>CM002479.1:2218208-2259438 GCA_000325765.3 Leersia perrieri
ATGTCTACCGCCGCCCCGACCATCCCTCTAAGTGGCGACCATCCCCTCCCCCTGCTTCCCCATCTCCCACCCCACCCCCAACCCTAAATAAAGGGATGGGGTTTCGCCGTCGTCGGGGCCGGAGAGGACACTGATTCCTTTCCGCACGAGAGACGGAGAACGTGTCGTCCTTTCGTCCTCTCCTCGCGAGAGATGGGGGCACATGTTGTCCTCTCATCACGTCGCTATTTACAGCAAACTGGCGAGCGCTCGACAGATAGGTTATATGCCTTTTCTTTTCATTTATTGAAAACACAGTTACATAAAGTAGTAGATTACAAAACCAGAGGATAAAAAAAAAGAGGATAAAAGCACACATAGGAGGTTAGAACAAGAATGTACAAAAATTAAAGAAAAAAACGAACTAGAAACTTTACAACATTATTTGATTGATTTAGAACTGTTGTAGTTGTTATGACCAGATATTGATGTTGTAATTTATCATATCATTGTTTTTGGATAGAAGGCAAAAGGAAATTAGAATGAGCGTTTTGGATGAAGATGCAATTCACGTCTGGGTGAAACAATAATATAGAGGGAACAAATTAAGCGACCAACCACGCGTCCAGAATGGAACAATAATATTGAGGGACAAATTAAGCAAGCAACCACGCGGCCAGAATGGCATTAAGCTTTGCTGGACTTAGGCTTTTGAAAGGCCCAACAATTTGGATATTCAAACCAGTGGGACCAGCTAAGTCACCGACAACGGGTCTGGATGGTATTTTATATGCCATCCTATCCGTAAGAGTGGCAAAAGATTAATTATTCCATTCAAACCACTAAAAAAAGCTGACAACACACACGCTCATGCGCGTTGTTAGTATGAGAGTCATACAAATACAATCACGTCATGTGTATAGAATGTCAAAAAAAAAGGCATTTTCGTTCGTTGAACCATATTTTAACTAAATGGAATTCAATCTGTACAAAAACAGAACAATGTGAGTTTCTACTTCCACAACAACTTGAAAATATAAGCACAAATGCACGACACAAAAACAGCACAACTAAGTGATTTTGTTTTTAGATTTGCACAACTAAGTGACTATAAACACCACGAGGCTCATTCTTTTTTTTTTGACAGGCACGAGGCTCATCCTTGAGAGGAATAAGTTTACTTTACATCCCTCATTTTAACCTAGAGTTTGAAAAGGTTGAAAACCATTTACATTGGGTCTCTCGGCAGTATAGATGAGTAGTTTTGCTGATGTGACGGTTTGGCCCAGTCTTCTCATGATAACAAATGCTTACGTGGCAAAAAAAACAAAAATGTGTCCACATGTCATCCTCACTCTTCTCTCTTTCCTTCCTCTCGTCTCTCCTCTCTCTCAACTCTCGCTATGACACTATGGTTCCTCTAAGGCCGGCGATCGAGGTTCTCCGGTGAGGCTGGCGGAGCACAGCGTATGGAGACGACGGCTAGGGGAGTGGTCAAGTGGGACTGTGGGGTGGCGGACGCGGGAAGATGACGACGGCGACGGGGGCGGGGGAGCAAGGCGGCGGTAGAGCTAGCGGAGGGTAGGAGCGTGTCGACGGCGCGCGGTGTCCAGTGAGCTTCCTACAACCGCTGCTCGGCCGGAGGCGCCGAGGCGTGCGCCGGTGAGCTCCCCGCTGTTGGGTTCGGTTTAGGAGGAATTTGAGTTGACGGGATCGACCGTGGCGCGGATGCGATCTGTACAGCTAGCTGCTTCGTCTCTTTCCGCGGCGGGGTGAGGTATTTGGCTTGTGTATGAAATTATGTTGCTTGTAGTGCGTCTGGATGCTTGTGGTCTGGATCGTGGACGGATTATGCAATTTATTGATGCTTGCTTGCTTGAGTATATTGGACTAGCGATTGGTTTGCTTGGTTTGGGAGTAATCGGAAGAAATCTGTTTGTGTGAGCATTGTAATCAGCCCGCCTGTCATCGGACGTAGACATCGGGGCGGCGGAGAGGAGAGGGGCTGGCGACATGCCGACGTTGGGGCGGATGGGTGGACTCACCGGCGGAGGGAGAGAGGGAATGTCTTTTATTTTTATTTCTAATGTCCTGGCAAATGGGTCCCACAATGCCACATCAGAAATACTAGTCCTCTGTACTGCCCCGGAGGATCTAATGTAAACGGTTTTGAATTAGGAGATGATTTTAAAACTCGGCATCAAGACGAGTGACAAAAAATGAACTTATTCCTTGAGAATATATGAGCTGCAAAAACTAGCCCACTTCCAAAAGACCACTTAGTTTGGGCCTTCTAACTCAGGCGATCAGGTCCATGTGGAATAAGTTTATTTTGGGTCTCATCTTCACGTCCAATCTGAAAATCGCCCATCAACCCCAATACCAGAAATATTGGCCCCTCAAAGTTACGAAAATCGTTCAAATCAGATCCTAGGATAGTCTATAAGGGTGGTTACGCTGACGTGACAATGTAGGACCCACATGTTAGGTCCGAAAATGCTTATGTGGCCGAAAAAAATACTCACACTCCATTTTTCTCCTCGTTCATCCCTCTCTCTCCCTCTTTTCTCCCCCTCTTCCTTCCGATGGAAAGCGGTAGTGGCAGAGCAGGTCGTACGTCGCCCAAAGCTTGTCCAATGGGCATGGCCGCCCAACGTTGAGTCAAAGCGGGAGAGAGGGGAAGAAAAAGGGGAGAGAGAGGGAGGAGGAGGAGAAAAAATAAATTGTAAGAATTACAGCATATGAGATTTATTTTATTACTAATATGTGGGTCCTATATTGTCACGTCAACGAAACTACCCTATATATTGTCCTAGGACCTGATTAGAATGGTTTTCGTTACTTTAGGGGCAAACATTTTTAATATTGGGGTTGAGGGACAGTTTTCGGACTGACGTGAAGATAAGGGATCTATAATAAACTTATTCCGGTCCGTGTTGATAATTTTATTTTCGCTATAAAATTTCGGCCTACACAACATCTAAACAGAATTGGGCCTCAACCCCCAAATCCCCCCACAATTCTGATTTCTCCCCTCCTCTCACCGTCTCACGCCGCCTCTCGCTTCCGCCTTCCGCGCTTCGTCTTCCTCCAAGCTGCGCCGACGATCTCCTCTTCCTCTCTCCCACCCCTTCCTCCACCCGCGGATCCCCGAAGTTCATCCCCTCTCGCCCACCTCCTCAACCCCTGGAGCGGAAGCGCGTAGTGACTGGTACAGAGGTGCTGCCCTGGTGGCGGTTTTAATGTGCTCGCGCGGTGGGCGCACGGGAGGTGTTCGACGGAATGCCCTGCCGAGAGAGACAGAGGTATCTGTGTAAGCGTAAGCCTCTTCGTTTCCCTGTGTTGTGGTTGATCCATGTGTTTGCGTATGAGCATGTGGTATCTGCTTGGTGCGTGCTATTATGCTATTTCAAATGAATGCAACATTATCCTCCCACTCTTTTAAGCAAAACAGAAACATAGTGCCGAACATTTGGGATTGAAACAGGGAACTAATTTTCTGTGGATTTCTACTACTGGTTGAAATGCTATTTGGCTTCCAGTTCAAGGGCTAGTAAAATGCCAGCTCAGTCTGTAGTCCATCAATGCTAAACCAGAAGGTCGTCAGGTATTAGTTCCATGCTCATTTATCTGTTTTATATCTTTTCTACTTCGTTCTTACTAAAAGTCTGTAACATTTATAATCCCCTTTTCATGAGAACCTGTATCCTTTTCCTGATCAGTTTCTGCAACAGGGTTGAATGTGCTGAAAAAATGTGCACCAGAATATGGTGGATATTATTATATCATTGTTGCTGACTTGCTCTTCCAACTAGAGGTTTTACCAAACCCTCAAGTCTTAAGGTGAACTAACGAGAGATCATCATTTTAGGCAACAAGAAATCCCATGTTTTTAACAGCAGGCAAGCATACAAACTTTCTTGTTAGCTGCTGTTTTCTGCGAGTCACCAGCACATCAAACAAAGTGATTGGTAAAAAGTTAGCTTGCAAGTAAAATTGTGAACCTAGGAGCAGTTGACTTGCATGGATGGGCATTTGGTTTCACTACCATCCTCTAAGTCGAAGCACCAAGTCCCTTATCGTAGCACGCTCCAGAATTTATTCTGCTGCTCATGCTTTCTGCAGCAATCTGAACCACAGGATTGCCCACAAGGATAAAAATCTTGTTAGGGTGGAGAGTGATTCGATTGACGTGTTTAAGCTCCACGAACTTTTGCAGCTATGTGCAAAGAGGAGGTCCCTCTTAGTTGGGAAAAGCTGCCATGGATTAGCCATTCATTTTGGGCTGGTAACTGATACTGTCACATGCAATATTCTCATCAACTTGTACACAAAATGTGTCCAGAATGATTGCGCTCGTCGTGTTTTTGATGCAATGTCTTTCAGAAGCATAGTCTCATGGAATACCATGATTGCTGGATATACTCACAGTAAAGAGGATGTAGAAGCACTGAAGCTTTTTTCAAGGATGCACCAAGAAGGGACCCAGATGACCGAATTTACCTTATCCAGCACTCTCTGTGCATGTGCTGCAAAATATGCTATTATTGAATGCAAACAGTTACACACTATTGCCATCAAGCTTGCACTTGATTCTAACAGTTTTGTTGGGACTGCAATTCTTGATGTTTATGCAAAGTGCAATATGATTAAGGATGCCTGCTGGGTTTTTGAGAAGATGCCTGAGAAAACTTCAGTTACATGGAGTTCACTATTTGCAGGATATGTGCAGAATGGTCTCCATGAAGAAGCATTGTGTTTATTTCGGAGTGCTCAAAGGGAAGGAATTCAATTGACTGAATATACTGTTTCATCTATTCTCAGCACATGTGCAAGCTTAGCACTGATAATTGAAGGGACGCAGGTGCACGCAGTTATTGTTAAGCATGGTTTTCATAGGAACCTCTTTGTGGCAACATCTCTTGTGGATGTCTATGCAAGGTGTGGGCAGATTGCAAAATCATATGAAGTATTTGCTGATATGGAGCAAAAGAATGTTGTCTTGTGGAATGCAATGATTGCTAGTTTTTCTAGGCATGCTCATTCTTGGGAAGCAATGATTCTCTTTGAGAAAATGCAGCAAGAAGGGATCTCCCCGAATGAAGTTACCTATCTCTCCGTCTTGTCAGCATGCAGTCATACAGGCTTAATTGAAGAGGGCCGTCACTACTTTCACCTGCTAATGTCTGATTGGATCGTTGAACCTAATGTCCTTCACTATTCTTGTATGGTTGATGTTTTGGGGCGATCTGGCAAGACTGATGAGGCATGGGAATTACTGAACAAAATGCCATTTGAACCAACTGTGTCTATGTGGGGATCTTTGCTTGGATCATGCAGGATCCACAAGAATATTAGATTAGCCAGAATAGCAGCTGAAAAACTTTTCCATCTTGAGCGTGAAAACGGAGGGAACCATGTTTTGCTCTCAAATGTATACGCTGCCTGTGGAAACTGGGAGAGTGTTGTGATGGCAAGGAAGAATTTGAAGGACAGTGGTGCTAAGAAGGAGATGGGCAGGAGTTGGATTGAGGCAAAGGGCAAGGTTCATGTTTTTGTTGTTGGAGAGAGAGAACACCCAGGAATAACTGATGTATACGATAAGTTGGAGGAAATTTACCATGAGATAAGAAAGATTTCTCATAAAGCCGACACAGAATGTGATCTACATGATGTGCATGCTGACGAAAAAGAGGAGCTACTTAAACACCACAGTGAGAAACTAGCATTTGCTTTTGGCCTAATCATCTTGCCCCCTAATATACCAATTACCATATACAAGAACCTTAGGATCTGCGGGGACTGTCATTCCTTTATGAAGATTGTATCCTGTATTACAGTACGCCAAGTCATTGTCAGAGATATCAATAGATTTCACCATTTTAAGGATGGCTCATGTTCTTGTGGGGACTTCTGGTGATCTAGGACTGAATGAGAAATAACAATCATCTACCAGTGGTACCCTCATCATGTAGCAAATTATTGCCCTGTGAGTAGTGGTACTGCCACACTAAAGATCTGTGTCAGGACTTATATTGATATTCTTTGTCACTCAAGTCAATAATGTCATGCTGCTGGCCCCATTTGGTGTAATATCAACACTATCATCTGAACTTTGTGTAGCAAATGGAAGCACAGATGTGAGTCCTTATTTATATGAAATACCAAATATATTGTGTGACCTACAAAGATATATATCCTGTACAGTGATTTTGTTATGCACTTCAAGACACTTAAAAAGTCCATGAGTTGGTTTTTGCACTGACATGCATTCATGGAAAGTAGTTGAAAGTGCTATAACTATGGAAATATACATGGCGAAAAATAGATGCAGGAATATGTTTCATTAGGAATATTCATGGGAAGTGGATTTCTTCTGACCTCAAACATTTGCTGATTTCAGTGCCTAAAGAAGTTGCGATATGAAATATTTGGTTTTTACTAGTGCTGTGAAGTAAATCTACTGAGAACTGCTCCCATTGATGGACGTTTTGTCTACAGCTCGTATGATCAAATCCTTCTCATCATGTTTTTCTACTCCAAACATTCTGAAAAGTGGTATTCCTCATACTCCTTTTCTTCTATTGCTCCTTTCATGTGCTTCGCAATTTCTGTACCCTTGTTTTGTGTGCGCTATATTTAAATTATATTTCATTGCATTGTATATAATTGTACTCCAACAATTCTTGGCCTTTAATACACTAATTTATAGTTTTCTCTTGCAATTCTTTTGTTCTGCTTACACCTAACAACAAGTTACCCTGAAACACTAATCATATGGTGGGGAGAATTAGATTTTGTATCTATTTAATTTACTACTATTAGTCTTCTACTATCTATTCTTGGTTCTAGTATGGCATGTTATTGAATATTCTTGGAACAAACATGCTAAGCACTTGGCTCCGTTTTTTGTTCGCCTAAATAACTCTAATATGTTCATCACAGTTTTTTCTTTAAAAAGATACACAGAATCTGAGCTGTCTGAAACTTGATCCTTTTGAGTTTTGACAAGTGCACTACTTAATTTTTTTAAAAAAAGAATACTACCTTCGATCATTAATATATGATGTTTTGGACAAGCAAATTAACTATGTTCGCCTAAAATTTTTTTTGTCCTAGTGAACTATATTAAAAACTGGAGGGGTACTAATGTAGTAATTTGTCATATTCTCTTGATCACGTTTATAAGATACTTTAGGATGTTGCTATTTCAAGGCATCTGTCATCAACAATTAAACGACCTTTCATTGTCTATACTTATGGTATAGCATAGGGGAAGTGTAGTTTAGTGAAAATGCTTGTCCTTTTCTTATCTCGTCCTTACCAAACTTACTAGCTGTGCTATACTGCCATAGTTTCGGCATCATGGTAGAACCGGCCATAGCTTTGATTCTTGCAGTCCCCATTGGTCCACCATGCGCATGATACACCTGTTTTTCAAGGAAAGTACTGTTTGTGTACAAAAGCTGGCGTCTAGAACCACTAGCAGGTACTCAGGAAAGGGCAAATAATGCCTACAAGAGATGACCATTCATCTGGTTAGCCATTTCTTGTGGACCATGCTCATTCATGATCTACATGAAGGCAGCAGCTTCTTGTAGAGAAAAAGGGATCTTGCGGCCTTGTGGCCTTGTGGCTGATGCAGTGATGCCTGGTGGATATATCATAGCAATTTGTAGGTCCGGTTTGAATTGGGCCCCTGCACGACTGTATCCAGTTTTGTGGGTCAGGTTCTGGTAGTCCAGTAGCCATGGGTCATTCCCAGAGTCACTCATCTGACGCATCCTCATCTCATCTAGTATAACCGTTTAATCATGTGGTTGTTACTTCTATTGCCTGGTTACCACCATTCATCATGTGTATTCTTTGGCTAACTCTCCTTTTTTTTTTTTCCGAAACCTGTATTCTCTATCCCCAGAGGCAGTGACATTGAAAGAAACTAAAATTAAGCTGGTAGAACAGGGGTTTAGCTCCTGACAGAGCCGCACAAACAGCTGTATATTTTTAACATAGATGATGTGATTAGCCTGTACTTAGCAGTTGTTCCTTTGACAACTCCTCCTTTTCCATTATAAAAAAAATCAAATCCCTTTTCTCGGTATGCGTTAAGTAGACTAAGTGAGGGTCTACTTTATCATTATGGAACTCACATGACTCTTTTCTGCTAATGCTAAGATATATTATTTGTGTTCAAAGGCGTTAATCATGCAACCCTGGAGTGCCTCGGATAAGGTTCATCTTTTGTCATTAGGGAGAGCGTCCCCCTGCACATGGCTACGGTTCACGCAAGCAGACAGGAAATCTTGCTGTTGATACGGTAGTTAACCTATAAGTTTAATCATCACTTGCACAATGGCCGTGAGGAAACCCCATTCAGATGAATCTGAGACCTGCATCTCATTCTTTATTTTCTCAAATCGGTATTCTAGTATATTAGTTTTATACTTTATCTGTGCTGCACGTAGAAATTGTGTACCTACCTTCTCAACACAACTTGCAGCTGCCTGCCTGCCCAGTGTCATACCAAATTGTGCTCTTGCACCAAATTAGCCTGGTGACCTAGCTAGGTAATACAAGCTTTTCAGTCTAGATTCTTCAGGTACTTTGTGTTTAGCTAATAATGTGTTAAACTAGTTGACACGAGGGCAAACCATGTTACAGCTAGCTACTGCCTGAAGTTAATCAAGAGCTGATAGCACCACGTCAGTTCAGTTAGGCCATGTTTCTCCAGGCATCTACTGCTTTGGATTATTGACCGGCCAAAACAATAAGCCTGTGTTTAGCCCTCGTACAAACCTTTCTAACATAGGCAACAAAAGCAGGAGACAGATCTCCATTTTTCTTTTGATACCTGCTGTGGGGAATCTTGCGGATTATTGGAGCTTAGTGGCCTTTTGTGTGCCTGAACCTGCCTCTTAGACCATCAACTTAGCCAGCCTTTTTTTTTTTTGTATCCTATTAGGGCAAATTGAGCCCCCTAGTACACTCAACTTTTGTTGTGTCTTTCCTTCCCGAGGGAACAGAAAGGTGGAGACCGGCCATTAATAGACTAGTAAAAGATCAGGACATGAAAATCCCCAGGTGTCGGCATTGCTTGTGGCACATCACTTCTTTAATGGTCCTTGGGCATCTATGAATTTTCTCCATAACACTACTCCTAGTGCATCACCACCACCCTGTTGTTGCTTAGAGAAGGAGAAATGCACTGCACATGCCCCATGCCCCTCTCCTTGCATTACTCATTAGGTGAAAGCATTGAATGGATTGATTGCACGAGGTAAAATTAATTAAAAAACAACTCATGCATGTAGAAGTAGAACAGTAGAAGAGTCATTCATGCTCATGCATGTAGAACAGTAATAGAAGAAAGGTGGAGAAAAGGGGAAGAGAACAAAATCCCCGTTGGGGTATTAACTTTGTTTCTTCAGGGAGGCAGAAGAGGATACATCAACTTCACAGTTGTGTTCATGGACCCACTTACATACAGATGACACATACATACTTGCAAACATGTCGTTTTTTTCTCTCTTGATTGTTTCTGATGTGTGTCACCATCTCTCCTTCCTCTCTCCCTCTCCTTTTCAACGTGATGTTTCCTGAAACCTCCCACCTGCGGCAAGGGCCCCCGTACTGTAAATAAGGTTCCTGGAAGACAAGAAGAAAAAAAACCCAGAAAAAGGGCACTCTGGGGGATGCATGGAAGGAAGATTGCCCGGGAAACAAGGGATCTCCCCCACTTCGGCACTTCTTCCTTTCTTCTTCCACAGGTCAATTCAAACCTGTCACTTGGTGCAGGGTAGTAGTAGGCTGGTACTAGTAACTAGTTTCACTGTTGGTTGTTAGGATTCTGCAAGCATGGCCTCAGATCTCCTCGACCATCATCTCATGAACTAAGTGGCCCTGTTGTGGAAAAAGAAGAAAATTTTAACACATTACGACAATTACCTTTAACTTGGAGAAATGTTGATCGATACTGCTGCATCTCATTTGATTTCTAGCTAATTCTGCAACTGAGTTCAGTGACAGTTAAAATACTGACCAGTAATTTGGCACGGCAGACACTGCAGCGTAGGGGCTCTGGTGGTGCATGTAGCCGTACATTGCCGTCGCTTGATCTTCCTCCGGTTCTGGCCCGCAGTCGAGGTTCACTCCGAACAGCCTGAGCCGCCTCGACGGCGGCGGTGCCGACGCCTCGCTGCTGCTCTTGGTGTCTGCATCTCTCTGCGATTCTCCTGCAATTGATCACCGGCAATTAGTGGTGTAAGCGAAAGGTACAATCTTTACTTGTAACTGCATGTTATGTGTATATGCAATTATGAATTACCTGCGTGTAGTATGTCGCTGTGATCTTGGTCTACCGAGCGATAGTAGGCGTAGGAATTTGCAGGGCTGGTAGGGTCGTACGACGAGCCCGATGTGCTGTAACACATTGGGCTCCACGGCTGCTGCTCGCCGCCGTTGAGCGTCGTAGGCGGTGGGACACGAACAGCCGGTGGCGGCGGCGCCGCCGCTGGTGCAGTCTCGCCGCGGCGCCTGCAGCCGATGAAGAGGCGGTCGCCGGCGCCGAGGCTGCGCACCCGCTCGAAGTGCACGACATCGCCGGCGTCAAGGTGCTTCTCCTTGACATAGCGGCTCCAGCCCTTGGTGAGCACGTAACTCTGGCTGCTGGTCCAGTAGGAATACCTGAACCTCCATGGCTTGCCGGATTCGTCCTCAAAGGAGAGGAGGAGGCCTTTCTCGCCGGAGTCGCCGCTGAGAGGGAAATACCTCTCGGCGTGTTGCTTGGGGATCACCAGCCTGTTGAGCTTGCCCACATCACTGGGAGTCAGGGGCTTCTCGAACAGGTGTTCCCTCTCGTAGTGGTGGTGATGGTAGTGGTGTAGGTTGGTGTACATGGCTACACCCCATGGCCAGGCTTGGGGGTGACCATGGGCGAGAGGGTGCATGGCCATTGCTGCTACTGCTCAAATTGGAGGAGAGGAGAGGTAGAGGTAGAGGTGTGATCGATCGAAACAAAGATGTGTGTTAGGTTCTTGTCTGGGGGAAGCAAAAGTTGGGTAGTGGAGATGAGGAGGGAGAGGAGATGCAGTGATGATGGTGATGGTGTGTTGTGTAGAGAACCATGCATATATCATGGCTAGGCATTTATAGCCTTCCAACTAGTAGAACTGTAGTAGACGGCTTTGGAGTGGCAACATGTATTTATGTATTGATATTTGCTATTACATGAGGTCTTTGGTGTATTAGATCTCTAGAGAGAGAAAGAGGGAGGGGTAGAGAGAGAGGGATGGGAGTATTTTAACCTAGGTAGACAGGAAGAATCAAAGTGAAGGGCTTCAAAGGTGCTGAGGTTAGAATATATAGTTTCAGTGTAGCTGATGAGGAATGATCAGGTGGTGGTACTTAAAAGTTGGTGCCTGGCCATTGTGGCCTAATCACAGCCATCCAGGGGCTGCCGTGGAGTAGACCCTACCATTGCTTTCCATGTGCATGGATGGTTGGGGCCTATGCAGTATGACCACTGTCCTTAACTCCCCATTTTAACTTATAGAGGTCCAGGTTCCTGGTGTTGCAGGGCAGCCAATTTCTATTTGGCTTTGGGATGGTGCAGGAAAATCCTTGTAAGGAACCCAATATCCAATAAGAGTCTATCCCACTGTGCATTTGGAACTCAGGCTTTGTTGCAAACCTGTGGAGACATGGAATTTTCCCTAGGGATAGATTTAGCTGAAAGGGATGGGATTGATAGATTGGAAGCAGTTTATATTTGTGGTCCACTTGGAATAGCTGTAGCTGGTAGGCAATAACTTGTTCAAGGCAGAGGTCTTGTGAGATGTGACATTTGAGGTGTATGGGCTGTGTGCTCTAATTATCATGCACTACCATGTACTGGCAACCAGCCATTTCTTGATCTCAGATTCAACACAATCAAGGGGTTTTGTCAGGAGGCCTGTCTCATTGAATTGGTGCTGACCACCTCTTAAGAGGACATGACTTGCAAGTTACAAGCTGGTTTTGGTTGGATTCTTACACAATGAATTGAATTGGCTGCAAGATATTAGGGGCGTTCGATTCAGAGGTTTAGGTCGGATTATTTTTGCACGCAAAACGAGAAGTGCCATTAATATATGATTAGTTAAGTATTAACTATTTTAAATTTAAAAAATAGATTTATTTGATTTTTTAAAGAAACTTCTCTATAAAAACTTTTTTCAAATAATGCACCATTTAGCGGCTTGGGAAACGTGCACACGATAATATGAAAACTAGCCACTTGCGCTATGCAGATTAGAACGCGGCCATTGTTTCCATTCAAACCTTTTAGCCTAGGACAACCTTCCCTGGCCAGGACACTCTTGAGGACGCCCAAGGAGTGTGCATGCGTGGGAGTAAAGCCATTGGTCATTTAATCTGCTTCTTGTGTTGGATGATGACCTTAGTAATAAGTAGATTAATTGTTCTTTATCATTTCATTAGGGCATTTGGGGCGGCACCTCTGGCTGCTGGAGGATTGGAATACAGAACATAAGATGATCTGTTCTTTATATTTTTTAACGACAGATCTGTATCAGATTCTGTAAAATATTAACGATAAAATCAGCAATGTCTCTTTGCTTGCTTCTTTGGAGACAAGTATTCCATCACATGGTCAGATACATTGTGTGCTCACTGATGTATACTAATGCCAAGTATTATTCAGTTTGTCAGCCTTTGGAGAAACCGGAGGGGGCCAAGAGGGGGCGTTGTTTTGTCCAGAATCCAATCATAACGGGGATTTAACGGATCTCATAGGTAATTGCTCCATTAATTCCATTATTTGCTTCTTATTTTTTAGCGCCATATCACCCATCCAGATATTGTCAAATATTGCCAATTATTTCTTCTGCTCTGGCTTAGCTCAAATAGCACCAGGAAAATGGGAATAAATAAGTGATTATTATTATTATTATTATCTCACGTGGCCTTGGCATTACTTGTCTTGCCTTGGTGTTGCCGGGGCTCCAAGTTCCCAAACGTCAAAAATATTCTAACATTGAAATGGGAAATAGGATCAAGATTGGACCTGCTCAGAGATCCCCCTTCTCCAATTTCCAATAAGCTCATGAATGGGGTGATGCAGATTTTTGTCCCCAATTCCTTTACCCCCTGATGTTGCGTGTACAACTCCTGGTCCTCGTAGTCACTACTAATCCCTAGAAATTTATTCTGCTCTTGTTTTCTGGATGCATGCATGCACATAAAGATATTGGAGTATGCGATATATATCACCACCTACATGGTTACATATGCTGCAGATGGTGGTTGGCTTATATTTTGGAGTGGGGAAGTACTAGTATATACTAGGTGTAGTTAACAGCATGCATGATGTACTTTGATTAAACACTCTCTCTTTGTCAGCATGATGAGTCTATGCTTAGCATCTCTTGGACTGTGAAAACATGCATGATTAAATTCAAGTTGCTCGTTTTGTTATGGAATCTTGTCAAGAAAAGTCATGGGGCTACTCGATTGCAGCCTCATGCAAAAGATGGTGCCTAATTTACAAAAGTTAAGTAGTTCATGTTTCATAGGTTCATCAGTCTGTACCATGTACTCTGTTCTGAACTTGCGATGCATGTATATACCTCTTGTGAATTGTGAAATACAATACTCCTGAAAATAAAGAAAGGGCATGAATTAGTCTCGTTGTTGCATCTTATAAAACTCAATAGAAGGATTTGCCTGAAAATTATGAAACAGGCCTCTGATTCTGGTGGTAGTTAAGCATATATACATAATATAGTCATTGACAATTGCATCATTGTCAAGACATTGACTAAAAAAAATGATGCAGTCTACTGTACTTCATTTGTATTAGCTGTGGATCTGTTGAAGATTGCAGGAACACACCAGATCAGAACTGCAACATCTGGACAGTGCATGCACTGGTTGTGAATTGTGCCCCCAAATACATCATATTTAAAGGTGGCATGGCAATGAGGAGCTAGGGAGCCACGCAGCAGGTTCATCTTACAACTTCAATCATGCAGCTCACCTGCCCAATCGTTTGATAATGCAGGTTTGGTTTCTCCATGCACATGAATGAATTGGTATCTTACGGAATTGTATATTCAGATAAACTCTAGATAAGGGGACACATGCTAATGCTCCTCATTATGTTATTCTTGTGGCTCTGTTCTTTTCCATGAGGCCACGTACGTTTTTATGCCAGGATCATGCAGATGTATGACCAAGAGACTTGAACGGCATGATGGACGTGGGAAGCATATACACAACACCCTTTAGGATGGTGTTAGTTTAAGATGTACTACGAACTTCGAAAATTGTTTTTGTGGTTGCTTGTCGCTGGTTGATTTAAACTAATACCCAGTGTGATGTCTATTCTAATACGCGGCCCGTGGCTAATGCACACATGTCCTGACCTACTAATATATCCAGGTTTGTTTCTGGCCTCTCTTTGTTTCAATGAGAAAACTTTTGTTATTGCAGATCTCATTGCCCCAAGTGCCATGATCTGGATGGGTCCTGGACCTAGGCAGTTAATACCATAATTAGCATTCTTCTGTAAGGTTTCCCAGGTTAATGATAACTGGAGTAGTTGTAAGCGCATGCTGCATATGCATGGTCATGTTGCAGTGGTGTGACGACTGCCTAAATTTCTGTACCATGCAGTTGCGACTAAATCTGAGATCTTTTGAACAGATCTTGGTGTGTGCTGTGGGAATGCGTAAAGGAGAGGTGCAGACGATCTCTAGATTGGAGCTTTTTTTTTTTTTTTTGCTGCTCTTTGGCGCACTGAAGAAAGACTGACTGACGTGATAGAGAAGGGCAGGGAGGAGATGATGGCAGAGAAAAACTGGTATGTTTTCAGATGCCTTTTTACCCTCGCAGGGCCTGCATACAGTCATGTTAGTACTCACTTTCTGTCAGCGTTAAAGAGGTCTCTCTACTCGGTGAAGGGGGACAAAGTGGAAGCAAGGCCTCCTGATTACCACGAGAAAGAGAGAGCGGCCCTAAAAAGGATGAACACACACAGGTTACAGGGTGTGATGAGGTGAGGATTTTCCCCCCTCATACGGGAAGGGGGTCGATCTGGAAGATAACGTAAGATAAGCGTACTATGAAGGCCCTTTTAATTCAAAGAAAAATCATAGAAATTTTAGATAAATCTGATTCTATATAAAATAATCCTACGGAACCCTTTGAAACAAACAAATGGTCCCTACCGATTCCTTTATAATTCATATGGGAGAAAAATAAACATGAGGTCTCGCCTCATGTTTTTATCTTCTCGTGTTTTGAATTCCTGTATTTTTCTGCGTGCCAAGTTTTGTGCTTCCACCGTTACATGACGTAAGTCGCTGTAACAGAGTGCTACAGCGACTTATAATTTGTAACACACTAATAACTTCTCGTGTTTCTAAATCCCCTAGAAATCCTATGGATTTTTTTATTCTTTTGTTTTGACAATCCTGTGTTTTAAAGAGGGCCCTAACGGTGATATTATTGCATCAATGGAAGAACAATGGAGGAGTCCAGCTAGCTCTAATGCATCAAGTTATGGTCAGATTGTCGCTTGCTGAAGTTAATCTGAAAATTTCTCCTAGTTGTGGGTATAATCCTGACATGCAGTACTTTTTATGTGCATTAATCTCAATGCGTATGTTTACAAGAACAAAGCATGGACTACTGAATCAGAGCTTTGAGTTATCTCAGACATAAATCATGTTACTTTGTTTATGCTCCTTCCATCTCAGAATATAGTAATCTAGGAGAGGATTTGATCAGCGTCCATATATATTGTTTTAGGAGGGATCACAACCCCTTATAAGTTACTATATTTTAGGACAGAGGTGGTACTTAATAAAATATAAAATACTATATATCTTCTGTCACAAATATAAGAATTATTGTTTACGCAAGTGTATAGGCAGAATCCTTATATCTGTGGACAAAAGGCGTACATATCCATATATGATACCAATTATAAATTTGCGGCTCACTTTTCTCATTGACTTAATCTTCTACCTAAGCCATTCGGTGTATTAAACTCAATAAATACACATTTTTGCTGATAATATCCATTTGCCTGATCTCCTTTTACAGATAAAATCTCATTCTAATACCGTTTTGTTGGCTTCTTGCATGATAATTATAAGCAGGAGAAAACTCCAAACCAATATTTCCCGGTGGTATCCTCTACCTGAAAAAAAAAAGAGAAAGAAAAAGAGTTGGGTGAGCGAGCATTATGGAAAAGCACGCACCCGGGACGGTACTGATCGATCATCAGCAGCAGCACTGTATCAGTACCAAGAAGAGTCAGCCGCTTGTCCCTCCTCCGTCCACGAATAACCCTGACGCAGCAGCAGCAGCAGCGATGCAGATCGATGCAATGCAATGCAAGCAGGTAAGAAGAACAAGAACAACTTATGTAGATGCATCACTCCCACAGTGACGGTGCATTGCATCATATCATCATCGCCGGTGCAGTGCAGCATGCAAGCAAGCTGGTCCTTTTCACTGCTTCTTCCCCACTGCAACAGTTGGGCACGCACAAGAAGTTCGCTGCATTATGTGCGTTGTGCTTAGCTAGCTAGCTGCTGCTGCTGCTATTGATCATTTGATCTCTTTCTCACTGGTCCCCTGCAGGCTGGCGGTCCGGGCTTCCGCTGCGGCTGCTGCTGCCATTGTTAGGCGGGTTGTCGACGACGACGACGACGATGAGTCAAGCACGCGTGCTGTAACTAGCGTGCATCTGGGACCCGCCGGCGCCGGGTGTCCACGTGCCACCGCGACGGCGCGCCGGTCCCCGGCCGGCCAGCCGGCGGTGGTCCAGTCGGCCGGCGCGTGGGTCACAGGTGAGCTGAGGTCCCGAGCGAGCTGAGCTACTACTGTACATGTGGACCTCGGCGCGGCCCTTCAAGAAATGAAAACCTCGGCGCGTTTTGATCTACCGGAGCAAAACGCCATCGATCGATCATCAGGTTTAACTTCTCGCAATACTATGCAGACTATGCAGCTGGCTGGTAGTGTACACTACAAGAAATGAAACAGCTTTGTTTGCATCAATCATGATAATCCCTCCGTCCTAAATTAATTGTTGTTTTGATCTTTTTCAAAAGAAATTTTACGGTCCAATAGATGGTATCTCAAGGTATCGGTATCTCGAGATACCAAAACACAATCCAACAGTTTATTTTGATATATCAAGGTACCGGTATGATGAATGAATAACTAGATTTTATTTTGATACCTCGAGAGGTACTATTGATACTATTTGTTGAACCGTAAAAAAAAACTCTTTTTTCAATGTTTGACTACTCATTTTATTAAAAAATTAAGTGTAAATAAAAATAAGTCATGCTTAAAATACTTTTGATAATAAAACAAGTCATAAATAAAATAAATATTACTTTTGTAATTTGTTTTAAATAAGATGAATGTTTAAACATTGTGAGAAAAAGGTTAAAACGTTAAAGCCACTTTGGAACAAAGAAAACATTGAAAATACGGAGGAATTTTATTCTATGGTAAAGAGTCCTTTGAAGCCCTTTGAAACAAAGAATTGAATCCTGCCATTTGCTTTGAAATTTCTATGAAATGTCAATCCTATAAAGAAAGATATTGAAGGAAAATAAGCATGAGGTTTCTCCACTCACTCTAAATTCTGGTGTTTTTCCTATGTATTGGTGCCAATCAAATGATAGTTTTAAAACTTTTTCATGTTTTTAATTCTTATAGGAATTTAATGGACGGGACATTCTATTTCTACAT
This sequence comes from Leersia perrieri, assembly GCA_000325765.3. NCBI lineage: Eukaryota > Viridiplantae > Streptophyta > Magnoliopsida > Poales > Poaceae > Leersia > Leersia perrieri. The sequence goes on from CM002479.1 coordinate 2,235,963, forward strand.
TTTTTTTCGTTCCTCCGGTTTCATAGTCCCGTGATACAAAGAGGGACTAATTAAGTAATTTGGGACGGTCGAAGTATACAGCGAAGATTGATGCTATAGATGCTGCGGCTGTGGATGCAGGCATTCAATCTATGGTGATTAATTGTCCAACTGTTCGATGATACTGATCTGATCACCTCTATCAGTCACCTGCAAGCTAAGAGGTACGCACGTACTTAAATCAGGACTACGTGTGTTTTCTTGTTACTACATGTAAAACAGATATCAAAATAGTACTCGTGTGAAGAACCAATTAATGATCGATATTGATCTGATCACCCATTTTGCAGTGGAGGAAGGAGAAACAGTACACGTAGTACCACTACCGAAAGCTAGGTACTGTGTATGCTGATGCACGATACACAGCTCGTTGGATCTTGTCAGCTGTGGATCATGGATGGATGGAGGATGCATGGGTACGTCACACGTACGTGCTTGTACCGTTGTGCCCAATTGGCAACCTGCACGCAGACTGCTCCATGGATCATTCAGTGCTGCATGCCTGCATTCACCATGAACTGACGCTGATCTAAAGTGACGTGTAGTTTGGGCGAAGCACCGGACCAGCTGGAAGCTCAATGATTCTCGATTGCCACCTGCAGGTGGGTCCCGCATTCCGGTGACACCTGAACCTCGTGTGCCTGATGACGTCATTGGGTCCCCATCCTCTCTCTCTCTCTTCTCTACAGGTGGGCCTCTCCTTGATCTGGACTAGTCTGGGCTTTGGCGATGCAGATCGCCTTGTCAGGCAGGCCCGCATGGCATTGGCCCTGGTCCCCTATATCAGAATGCAGTTTTACCCAATTCAGTCCTCGTCGACTCACTAGTGGTGACTGGTATGTATAATGCTTTGCAAATTGCCATGACCCATATGATGATATCTGGGTATCCATCTCCTCATCATCTTGCCACTCATGTAGTAGAGATGAGGTAAAAGTGCGAGAGGAGGGAGGGACCAGATAGAAGGTGCTGGTGCTCTAAACTCTCTGCATGCATGCCACTCACCACTTTCTCATCACTGCATCTGCATATTGTTTTATTTTATTTTATTGCAATGTGTGTGTAAAACATTCAAAGAATTGGGAATTCTGTCCTGACTGGCTTGTGTAGAACATCATGGAGAAGAAAGTACTCCCTTTGTCCCATATTATAAGGGATTTGAATTTTTTTTTAACATTTGACCATTCATCTTATTCAAAAAAATTAGAAATATTATTTATTTTGTTTCTAATTTACTTTATTACCAAAGTACTTTAAGCATAACTTATTAGTTTTTATATTTGCACTAATTTTTTTAATAAGACGAATGGTCAAACGTTATAAACAAAAACTCCAAATCTTTTATAATATGGGACAGAGGGAGTATCGAGTAGTATGAAATGCATTAACTCAATTTGGATTACGAGGAACAGATGGGAAGAAACATGCATAGAATTTGTATATAGTGACTAAAAATAAATATCAATAAGATGTACATGCATTTATTGTACTTAGGTTGTGTTTAGATGCCAATTTTTTTCTTCAAACTTTAAACTTTTCCGTCACATCAAATGTTTGGACAGTTTGTATGTAAATTGCGAGACGAATCTTTTGAGCCTAATTACGCCATGATTTGACAATTGATGCTACAATAAATATTTGCTAATGACAGATTAATTAGGCTTAAAAGATTCGTCTCGCAGTTTACAATCGGAATATGTAATTTTTTTGTCATTAGTCTATGTTTAATACTTTAGATATGTGTCTGTATATGTTAATTTTTTTTTAAACAACTAAACACGCCTTATATGGATAATGGAAGCGCCTTTGCTGTAAGATGAGAGGGGAAAAATGACTACATGTGAAATTAAAGGAGCGTATATATGTATACATGTTCATGTTTTCCTTCAGAATTCTGTGTTTGGGTCCATTTTATTATTAATAGGGGGGCATGTGCATGTTTCAGTGATGATTGAAGAGAGCTGGGTCAGATCGGACTGATCGAGCTCAGGCCTCAGAGGCGGTGGCCCTAATCTAGCTACACGAGTTTTTATTGATAACGTGGCTTTGTTGGTCGAGAGAACTAGTACTACTAAGCTTTGAAGAGTTATTATCGTGCAATACAAGCTTCGCACGCGATATGCTGGCACAAATAAATATCGATGGCCAATACATGTTTAAGTTTAGTATCCAATGATCTTCTTAGGTGTTGTCCCTTTCAAAGTGGCCATATGTAAAGTATCTTTTATCATGAGTCTAACATGCACTGCAAATTCTTCACGCATATGGTATAGAGGGTCATATCTGATCAAGTTCTCTAGCTGGAGAACTTTCTTCTGCACATTATGGCCTCCTAATAAGTGGTCCTTGATTCATGACAAGTTGATAGATCCCCTTCGATTAGATGAGGAGCTTGCATGGTCCAAAATCGGAAGCATTTTGTTTACTTCGTTGTGTTCCCGAAATGAAATGTAGCTGGTCATGTTTAGATCCATGCAATTCAGCAATTGTAGTTTGCTCTATTCAGACATGCATCTACATTATTATGATTCATTAATATTTGTTCGACAATTCGCTCTGTCAGTTCAATATATAGGAATATAATGAAAATGGAGCAATGTGAATTGTCAGATTGAAAGGGATAATGTCAGGCAATCATTTTTTTTGTTGGGAGAAAAAAACAAACAAAAATGATTGCCTGACATTATGCTATGGTTAAAAATGTATTTTCGGAGGAAAGAACAAACAAAAAAATAGTTGCCTGATGTTATGCTATGGTGTTCCGAACAGTAAAGGGACAATTATTGTCTATATACAAAACGATCTTTTAAAAATAATATATGCTCATTCTCCAAAATAAAAATTAAATTGTGATTTTTCTTCTGAATCGGGAAAGTTTACCTCCACTATACAGTACTAGTATAATCCCAGTGCCAATTGAAGAGAATGGAGAAATCGGCACTTCCTGGTCCACTAATAATTTGGCCCAATGCATACTTCGTTTAGGTCCAGCCCAATATGGTGTAGACCTTCAGACATATACATGCACTTGCATAATTGCATTACTAGTAGTCATTGTCATTCACACTCTAGATATGGTTCTTTGAGATTGTAACCACACTCTATTTCCTAAATCTTAATATAAATATGCATAAAGCTTTTGCGTATTCTTTAAAAAAAAAGAAAATCTACTCCATACCATTGATTTTGCATCGATTCAACGATCTGATTTTGTCAAGTTCTAAGATATACCTTCGGTTTAGCAATTTTCTCAACAATATACCCTGGATCCTATGCATTTTTAATAAATATCCAAAATACCCTTTAGACATTCAAAATTGACTATTAATTTATTATGCTAGAAGATCGAGAAAATTACAAAAATTTTTATCTAGCATCATAACAAATCATTATAGTTTGTAAGTATGTTCTAAGATCAAGAAAATATTTTTCCAAAAATTAAAATATAAAAAATATTCTTAAAACATACCCACAAACTATAATAATTTGTTAGGATGCTAGGCAAAAATTTTCATAATTTTCTTAATCTTCTAACATGATAAATTAATAGTCAATCTTGTATGTCTAAAGAATATTTTAGGTATTTATTAAGAATGCATAGGATCCAATATCTTATTGTATAGAAAAACTGCTAAAGGGTATATCTTATAACTCGACAAAGTCGATGGATCGTTAAATCGATGCAAATTCAGTGGCATGAAGTAGACTGTCAAAAAAAAAAAAAGTTCTGGTATACGCTGTTATCAATGTCCATTATGCCGTTTGTTGTTTCAGAGTGCGTCCTGTACTGTTCTTCTTGGCATTCCATTTCTTTGGACTCCTCAGTTCAAAACGTACGCCAACTGAAGTACATGTAACACATATATATTCAGCAAGGAACACTATTGTACGTATTCACAAATAAACAGTGCTTCAAAATACAATCAGTTTCCCACCCTCATCATTCTCCAGTTCGGCACTGAAGTTGACCTAATACAGCCACACCCATGACACAGCAGTACGGACCAATTCCATGCAGCAATGTTCAGAGACCTTATAATAGTTCAGCAGTAACTCTGAACACTCGTATATAAGAAGGCGAAACCATGGTCTTCGAATCTATCTTCTATAAAATTGTGCTGTACAGGATCCTCATGTATTTGCCGTCATGATCCTCTTTCAGTTGTCAATCACTCGCGTTCGCCAAACCAACCAGCTTCAGCATGTTCCGGTCCTCCTTGAATCTCTCTAGCACAGTCCCCTTTACAAGCTCTGCTTTTTCGTCAAGTGCACCCTTTGTTTGTATGCCCCAACATTCAATTACCTCTGGCCTGAACCTGTTTGTCTTTGAAAGGGAAGGACTTGTGAATGTGGTACATGTAAATGAGTGACCTTGATCGAAATTTGCAGATAAGAAAAAACCGAAGTGATGCGGCTGCCCTCCAAAGCCAATACCATTTGGAATGGAGTCAGAGCTAAAATTCACGGCACACTGGAAAAATAATTACATAAAGTTACTCATTAATGATTATCACTTGACATGGTAAGCATAAGAGTACTTTAAATAGAACAGGGCGTACCCATTGGAGGTTTCTGTTCGCTCCTGTAGGGCGGAAAATGGATGCTTCAGGATATAACTTGAACAGGGATGTTTTCATATCACCATAAAAATCACTGTGCCTTTCCCAAGGATGTGATGCGTATCCACCAAAAACAAATCCTTCAGTATCTTTAACAATTATAACAGTCTGAGCATCCCCATTCCTATAAATGACAAATATTCCCAGGAATTATTCACATACTGCAAAATAAATAATAGAACATTGGGGATGATGCACTAAGTGATAGGATTGTCATGACATTTAATTTCTCAAGTGAAATTTGCTATTCAGAGTTAGATTGCATTAAAATGAGTAGTTCTTTATAATAAAAAAGAATAACCGAAATCATAAGAAATATGAGTTGAATTTTGTGTTACGATCCCCTTTGTACATTACAATAAAGGCTTTTGCAATTAAGACTCAGTTTTCAGAAAAGAGGCTTGAAAACATATACGTCTCATCTAAGATATTTAAGGGTACTCACGTTACATTGCCTAAGAAAGTGTTGAAGCTTTGTCCATGAAGAGAACTGTGATATAGAAGCTTCCATTCTTGGACCTCCTGTTGTGAAAAGCCACCTCCAATATGCCAAGCATACTCATTATTTAAAAGTAGCAAATCAGGGGTGACATTTTCTGGATAATGAAGTAGTGGTACTTGGAAGCCTGGTCTACCTACAGAATAGCACAAAACATACTCATGATACATCATACAAATCCAGGTTAGAAATGGTTTTCTCAGTGATCACATATCTTCATGAAGATTTGATTTAGATTGCTTAAACACTGAAAAAGGTACATTATCATTATACTTAAAAATAATATGCAAATTAACCAAAAGAGACACTGTTTCAAAAGGTACAAGCAAGGGTACAGTAGATCATATTAATGAGGAATAACAAGCATGAAGCCCCCCCCCCCCTACACCCACTGTCCAGAAGACTGTTGCAGTCAAGCCTACCATGTGCCTAGTTGACACCATTCAGACTTGAGCAGTCATGCCCACTAGAAACTGCCCAATTACTAAATGAAGAGAAAAAAAAACCATGTTAATTCATATAATCATTTCACCTGCAGGACTTTATGTAAAGAACATATGTAACACTCAAAATGCTTTCTATGAAAAGCAGGACCTGCCTTTTGTCTAAAAACCTGCAGGACTTGGCTTTGTTTCACACACTAATGAAAATATTGAATCTACTGCAGGTTTTTTACTTACTAAACTGGATGCTAAATTGAATGTTCATCCATTTTAAGCTTCATTTGTTATTGTGATTGGGATGTTGACAGGAAAGAGGAAACCCCTAAGCCTCTCTCAAGTTAGCTATGGGTTGTGACATATCAACTTGTGACCTCTTGGTAACACACTACACAACCATTAGTAATCTCCCTCAACCAATAAAAAACAGTATGCAGGTTATGTAATTTCAGATGTATATATATGTGTGTACCCAAAAACAGGCCTTGTACAAGTACATGTCCATTCATTGAGAAATAGACAAGATAGACAGTAGTGACTAGTGAGAGTAGTGATATCTCAAGGCTCTTTGATATCTACAATCTCGGGTTCTTGTAATCATTCGTCCTGCCTATAAACTACATGGGAGGGATGTACAGATTCCTTTTGTAGGACCTGTGAAACAGAGGCTTATCTCCTCAAATCAATCTGTAGTGTGCACAAAAACTATACTCACAATTTGTGTTAGTCAGACTTGCGTGTGTTTATAAAAAATATGTTTTTCTCATACACATATTGATCCTCATTTAAAGAATTTACCACTCTTGCTAGTCTGACTGATACCATTATTATACTTGATCATTGTATGAATTAATTATATTATGCAAGTTATATCTATTAGAATTGCGGCAAATACACATTTTTTTTCAATTGCTGCTGTAGGGAATACACAGAATGGAGAAACAGACCTGAATCAGGAGGCATCAACAAACTTCCAAGGAATTTTCTCAAGGATGGAATGAGAATGCACCAGCTCCTAAAATCTGATAGCGACATAGACTTCCTTGGAGCCCCTTCAGCATCATTTGTAAACACTGCAGAATTGATAAATGCTTCAAATGTCATCTTGTTTGAGCCTTCTCCAGCTTCCTTATTTTCTGCAAATATAGTTTCACGAATGGATGCCAAGATAGTTTCCAGATCAGACCTAGCAATCCAGGACAGCAAGGGCAAAAGTAAAATGACCATTCATAAAAAGAAGAAAAGTAAATGGACCGTCAAGAAAAAACATAAGACCTAATAATATATACCTAACACAAAACAAATCTACATGTTTTTTAGAATACTTCATAGACGAAATTCTTGTCACGGAATTTGCATGGGCTCAGAAGAGTGCCTAAATTATACAGAGTATAAACCATGAGAAAATCGGTTCCACAGTACCTTTCAACGACACCATCTCCTGTAACATCACATAGTTGATAGATGAATTCATCAACTTCATCTCGAGTTCCTCTCTCATATGTTGCCTAAATGGTAAGAAAACATTACTAAACAGAAAGAAATAAAAAGTTTGAATACACTTGGTATTCTAAAATATATTATGTCATACATCCACTTTATGAAATAACACCGGTACAGATACTGGTGTTGCAAATATAAATCAACATATAATTTGTGTTTGAAAAATAAAAACCAACAAACTGTGGTTAAGAAATACAACTTTGATAACTGTAATGCTGCTTTTTTTTTTAATATAGAATGCAAGCCTCTATAATACTGTGAAACAGTAATGAAACATAATACCAACAATTTTCATGCATGCAACAAATCAAAAAATGCAAAAAGGGACGAAAGTTCATCATAAATTGGATTCTGCAAGCATGGCCTAATACCAACAGGATTTTTTTTCCGATCCACTATGACACATTAACATACTTACAACACCTATGAGCCAATCTGCAACCCTGTCAGCCAGTGGTAAATAAGCAACGAAAAAAGATACAACCTTGGAGACGATCAAGTCCTGGAAAGTGACCCCCTCACCCCCACCGCTCTCCGTCGCCACCAGCTGGAACAGCCGATCCCCTAGCGCCCCACGTATCCCGAAATACTCCTGCGAGACAAGAGCACCATTAGAAAAAAAAAATCCAGATCCAGAACCTCAAATTCCAGCGCGGACGCGTGGTGTTCTCACGAGGAAGACGGCGCGGGAGATGGCTCGGCCGCCGGTCTGCGACTGCGCCGCAAGCGAGACGAACAGCGCGCGGAGGTCGTCCAGCTCCTGCTTCGAGAAGGCCCTGCGCGGGGAGACAATCTCACCGTGGCGCGAGAAAAATCGAGCAAGGGAAGTGGTTACCCACGCCGTGAGATTGGGTGTGCCTACCTGGAGGCCATGGAGAAACGGGGACTGGATGCGGACGACGGCGCGGAAGCCTGCGCGTTGCCCATCGCCTCCGGGTTCTCGCCGCCGGCGAAGTCGGTGGCGGGTGGAGCTCTCGTCGCGAGAATTCCTTTCCACTTTTTTCCCTCTTCTCTTGGAGTGCAGCACTTTCGCGGTCCGCCACGCCTCGAAGGGACGCTTTGTTTTCTTCTTCTTTTTTCTTTCTTTCTTTGAGAGGAGAGGAAAACACCTCACTTTCCAAATGGGCCTAAGTGGGCCATCGGCCCAATATTGGGGCAGTGGTGGATATGCTGCCCTTAGGCCCAAGAATGAGATTGTGGTGGAGAGTTGAAGGCTCATGGGCTGATGGGCCATGGCCTTGTCGTCGTCTTCTTCTCGTGGTTGTCTAGGCAAAAACCATCCGGCGAGAGGAGGCGCGTCGCCACCGCCGCCGCACGACCGGACGGCGGCGGCGTGCGGGCCGCACTGATCGAGGCGGAAAATGGTGGGGATGTCCCGCCTCCGCCGCCGCCTCCTCGAACGTACGCACTACTGGGTCTGGGTGGGTACTCTTGTTGGTTGGATTGGACTGTTCGTTTGGTGGGGCATGGCATGGCGACGTGGTGTTCGACGAAATGCCGCGCCCACCGAAGTCAAGCTTGGACATGCAAGTGGCAACATCTGATGCAAGGATGTGGAGTGGAGGCGGTCTGCCAGGTCTCAGTCTCATGACCGCGAGGAGCGTGCCTAGCTCGTGTGTGTTGCGCGGCGTGGACTGGAGCTATCAGCCATATCTGCCCGGAGGAGACGAGACGAGACGGGACGGGACGACAACAAAAGCTAGGCATCCACTGCCTGTGTTCCCCTGACACCTTTCTGCGTCCCCCCTAGTACGCTACTCCTACTGGATGTTTAACAACATGGCTGGACCTGGAGGTGCCGTTATCTGTCTCAACCTGAAACTCAAGGTAACTCAAGATGTTGTGTGCTTGTTGCAAGCTTAACCTCATGGTTTGTTATCTGTACTCCTGTGCATTGCTGTTGATTGTAGGTTATGTTACCTCCATACCTCTTTATAACTGTAGTATTTCAGCAAGATTGTACTTGGCTGGCCCCTTTTCATGTGTCAAAATAACATTTTTATCTAACTTCCTGCATTTGGTTCAGGATTAGTTTGTGTTCCCCTTTTTGTGTGCTACTCGTCACTCCGTTTCTTTTCTGATTTTTCAACTGTTCATAGGTCTACACGTATCTTGTACGAAGAAAAGCATATCTTCTTCAGGAAATCACATCGAGACAATTTTGATGAGAAGGAAGTACTTCTGACCACCTCAATTTTTTATGTTATGGTACATGGTATCTTAAATAGTTTGTGTTCCATAATGAATTAATTACGTTTGTAGAGTAGTACACAGTACTGCACCTGCTTATTTCCTCTAGTTATTTCTACCAGTGTTGGCGACTTATGTCAATGGGATTCATTTATCTGCGATGGCACTGGTTGTTGCTGGGTTAATTCATTTTTTTTATGGTCAAAGATTAGACATGTCTCTCTTTACACCTGCCTTTAAGGCTCTGAGCTCATAAAGGTTGTAGCCCATTTTGAGGGATCCCAACTTAATACTGGTATCCCTTGGCGCAGAAACGATAAATGTAGGAAAGATTCCTGACTAGTTAATGGAGAAATAAGTTACAAACTGCTGGATTTTCAAGCTCATACTACTGATATTAGATAGAGCCAAAGTACCATTATATGTCTTTATCTTTTCCTCCTTTCTCAAGCAGAGCCGGTGGTAATCTATTATATGTATAAGGTTAAAAAGATGGATTGTATCACAATCTTGGAAGAGCCTGAGTCTTCTCCTTTCCTTTTGAGTTAAAGTTTGAGAGTATTTTGCACGAGAACTACATATACTTTTGAAAGAGTATGAGAACTAAATTAATGAATTGCTACTCTGAAAATTTTGAGTTATATTATATCACATTCTACTTTCATCGATGTGATAAAATTTGATAGTTCTGGCTGTAGAAATACATTGTAGTTTGGGAAATGTGTACTGTGATGAAATTGAAGTGGCCAAGAGAGGCCATTGAATTGCGCTCTGATTTACCACAGTTATTTCACAACTGTAGCTGGTTTTATTGCATAAGAATGCAAGCTCTGACTGTCCTCGCGTCCTTTAATTGGTTTGCAATAGTTTCATCTCAGAAACTTAAAGGCAAACAGATGAGAGGTATCGATTGCAAAATCATTGTAATGGAATGCCACATGCACATACAACTAGCAGGTTTATTGGGAGTATTGCCTTGTGTGGGTCCACATGTTGTTCAGTCTTCACTGTTGATCACTCAACTTGGTACTGACTTAAGTACAATAAGAATGTGAGCCAACTCTTTCAGAGTCTGCTGTATCTAATCCTGTTACTCTGTGAGTATGGTCCATTCTATATGGTAATCTAGTCAGTGTTTTTCTTGCAACTGGATATTCTTATAAATAGACCTTAATAAAGTGAATTGCACAACACTCTGCTAGTGCAGTTAGCATTGCATCCCAATCATGCTATTTTGTATATTTTCTTTTAAAGTGTAAAATGCCATAATTCAACAAATGCCCATACTAGTTATTTCTTCTTTTATTGAAAAAGCTTAATATAGAAAGCTAATAAAGAATAATATACAATGCCATGATTCATTTGTTCTGTTAAACAAAACAAAATCAGGGTGTTGGGTGTAACTTTCACTTGTAGATCGTTTGCTATATCTGGAAATATATGTTTACAGTTGATATGATATCCTCACATATTTTTGTTGTACATTGACCTGTGCATGTTTTCAGTTTTACACTCTACTCACTCAGAGCTTCCTTCAGTCTTTCAACTAACATCAGTAATCTCACCTGTGCCACAGATTTCATACAATAGTCTTCTGGAATTCTAGTGATCATCAGCCGTGAAGATATGTTTCTCTTTTTGTTTGCTTGTTGATCATATCCGCTGATATTCTGAACAAGTGAGCATTACATATCAGCGGATCAGCCTGCAAGAAAACTTAGTCCTGATGTTTGAAACTCATCAGAATCCGGCATGTCATCTTCTTGCACATAGAAGAACATGTCTTAAAATACATATTTCGAAACATCGGAATAATATATAATTCAAGTTGGCATGTGTAATTACAGTCCATGCTTGTTAAAACCCCACATGTGGTATGTACAGTAATCAAGTCCCCTGGCCCTGGTAGTGAACACTGTGTACCATCATTTAATTGCCATGATGTTTATGTACATAGAATTTGCTCGAAACAAAAAGGAAAGCAATGCATATAAGGCTGCATTCGTTGATCGTCGACTGTTGCTGAACAGTTCATGTGAAAGTACTTCTCTACTATCAAATTAATTACCTTGTCTCTTTGGGAACTTTCTGTTTAATTATGTATTAATCCTTCAAGCAAGAAAAAAATCTCCCCGGTCTTTATCAAAGTTCATGTCAACGTTTTTCTAAACTATTTTATAAACAACCTAGCTATTAGCTTCTTTTGTTATCTAATGCTTAAACCTTAAAATTACATATATGACTTCGTTTCCAAAAAGATTGCATCTATAACACGGACAAGAGGTTGACACCTCATATATATATATGCCTATCATGGATGAGTCTGTTAAGTTTGACGACAGTTAACCTGCCCAGTGCCCACTGGTATTGCTCTTATAAGTTCCTATTTAGAACGCAAGGAATTAATTTCCGCAGAAATGTGCAAAGTTCCCCGCCTTTTTAGTTGGGCCTTATATGATTTAGGGCTTAGTTAGTTCCAAATTTTTTTGAATTTAGATGCCACACTGGATGTTTGACCGGATATCAAAAGGCTATTTCGGCGACTAATTGTGTTAGGAAACCGCGAGACGAATTTATTAAGCCTAATTAATCCTTCATTCGGCGACTAATTAAAAAACTAATTACACATGGGGTTAGGAAACCGCGAGACGAATTTATTAAGCTTAATTAATCCGTCATTAGCACAAGTGGGTTACTGTAACACTTATGGCTTAAAAGATTCGTCTCGTGATTTATAGACGAACCGTGCAATTGGTTGTTTTTTCATCTATATTTAATGCTCAATGTATGTGTCCAAAGATTTACTGTGATATTTTTGAAAATAACTTTTTGGAAACTAAACAAGCCTTATCTGCGAGAGGCTAGCAGATAGTACTTTTCTTTTTCTCTAATAATGATGATTGGTAGTATTACTATGTTCGTGTCTCGTGTTTGTAACTTTTAGTTTAGATACACTTTACTTAAAATATGTAGAATCTTAATTTTACTTCTTGTTCTCTAAAACATGATGTCACACCTAGACACCTCGTGCATATATTCGGAGCTATATTATGTGTGCATGGATTATTCAGAGTGCTAGTATTGTTGCTTCTCCTAGAGTGTTTCCTCCAGGTTCCTGCAAGATATACATGAGTCAACCCTACAATGCTATAGAGCTTCCTTGTCAGACCAAACTGGCAAGAATAAACTCCTCTTTGACTAAACGAGCAGAGCCCCCCAATTACATCAGCAAATTTATGCAGTACATTTATAAATAACAAGCTAAAAGGTAGTAAAAGAATTCAAGCATAGATGCGATAGGGTTCTAAAAGCTTGCTGGTGAGATGTCATTTCACCTTGTGAAACATCAAATGAAGTATTGAAGTTAATGGGCTGCTGGATTCCTATAACTTCATTGAAGTGTATAAAGGGCATTGAAGGAGAGGCTGCAAAGATATATGTACGACCTCACCGTTCAATTAAAGACACTATTTACCTAAAGTAGCACATCTCCTATTTAAGATCTATTTATTCACATAACCAGTGACACATTGATGCACATTTACTTTGCTAGATAGAATCAGCTGTGGCCATAAATTCTGTTCATAAAGGGCATTCAAGATGTTAACACTGTCATACAGCTATTGCCAACTGCTGCATGGTGTAAACAAACTCACAGGTATTGGCAATAGCACGGTGGATACGCAGAGGGGGGCTCACCAATGTGACAGGAAAGTGTATATCACAAGATTCATGTTTTACATTTCAGAAGGGAGTTTGTATTTGGAACACATGATGTCCTACAAAATGTGCTGTCAAACATCAAAATATTAAATCATTACTTCACAATAAATATAAATATCTATAAATATCTGTAAATTGCATTAATATATTTTATGAAGTGTAGTTATGTTTTTAATAGTTGACTTTTGATAACTTTATATGATTAGATAAAGTAACTATCAAACATGTGTATCGGAGACTGTGCCGATGTCCTTAATGTGAAGCAAAAAAGGCAAATATAGCTTATCATTTGCACACATGATTTGAAATAGAATGATTTATCGATCAATGATCAATTAAAAATATTATGATGTTTCAAGTTTAGGACGTATCAACGTGTAGGCGTGCTTGTGGTCATCGTCGTGAAGCAGCAAGTGGTTGTGCTGGTGTTGGTGCCTACAAGCCGTAAGTGGTCGTGCTTGTGTCGATTTTTATGATGATTATAGTTTTTCTGGGTTATACTTAGGCCTTGTTTAGTTCTTTGCCCAAATATGTTTTGACGTATACAGACACATATTTGAAACAAAACAAATTATAGATTTCCTCCTGTAGACCGCGAGACGAATTTATTAAGCCTAATTATTCTGTTATTAACAAATATTTATTATAGCACCACATTATCAAATCATGACGTAATTAAGCTTAAAATATTCGTCTCACGACTTAGATGCAAGCTGTGCAATTGGTTTTTTCATCCATATTTAATGCTCCATGTGTATGTTCAAACATTACATGTGATATTTTTAGCCATAAAATTTTGGGATCTAAACCAGGCCTTATATCGTAACACAAGGCTATTGGATGGTCGACCCCCATCTCCCTATTTTCTACCATAAAAAATCAATTGGAATTGGAAACTTTCATTTAAAAGTAATAAAAAAATCCAATTTGAAAATAATAAACAATTTCAACTGAAAGCAATAAAAAAACTAAAAGTAATAAAATATTTAATTTGGAAGCAATTAAGTTTTATAGTCGCTAATTAAGTACTAATTAAGTAGTACTATTCTAGATCAAACCGATTGCCTAATATAGTCGACTGTCCATTAGGATTCACTTATCTTTATTAAAAATACACATTTCTTTAACATATCCCCGAGAAAAAAAGTTAGAACGTATCGTTTGAGGCACTTATTAATTATTTCCTGCATATGTTATCTAGTTTAATTTTTAGCGAGCCAACATCATATAAAAAAACTGAAATAGTATTATAGATTATTGCAATCCATGAGATATTTGCTTGGTAATCTTACAATTAATAAAAATGAAATGAACTAGTATACGAAAGGCAGGGGAGACCGGAGAGAGCAGGGGGTTTATTATAACACACAAAAAAAAAAAGACGATGCTATTGGACGGACGACGGCAACGGCTGAATCCATCTCCCTATTTTCTTCCATCAGATTTTCAATTGGAGTTGGAATTTTTCATTTGAAAGTAATGAGTAAATTTCACAAAACTACAGATATTTTGCATTATCTATCATAAAACTATATAATTAAGAACTTATTTCACGAAACTACATATTTAGTGTCTCTGTGTATCACAAAACTACAGATTTAAAACCTTGCTTCATAAAACTACAGATTTAGTGTCTCCATTATCACAAAACTACATATTTAGGGTTTCTATTATCACAAAACTATAGGTTTTAGCATTTGCTTAAACCTATAGTTTTGTGATAATGTATTAGTTTTGTGATAATAGAGACACTAAATCTGTAGTCTTGTGAAACAAATTCTTAAATTTGTAGTTTTGTGATATATAAAGACACTAGATCTATATTTTTATGAAATAAATTCTTAAATCTGTAGTTTTGTGATAGAATGTGTAAAATACCTGTAGTTCTGTGAAATTTACCGAAAGTAATTAAAAAGTCCAATTTGAATTAAAATTAATAAAAAAATTATTTGGAAGGAATGAAGTTTTGTAGTAGCCAAGTAGTACTTCCTCTGTCGTAAAATATAAAGCGTCGTAGTTTTCCGTGAAGTCGATATTTAAAATTTTGACTTAGTAGTTAAACTAATGTTTAATGGTATCCATGTAACATCGTTAGATTCGTACTATTTTAATGTGTTTTTATTTTACGTAAATTTTATAGATTTTAATAATATCTTATTGAAACATTTTTTTTAAATAAAGTATTGATACCGATCGATGGTCCACCGCCCATTAGGATTCACTTCTTGGCGTATTTTTTAGATAATGGGAAGAATTTCATTATAAATGAAATTACACTCGGCCTCTGCACCTAATAGGGATGCACACAGCCAAAAATAAAAGTAGAAAAAAACATAAGACAATCATGAACATATCATGTTGTCTTGCAACAATTAACTCTCAAATTACAGTTGACAAAAGAACACATAAGGATGATATCTATTCCACAACAATGCCTTGAAGAAGGAACCGTCGCTTGTCCGCCACTGTCATCTAAAATAGAGTGTGATTTTCATCCAACGTCTAAGTGCACACCTTCAACAAGGAGATGACAAACAACCGATGACATCGTTGAGTCCAAGTTAGATCAGAGTTTTCACCCTGGAGTATTGCAGAAAATCCCTATGTCTTCGATCAATTGTTAAGAAGTCAATTCCCTGGCATGTCGAGCCGTCCTTGCAGGTCGTCGCCGCGAGAGCTGACCGCATGAGCCAGCAACCACCGTGAAAGCACATAGCCTCCACGCCGACCGGCTGGCCGCTCCTGTCCAGGCCAACGCTGCTAGACGTGGCGTCCCACTGGGACTCCGTGGCGTATTCGCTGTACTTATTAATTATTTTAGCAGCCAGCATTATATTAAAAAATGGAGGGGCAATATTTATGATTTGAAATTAGAAGATTTGCTCAGTAAACCTACAATTAATCAAAAAGATCACACAGAAAGAAATGAACTAATATAATGGAAGGCAGAGGAGAGAGCATGCAGGAGGTGCATTAACACCAAAATGAGAGAAGCATTGACCTCTCCTCCTACTGAACCCCCTATATAAGGACCTCTTGGGGCCCCTTGAATGCCATCAACCAAATAGAGCAGACATCATCTCTTTGTTTCTCTTCAATCTTCTTCTCCTCTCCTCTTCACAGCCTTCAGGTATAGCAGTCTTTGATTCTTGTGTGTTCTTCCTGTTCTTGATGTGACATGTATGTATAAACAAAAAAAATCAATCTTTTCGTTGTTTCTAATGGTGTTTTTTTTTCCGATATACTTGATCTTGATCTGTTCAGCAACCATGAACCGGAGCAACGGCAACGGCAACAACGGCGGCGCCGGGGGGAGCACGAGGGGAGCACGGCTGGAGCTGCAGCTGAACCTGTCGCCGCCGGTGGTGGGGATGGAGGTGGACGGCAACGACGGCGACAGCGACTCGTCGTCGCCGACCTCCTGCGTGTCCTCCGACGGCCGCAGCTCCGCCGGCGGCAGCCCCGGCGACAAGTCTCCGATGGTGATCGGCGCTTGCACCCGCTGTCTGATGTATTGTATGGTCGCTAAAAAAGACTACCCTACTTGCATTAATTGCAAACAGCCATCACTCGTCGATCTCCTCCAGAACCAGGACGCCGCCGGCGCCCCCGCCGGATCCGCCGCTGACGCAGCCGCCGACGCCGAGAAGAAGCGTGGCAAGCGCAAGTGAGGAGGAGGGAGATGACGACGACGCCATTGACGTCCAGTGGATGTTCACACGGATGGTCAGCTTAACCTCCATGCGTATATGCGTGCGTGGATGAGTGACAGCCGTTGGATCATCCACTGGACGGTGCCAGATTTCTTCGTTACTAGTAGTAGTAGTACCCTTTTATGCGCCTTTGGTCAAGAAAAAAAAACTGTCAAGTGTCCCCTTGTGTTGGGTTTTTTCATTTATGGTTTGGTGTTTAATTTAGTAGGGGGATTAATTATGTGGTGGTGGCGGCTTAATGGGTTCTTGTAGCATGCAGCACAAAGTTGTAACCCCCCTTTTCTATTTAAGAAATGCAATTATGCAATGATAAACTGAGTATGATGGTTATCATTGTCTCTAATCAAACAGTTACCAATATGTTTTGCACTGTGACGCAAATATGCAATGACTTGTTGAACTAGTAGTATCTCTCTTTGTGACTGGTAGACTATTTGTTCTGTTCTCGCATCAAGAACAGTAGAATGAATCAAAAACACTAGAATGAATCCTATTCCGCTGTGTTATGTGTTCTACCTTAGGTCTACTATGTGACGTAGTTTTAGAAACATATATATTAATGACCAGAGGGAGTAACCGCCTGACAAGGAAGTGAATTACGAACATCTGATGGACATCCGGCGGCTCAGAACAAGTGATCGCCACAGATATTGCTGGGAACAGCAACAGTGGGCACAGGTACAGGGGGCATCTACAGTCTACGGTAGCCACAGAAAAGCATTGGAGAGAGAATAAACAAGGGCATCATTACCCAATTATAGGTTGATGGCAAGTGCAGAAACAGTCAGGAGCCTGGACTTAAGCATCAAGGTTACAAAGGCCAGAGAAATCAGATGTCTGCAGATGGACCAGAAATAATCTGCAGGATGGCATTTTTGAATGATCATAACGAAACGACGTAAGAAGGTATATACATGGATGTTTTTATATATAGGTCCTCTTAAAGAAAAAAAATCACATCCAAGCCCTACAGTAATTTGTCCCCATTTGTTGACGCAAAATTCTGCCACCGGCCTATCGGGAATTGTCGTTGGGTACATTGACCGATGGAGTCCTTTCGTGCAAACACGAAGGCCTGGGAGATCTGCTTAGCTACAGTGCAGGTCCTAAACGTTGAGGATGCGGGCGTGCCAGTCAGTTTGATCCTGCAACTGACAAGATGTTGTATGTTGATCTCCGTAAAGCTGATCGGCTATCAAGACGATAGGATGAAGCGCCTCCAACTGATGTTGATGGCGATGCAGGAGTTGATCGGCTGAACAGCCGATGACGATGCGCTTGTTGTAGCCGATTGTAGGTAGATCGTTGATGGCAATCGGCTGTATGTTAGACATAGATCCAAGTAATCAAATAGATAAGCAAGATCAATAATAGTATCGGTTAAATAAAAGATATGGTATGAGAAGCCGATACAAGACTTAAATCTAATCATAGAATAACTCATCGGCTAACCCTCCGATGAAACTACACACGCCGATAGCCGATACACCTAAACCGATCAACTTTAGTCTTAACCCGAAGGATCGAGCGGGGTCGAGACAGCTTGCACCAAGACTATTGCTAACCGATCTAAGCATATCGACTGGCAGAATATGTAGTGATGGATATAACAAGTCTATTTAGAATAGCATTATGATTGTAGAGAAATATCGGCTAAGACAGAAGATCAGACCTAACCGAGACAGTTCCGACTAAACCGATGCGTCTCTAAACACAATGCAATTAAAAATAGAATCGAGATATCAAGATAGGCAACGCCTGCGTCAGTTGGATCGATATATCGGATCTAACCGAGAAAGTATCAATTGTCCCCGATACAAACGCCGTCGACGGAACTTACTTCTTCGCCGGAGGTCGGACCTAACCGATGCAACCCAACTTGGTAGCAAGACCCCGAACTCGACTGATCTTACAAAAGTTCTAAAGCGAACCTATGTAGCCCCGATAGATCAGTCGTGAACTCATCGAGTAGTTTGTAAACCCAGCGAACTAGGGTGGCGATGCGCCGAAATAGTTATGTTGATTGTGAAGCTGAATATTACAGGAACCCCTGGTACATAATCTATACCCTTGGGTCTTATTGAGTCCTAATAGGATACTAGACAAAACTTTTCTAAGAAGAAAAGGAAACATATAAGTTCTAATCGGCTAGGAATAAGAAACTAACAAACCTTCCTAATCACACAGAAAATATTTAAAACATGTCTAATTAATAGATAGAATTAAACTGCCATACGTGGTCTTCACGATTCCTTCTTAGATTCGGTCATCATCTCGCGTGAACAGTACCCGGCAGCTACAGTAATCCGATTGCTACAGTAATCGTCTTATTCTAGGCCAAATCCAAATTCTGGTGTCAACACCCAAATACGAGGCTTGTCGAATTTACAAGATTGTTGACGAGGCGCTTCCACATGTCTTCGGTTTGCTCCGGTGGATTGGTTATATTTAGGCTTGATTGAACGTGTCCCGAGGTCACCTCAAGAGGGCTGTAGATTTATACCCCTGTGAGATATCGTGGCCTAGTCATACTCATGGATTCCGAGTAGGAAATATAGGTAGATAAGAAAGGTATCAGTCATGCCCTATACAGATTGTATCTTTCCTTGACTTTTCCAGATCATATAGAACTTGGTGGGCCTCTCTTTGTAGTTGTATAGGTATCTGGTATACGCGGCTGTCGTATACACAACAATAAAGGGTACCTTATACCGAGTAATATGACGTGTTTTTGTTTCTTTGCGTAGGATCGAAGCACTCAAGTTGGTAATCTCAACAAGATGACAGACAAACACATAATGAATGGGTATAATTTATGCTAGTTGTAGTTTAATTAGTAGATAATGGAAAATGGGCCTAAGTTATTAAGTAAAACTCTTGTGTGTTCCTGTACCTCAATCAAAAAACTATTCCTATTACTGTATTATAATCCTCACTCATGGGTTCCTATTCTTATCCTGTGTTTTTCTTGTTCCTACGTTTTTTTTAATCCTGTGTTTCAAGGAGGCCCTATTTGTATGAGGTGGGAACCCTTCCAATTCACGAGCTTGCTAATGAGTCAAAGGGAAATGTGCTACCATTTCTAATGAAGAGTCTCCCTTGACATCATAGGCTAGACTTGAATGTAGTGAAGTATGCGTCATAGGTAAAGCAGTAGTGCAAGATGGAAATGTTGACCTCTCGGCTATGGTATGACCATAAGAGACTGAAGATGGTGTTGGCATAGATGTTTTTATATATAGGTCATTAAAGCCGATCAAGAGAGATTTTATTAAGATGTTCTAGCCTGATATAGGGTGGTGTGACCAGGAAAACCATTACCTCATGTGTGCTTATTGATGCATTATGGAGATCACCACGACTTGAATGACTAACTTAATTTTATGAACCTACAAGGTTTGTTCCCCTCCTATTGACCATGTATTACTAAGGTGATCGCCTATATCTCGTCAAT
This sequence comes from Leersia perrieri, assembly GCA_000325765.3. Lineage (NCBI taxonomy): Eukaryota > Viridiplantae > Streptophyta > Magnoliopsida > Poales > Poaceae > Leersia > Leersia perrieri. Next base: position 2,256,143 of record CM002479.1, read on the forward strand.
GGAGAAATTGGCAATATAATAGAAAGACAGGTACAAGTGTATTTGTATAAAGAGGGGCGACTAAGAGGATGTGAGATCTGTGTGACGAAATGGAACCTAGTCACTACAAAAAAAATGGTAGAGACATCTTTCTAATACTAAAATGGTAGAGACATTTTTCTAATACTATAGAAGTGTTTTAAAAATGTCTACAATTATGTACAACCTTTATCAAAATGTTCTTTTACATAATTTCGTTAATGTAGAGAAATGGTGATATAACAGAAAACACTAGTATGGTAGTGTGTCCTTCCCTCGTCAACCTCCTCTAGAACCTGGACGCCAACACCTACAGTAGTGTGTCCCAATTAAGTCAAAGGAATCCATGATATTACCGATTATTATAATCCTAAAAATGTCACTTCTATTCGCTAAACTAGTTGGGTACCATCGGTGTTTTTCAAATTCTAAGTCATGCCACTTTGTTGACCAAAATCAACATCCAACCTGTTTTTTACTATTGTATTTACAAATGGACCAAACTGCCACCACTACATCTCTTCTCTCCACTCGCTAACTTGTGGGTCCCACCACAAGTCATCCCCTTCCTGAGACAGTCAATCTTGTCCCTCTGTAATATGTGTTCAATCTTTCTTTTGAGACTTTGCAAGGCAAGTATTCTCAACAATTAATTGATTATGTAACGTAATTTTGTCGTTAGTATACTTCTTTGTTCTTATAGTACCCCTCGGTCGTTGATATAGTACCCCTCGGTCATTACTATATATCGTTTGGTTTTGGAAACACATATATTAATAATCAACCTCATCCAAAACCAGGATATCAACGCCTACATTAGTGTGTCCTAGTTATTATTCGCTAAACCAGTTGTGTACCATCGGTGAGACTTGAAGCCGTTGCCAACAAGCCCCATCCGTGAGGCTGCCGCCGGTGATGATGACGGGAGGGGGAGGTCGTGCATACCATTGCCTGAACTCGATGAAGGTAGTGAGACCGAGTTCATTGTCGATAGAAAAGGCCGACGGCTGCCAACTCCCCCAGACGCTACTCCATCCAAAAATGCCACTATTATTCGCTATACCGGGTCATAATTTCAAGTCCAAAGGAGTATACAAAAGTTTGCAAAAAGGTGCATAACTTGGTTCAAAATCAAAGGAAGTTGATGCCACCGTCACCACTCATCGGTGAAGAGACACCACGTCATGTCTTAGCCTAGACTTGAATGTAGTGATTTATCAATCACAAGTAAGTGAAGACCGGTGAGTGAAAGAGTTGACCTCTCATGGTTATAATCCCTCAATCCATAAATATATACATTTCTATCTAGGAATTGGGACACACATGTGTCCTGATTCATAGTTAGAAATGCCTATATTTATGGACGGAGGAAATAGTATGACCAAAAAGGTTGAAAATAGGTTTGGCATGATGACTAAAGGCTAACAAAATATCCTGTCAATGAATCTCTCTGATGTGTTCATGCTTATGAAAGAACAAACATTTAGTCAGATCGAAGAAAAAATTGAGTAGGCAAATAACGTGTAGTAGTAAAACATTAAGTATGGTACACCAAGGGTTATATGTATATACCAAGTCAATGAATAGAGGTTGTATTAAGGGTGCATGGTCATGATGGCTGAAGATACGATGGCTCGAGTGACTAAATTTACAATCCAAATGTACATGGAGGGATCCCTTTCAATTCATTAGCTTGCTAACAAGTCAAAGGGAAAAGTGTTATTGTTTCTAGTGAAAACCCATCATTGACTAGACTGGAATACAGAATGAGGTATGCATCGATCGCCGGTAATGCAACACTGCAGGATGGAAGAGTTGACTTCTTGGCTAAAGTTTGACCATAAGAGGCTGAAAATGGGGTTGCCATGGGTGTTTTTACATATAGGTCCTTAAAGCCAATAAAGAGAGATCTTATTCAGGAGTTGTAGCCTAATATAGCATGGCGTCGCCACGAAAACCGCAACCATGTATGGTGATCAATGCTTATGGACACCACACAACAGCTTGAATGGCTAACTTAACAAAAGGTGGGAACCCCCCACCCCCCTCCTTATTACCATGCATTACTAGGTTCATTTCCTCAAACCGCCACCATGTATGGTGGTCAATGCTTATGAAGACCACAACAGCTTGAATGGCTAAGAGATTGTGAGATCATGTTTGAGGAAATGAACCTAGTCCCTAGAACTAAAAATGGTAGAGACACTTTTCAAGTACTAAAGAAGTGTTTTAAAAATGTCTTTACAAGCATGTATATGCCTTTTATCAAAATGTTTGTCCATAATTTCGTTGAAAAAGAAATTGGTGATATAATAAAAAGAAAATATAGGCAGTATTTCCACAAAGAGGGGTGGCTCAGGGGAAATGGGCCTAGTCACTATAACAGAAAATGGTAGAGACGTTTTTCTAGTACTGTAGAGACATTTTTCTAATATATGTAACACAATTATGTACATGCTTTTATCAAAATGTTTGTATGTGTCTCAATTATGGCAGGGGAGGGGAAGGTCGTGGATCCAATTGCCCGAGCTCAATGAAAGCAGTGACACCACGGTCACTGTTGGTGGAAAAGGCCAAGGGCCGCCAACTCCCCCAGACCTCGCCGCTACTCCGAAAAATGCTATTACTATTTTCTATACCAGGTCATAAGTTCAAATCCAAAGGATGATACAAAAGTTAGCAAAAAAAAGGTCTTCAACTTGGTTTTCAAATTAAAGGAAGTTGTGAGATCCAATAAAATAGTTTGGGGGAGTAAATTGGACTTTTTTTTCCTTTCGATAATATCTTAGAAAGAAAATTTGGTTTAAAATAAAGTATTGATGATCAAGCTGACCACCACTCGACCACTCATTAGGATTCACTCCATAAGAGGACAGAAGAGTTGACATCTTGAATAAAGTATGACCATAAGAGGCTGAAAATGGGGTTGGCATGGATGTTTTTACATATAGGTCCTCAAAGCCGACAAAGAGAGGTCTTATTCAGGAGTTGTAGCCAAATATAACACGGCGTCACCACGAAAACCGCCATCATGTATGGTGGTCAATGCTTATGGAGACCACAACAGCTTGAATGGCTAACTTAATTGTATGAACCTAAAAGGTGGGAACACCCCCTCCTTATAACCACGCATTACCAAGATAACCGCCTATATTTTGTTAATGGGGAGATTGGTGATATAAAAGAAAGAAAGTTATAGGTAGCATTTGTATAAAGAGGGTGGCCAAGAGATTGTGAGATGATATTTTAGGAAATGAACCTAGTCACTACAACTAAAA
>CM002479.1:2273805-2316070 GCA_000325765.3 Leersia perrieri
TATATCTCAAATGACAGCGCAAAGTCATGTAAAGTTGATGAGCCAAATCTTAGGGACATAGAGGGACGAAGCGAAACGTTATAGGCAAACAAAGAATTGCCCCTATTTTATTTAGTGAGGCGATTAAAATTATTCATAAACCATTTTTGTTGTCTAAAGAATTAGAACTAATAACCAACTATACGACAATAATACGTATGTAATTAATATTTTGCATGGCCAGCTGAATATACGGTGCATGCATATACTAACATATACAGGGCGGACCGTTCAGAAAAAACATATACAGGGCGGAAAATGCCGAAAACGTACGTTAGTTGCAAGGTCGCCAATCGCCAGAATTTGGGGCATGGGAACTGCATGACCAACCGCATATACACCCGGCCCATAGGTCGCATCACCAGTTCCGCGTGAAGCCCTTGAAATGTGCTTATGACCATGAAGGTTGGTATCGTTCACGATCCCAAAAAATTTCACCCAAAAACATCATATCAAATATTTGGACACATGCATAGAGTATTAAATATAGATAAAAAATAAAACTAATTACACCGTTAGGCTATAAACGACGGGACGAATCTTTTGAGCCTAATTATGTCATGATTAGCCGTAAGTGTTACAGTAACACATATGTGTTAATGACAGATTAATTAGGCTAAAAAAATTCGTCTCGTGGTTTTCAGACTATCCGTGAAATTAGTTTTTCCATTCGTGTCAAAAACATCTCCCGATATCTGGTCAAACGTCTGATGTGACCTTTTCGCGAAAACTTTTCACGAACTAAACAAGGTCTAAGCTGGGGGCACACTCCTACGACTATCATCGGCTCAAACAATTACTCTATCTATTTGCAAATACTTGTCATTTATAACCGATAAACTAAATTAGTGTTATTATTCTTAAGCAACTCCAAAACGAATAGGTTGAAGCCTAAGATCGATATTGGTAAATTATATTTGATTACTCCCCCAGGTTGAAAAAACTAGACGTTTTAGATAATACCAAAGTCAAACTTTTAATTTAAAAAGTAATTAGTTTAGGGACATAAAAACCACACATATATTCATCTTGAAAAACACTTCAATAGAATCATATATTTATTGACATTTATATATATATTAGTATATAAAAACATGGTCAAATATGTTTTCTGAAGACCGCCCTATTGTCCAAAACGTCTATTATTATAAGACATGAGGGAGTAGAAACCAACTATTAAGAAAATAATTAGCAGATCGATTGTTCAAACAAGACATAAATTAAAATAATAGGACCGCTCTTGCATATATCGCTGCATATATAGACATGGATCGGAGTTCTTTGTAGTTGTTTTGACAGGGGCGGATCCACCCCATTGGGCAGGGTTGGGCTGACCTTTCAGGACCTATGGAAGCCATTTGGCATTAGTTTTGGACCATTTATACATCTTACAAGGTCACCAACTCATGTTTTTGCAACTGGCAAAAGTTTTTGGAGTGTATCGCTTCATTACAGCCGGAGATCCAAGCAAACCGGTCTAAATCGCCGCGAGTCTGCGACACGAACGCGTAGACCACTCACCTCCGCTAGGGTTGGCGTGTCTTGTGTGTCTCTTGTCTTCTTCCCCTATGAGCCACCTCAATGGTGATGGTTTCAATTCATGAGGTAGTCCTCATCTATCATTTGCCCTCGTCTTGGCGGATGCTTCATGATCCACTGCCATGATTTCTTGGATGGTTGCAATAGAAAAGGTTCAAAAATCTGTTTCTTTTGTGCTTTTGACTTTTGTTTGCTACAAGATTGCTTTTTGTTTTCTTTTTGTCAATGCAGATTATAGATATCCAAAATATACTGAGGACTTTCTAAGGCAATTATATGTATGGTTTGTGTTATAGGCTCATTATAGCCTTCTTCTCTGAACAGAGCAAGCTAGGTTAATTATGTTGATTTTGTGCCAGCCTTCTTCTGAGAACAAGGCAAGCTAGAATTGCCTACTAATTAATTAGCTGTATTGTTTCATTTGTCAAATGCGAGGTACCATGTTAGATTTTTTTTAAACCTAAAATTGTTGATTGTTTTTATGCCATTGCAATATAAATAAGGAATGTGTTAAGTTTGGTTGTCTTTTGTTTTATGAATTTTTTCGCCCCATCTATATTAAAATACTGTGTCCGCCACTGTTTTGACATACATATATATGTCCCATATAATAGAAGTATATAGCTAAAATACAAGAAATAACTAATGCAAAAGAAAGATAAATCCTTTAGCAAAAATAGAGAAGCTTTGTGCCATCGTGTATTATTTAGGGCGCAAACTAATTAGTTTAGTTTTTTAGATAATTGGAGAATTTCATTAAAACGAAATTACTCATGACCTCTACTTCTATTGCATGCATACAATGACACAACAAAAAGGAGAAAAAAAACATTAAATAGAAAACAACACTTTGATTCCTCCGAAGAATTCAAAATGGTTACCATAACCTCCTATTTTATCTGCATGTTGAATAATAGTATATGTTAATGAACTAGCTAGCCGTTTGTACGTCTGTCCCATACCTACGAACCATAGATGATTTTGTACCAGTAGTACTCCAGCTAGCTCGTCCTGTTTCTTTTTTTCTTTTCCTTGCACCGATATGTAAATAAGTAACTAAAAGGAATATATCAAAGTTAGCAAAGTAGTATTAGAAAAACTGTAGTTAGTCAACCCTAATATATTTTTATATCGATCTGACCAACGACCTTGACAAAATTGCTAACTTATGAACATTATAATATTACAATTTGTTACTATAGGCATGCAGTGATGGAGTGATGGAGTATGCATTTCGATGATGACATGAATGCGCCCGACCGGTTGGCTTCATGTTAGTAATAACTAAATTAAATAAACTATATACGGCAAAACACTTATGAGCACTGCCAAGGACAGCGCGAAATCAAAATCTGAAATTCAAAACCAGTTGTTTTGAAATATATAATTCAAAACACAACCAGCAAATCCCAAGGCAATCTTCAGAATGACATCCATTTTATTGAAGTAGTGTTCAGAGTCAGGAGTCTGCACTCTGCAGGTAGGAGGACTGTGATAGATTTTTCCAGTACTAACATATTTATATGGTTAGTAGCTGTAGAACAATTTACTGCGGTCTCGCCATACAGTATGTGAGCAATGAACCTGACAATTTACTTCCTCGCCGTGCGTTTTTTTTTTCCTTGTGAATTTGGAACCAAATAAGTTCGTATAGACACGTAGTACACGTTTCAAATAGTTCAGTTTCACTGGCAACTTTTTATTAGCACTGTAAATTTCAAACAGGTCAAGCTACGGCTTGCCAGCTTAATGTATGAATATGTGAGATGAATGGCTGCATTTGCAGTCATCAGATCACCTGTACGTGCACAATGCACAGAGAGATATGAAGGTCTTCTTTCAAATGCAGAAAATCCACAGAAACTTGGAAAGATTTTTGTCAAAATGAGCTCAGAAGGAAGTCAGCATAGAGAAAAAAAGAGAGAAATTCAATCCCCAGAGAGGATTTCCCCTCGTTTATTTAAACACCATTAAGATCAAGAAAGTCCAAACTAGGTGTCAGGGACGGAGCCAGAAAATCAGCATGCCTAGGACCCGATTGATGAGTTCTTACTGAATTGCATTATATCTTAATCATTTTCACTAGACTCTAATGGGATTTTGGGGCCTAAGACTAGGGCCTAAGCCCCAATTGCCCCACTCTTGTCTCCGTCACCTAGGTGTTATGCTACAATATTTAAGCATGGGGATTTGCTGGATAATCAGGTGACCAGAAAATATACAATCTAAAATTGCACATTACTAAGCCTAAAATTGTGGCGCCATGGGATGTGCGCTTTTGGTTTAGCTTTATTTCTTGTAAATTTGTATTTTTTTTTCATGTATTTTTGTAATTGTAAAATTTGGTATTTTCAATGTTAGCATAGTTTATTGTTCATTCAATGGATTGTAGTGCTAACTGCTAAGTAATATTACTTGTAAACATTATAAAAAAAAGTCAAAATGTCTTATATTCTGAAACGGAAGGAGTGGGTCATAAATAAAATAAATGATACTTGTGTAATTATCCAAATAAAACGAATTGTTAAATATTAAAAAGAATTGCTCAAAACGTTCACTATTATGAAACTAAGGAAGTACCTGTCAGTGTCACCGCCATCTCACTCTTGCTCTAAATATAGGAGTAAGGCCTAGGGCCTGTTTAGTTCCAAGCCACACTTTGCCACATTGTTAAAGGAGTGGCAAGCAACAGAAAGTATGGCCAGCAAATTGTTCGTCATAATTGTGGCAAGAGTTGGCTAAAACATAGGGTCTATGACGCGTGGGCCTAAAGCAACCAAACACTATCCAAAAAAGTGTGGTGTGCCTTAACTGTGGCGTGGCAAAGTGTGGCTAGGAACCAAACAGCCCCTAGTTCTTTTCAGCATAGTTACAAAAAAATCCTCTCCGGATTATTATATGCACGCTTCCCAAGCCACTAAACTAGATATTATTTGAAAAAACTTTTTATAAAGAAGTTTCTTTAAAAAATCAAATAAATCTATTTTTCAAGTTTAAAATAGTTAATACTCAATTAATCATCTGCTAATGTTATTTTTCATCTTGCGTGTCCAAAATAATCCAACTAAAATAGCTCAAAAGAACAGGGCCTAAGAGCCTATTTGGATATAGGGACTTTTTTTAAGTCTCTGTCACATCGGATGTTTGAACACTAGTTAGAAGTATTAAATATAGACTATTAATAAAACCCACCCCATATTTTAGACTATTTCGCGAGACGAATCTATTGAGCCTAATTAGTCCATGAGTAGCGAATATGATGCTACAGTAAATATTTGCTAATCGTGGATTAATTAGCCTTAAAAAATCGTCTCGTGAATTAACCTTTATTTATGCAATTAGTTTTATTATCAGTTTATATTTAATAGTTCTAATTAACGTACAAATATCTGATAAGACACGAACTTAAAAAAAAAAAAGTCAGTATAGGAGTACCCAAGACAACACATACACATGACAGAACAGAATACATAAATACAGGCACGTGAGCTACGGGCCCATCCCCATGTTCCTCTTCTTCTTCTTCCTCACTCCTCACTAGCATATACCACCACCACTCCTTAATTGCACTTGCCTCCATTTCATTCACCTCACCTCTCAACAACCACCTCCTTCACCTTCTCTCTCACTCCATCGATCCAATCCAAAATCCAATGGGCAAGAAGAAGCCATCCCTCACCTCCCTCTTCTCCAGGCTCGCCGTCGACTCCTCCTCGCCGTCCCCGCCGTCGTCGCCGTGGCAGTGGCCGCCGTCAGCTTGCGTGACCAACCCGCAGACGGCCTCATTCCGCCGCGCCGACGACGATCCCTGCACGACGGCCGCCGGCGGCGCCGGAGGCGGTGGAGGTAGATCGTCGTCGCCGGCGACGGCGAGGCTGCCAAGGAAGGGTGGGGAGATGTACAAGACGGTCAACTCCGTCTTCTTGGACGACTCCCTCTCCGCCGCCGGCGACGTCGACGTCGACGGCGACGATGATGACGGATTCTCCACCACGACGGCGGCGGACGAGGAGTGGTCGGAGGCGGTAATCCGCAGCCTCGGCCGGAGAACATCCACCGACAGATTCTTCTTCGACGACGCCGGCATCGGCCGCCGTCCGCCGGCGACAAATTCCATCCTCGCCGCAGTAAGGCCTCCAATTCCATCACCACCACCGGAGGCGGAGGAGGAGGAGGAGAAATCGGCGGCGATATTGTCGGAGTCTGACAACTCCGACGAGGTTGTTGTTGTCGAGAAGTCGTCGCCGTCGGCGCTGGTGGAGGAGAGCGTGGCGGTGGCGGTGGATTCCGACGACCCGTACGGGGATTTCAGGGCGTCGATGGAGGAGATGGTGGCGGCGCACGGGCTCCGGGAGAGAAATTGGGACGCCATGGAGGAGCTCCTCCTCTGGTATCTCCGCGTCAATGGCAAGCACAACCATCCCCTCATCGTCGCCGCCTTCGTCGATCTCCTCCTCTCCCTCTCCTCCGATTCCTCCCATTCCTCTTCCTCGTCGGCGACCACAACCACCACCGCCGCCGCCGCCGCAACAACGACGAGTTCTGACACTAGCTGCAGCAGCAGCAGCATCAGCAATGGCGGCGTCACTGCCACGAAGACGGCGATGGAGCAATGCAGCGGCGGCGACGGCGCCGGCGGTGAAGAAGAAGCTCCTTGCTCGTCTTCTTCCTCTTGCTGCGCTGCGTCTGACCATGACGAAGTTGGGGAAAAAGAGAGGCTAGGAATAAGGTGATTAATGGCTAGATCGGTGTAGGAAAAAGTCCAGTATTTTACTGCAACCCTAAATTTTTCACAGAAGTTGTTTCAGTGTTACTTTTTGTGAGAATTTAGGGTGGGAGTAAAATAGATTTGTTTTTACCATGGATATTTAGATTGTACCAAAATATAGGTACAGGTAGGGAATGGTACTCTGCTCTAGCATGTTCATTTTGCATAATGCTGGTATCTTAACTAATCGTGGCCACTGTTTGGATCAACGAAGCAGATCGTGCTACTAGCTTAATTCCAAAGTGATGATGGAATTTGTAGTATAGTACTGGTCCTCTTTAATTTGCTTTTGTCATGTTTCTTTCAGCCAGGTTAATTGGATCATGGGGGTCTAAACTTAGATGCATTGTGATATTATGTACATAAACAGTCAGGTAATTAATTAACGTGTAGGAGCAGCCTGAGTTTGACCTTTCAAATTCGGTACCAATTCATATGCTCAAGTATTGAGATATATATTTTCCCAAATCATAAGGTTTTAAACATATAACTTATCACTTATAATTATTTCGATATGTGCCATACATAAAAATAGCACTGGTAAATAATTTGCCAATACACTACAAAAAAATAACACCGTAATAATGATAACACACATGCATGCCTACATCGTTTGACTTCCAATTAGAAATACTATAAAGAAGAAAATTAAGAGGAAAATAAGAATAATATAACTCGCGTTCATTTTTCAGATTTAAATCATTCAATACACACACCGACCAGTTGGTGTGGGGCTGATCTTGATGCATATTTAATGGTGGGCTGAGTAGTTGCATGTGCCTGAATTTATGTGCATGCATACGTACTACTCCCACTATTGGATTATTGCTACTGCTCCTCCTTAATGGATTATTGCTCTAGCAGTAGTCAAGGTTCCATATTTCTAAACGTGAATTGAAATAGAAATTTTGAACAAAACTCTAAAATTTAAAATATATCTTCTGAATTTGGATATATTTTAGTTGCTAAATTCCAACAAATCATTTTGCGCAATGAAACATGCATATCAAGTTTGCCATATAAAATGGTCAAAAGTTGTAAGCAAACTTGGAGGGAGTACAAGATTTGGTCATATCACTTGCTGTAATATCGATATATGTGTCTTGAAAAACGTTAAATTACCTCAAAAAAGAAAATCGTTGAATGACAAGAAATAAAATACTACCTTCGTCCCTAAATGTTTGACGCTGTTGACATTTTTATATATATTTGACCGTTCGTATTAATCAAATTTTTTTTGAAATATATAACAATATATGTATGCATAAAAGTATATTTAATATGAATCAAATGATAGAAAAAATTTAATAATTACGTAAATTTTTTTAGTAGGACGAACCACCAAATATGCGTAAAAAATCAATGGCATCAAATATTTAATGACAGAGGTATTAATTTAAATTAATAGTATATGTATGAGCTTAGAGTTGGAACTTAACAGGGGTTGCAACAATATTGTACTACGTACTAACTATTTCCACTACTGCCATTTTCTCTCATGTTTTATCTTATCTTGTTTAACTTATACTGTTTGTGTAATAATTCAAGCCATAGTAGTGAACACAATAAGTGAATTAAATGCATATATACAAATGAAAGTTTACCATTCGACAGTATATAAATTAATCTAGCTAGCTAGCTTATTACTTCTTTCTTCTATAAATATATGATGTTGGTTGGCTAGCTTATTTTTGAGCTGATCAATATCAAACAAATAAAATCAAAATCAGAGGGAGTATACTACCACGACCGTATACCACAAACTGTATAAAGAAAGGCGCGCGTGTAGTAAAATACACGTAGTACGCGAGAAAGCGACGTTATCTGACAACTCATTGTACGACGACTCGTGGCAGCAACAACACACTACAGTAGTTGAATGCGATTCAGCTCCAGCTGCCAGTGGTAGCTACGTGCAGCTTTTGCACTACACAGTGTGCAGCTTTTGCTATATAGCTCTTTGAACAATAAGCGTAGGACTTCTTTAGAATATACAAGTATTTGTGATATATATATTTAGGCTAGAATATGGCATATTCTAGTCCAATGGATTTGAGCAAAACATGTTCAGATTTATTGGACTTGGATGTATCATAATCTAGTCTAAATACTTAAGTATATTTGAATGTAGAGAATATGCCTTTTCGAGAAGCCATAGATTGTGAGAACAATTGCTTGGTATTTAAGTTGTTAGAAACTATGAAAGCTCGAAAACAGAAATTCTCTAACATTTGTTTTCCTACTTTATTTTTCAGAAAATATATTACTAATTTTATAAGTTAAGTCGGAATCTACACTGTTTGTTGAATTTTTTTACAGCCAAAGCATATAATCCCGCCTCCCAGCCCTTAGCTGGGCCGTACTCATAAATTAAGGTTGAGGCCAGCTACTTTACCAAACAAAACATTATGTTACGACAAAATTTACCGTATGTATATTAAACAGCTCACCAGAAAATATGCCTAGGGTGATGTTTGGAGCAGGAAGGGACTAATTTAGTCCCTCTCAGAAAAATACTATAAGTCCTGAGAGACTCCTAAGAGCACCCGTAATAATTGTCTATAGGCTCTCTGTAACAGATTTTTGTCACACTTCTCTTCTATATAGAAGGGATTAAATGAAGAGTGGGAGCACAATTATCTACTAACCTGTAGAGGGTCTATAGTAAAAAAAGACAAGAGATTAAATAAAAAGAGAGTAAAGATGAATTATTTTTATTTATATATATAGATACTTATATAGACATTCTATTGAGATGATTTAACTAATCTAGTATTTAGCTGAGGTATATATATTTTATAGAGAACACCTTTGTCAATTTTGAGTGCCCTAGTTCACTTCTGATGGAGAACAAATGGAGTATTATTTGAGCGCAAAACAACATGTGGTCGAAACGATCGAAATGCATGGCAGTCAATAAATCTTGCGTTTCAATTTGTATGTTCTATCCTCGAGCAATGTGAAAAGATTCTTCCGTGGACTATACAATTGTGATGAAAACTAACACTCGATCTGGCGAAGCTTCTAAAACGAGGGGCGTGGCTTTTTTAGCCATGTGGCACGGAGATCGACCCGCGTGCTTATCCTAATTAATTAATCGGGCGCTATCCATCGAGCCAATTATTGTCCTCGGTAAACATGCACGCATGCATGACCATGAATTTTACTGTATAGTTTAACGGCATGCATGCATCCAGATCCAGGCTTAGTCTTCATTAATTACAGCGTATGCAGTGCCTTTTCTCAGGCTTCAGAGAACAGTTCTGTAGACAACTTGCAACCAGTTTAATTGGGCCTCTAATGGGCTACATAGACTACTTGTATCATGCAGGCCCAATCTCCCTAAGAAACCTCTGTTTTCATGTTTCCTTGAACACGAAAATATAAAAGAAATGGAAGGGAAATGTAGTCCAGGGGCTCATGGCCGAGAGAAGAAGAAAGAAGAGCATTGGTCAGCTCAATAAGGAAAAAAAAAACTAATGCTGTATTGGAGACAGCAATATCTAAAACACACTACCGTTATGTTAAAACAAAACCACATACTTGCAAAAAATTGGATGGATTTTCACTACACTACTACAGGGTCTTTTGCTTTAAAATTAAAAGCATATATACAGTCAGGCACACAGCCTCGTCCATGTGTTTCTCTCTAAGAAAAAAGGGGGAGAAAGCAGATAAGCCAGCTGATGAGACGAACGAAACAGGTCAGTAATAAATAAAAAGCCAGAGACTGCGAGGAAAAGCATGGATGGATGTGTATGTGTCTATGTGAGCAATATAATTGCGTGTTGGTGGTTGGCATTTTTACTGCTAGCTATATAGCTGGAAGTACTCTGCCTGTACATGTTGCTACTGTGTGTGCTGCAAATGCCAGGTGATCGATGACACTATCTGAAACTCAACTCATCATGCCATTGCCAATGCCAATACATTTGCATATATACATTGCATGCATGTATGATAATGATATGCTTTCGTTTCCAGCGAGAAAGCTCTACACGGGGAAACTAACAAAAGGAGAGCTTGCTTGCTCGAATCCTCAAAAGTCGAATTAAGCTGAACGCGTGCATGATATGCATGCGTGCGCGCGTTTTTTTAACCTTCTTTTTGCAAGCAAAATGATAGCTAGGGTTTGGGAAGATCTACACTTTCTCTCTTCTTTTGATACGGATTAGCTAAAACATGCATCTACTACGTACTCTAGCTAGTTAATTAATTATATGTATGGCATGCATCGCCAGATGTGTGTTATATACTGTACATTTGACGACTGAAACTGCTGAGTAGCTCTCCGTTGAACTAATCACTTGGACTGGTAGATACGTTCGGTATACTAGCTACCAGTAGTATCTAACCAAAGGATATATGGAAACTGAAGATCTCGATGCAATATATGTCTGCATGCCTGTGTCTCTTTGACTCTTTCAGAGGTGGCCAGTAGTGCAGTTAACAACAAATTTGAGCACAACACGCATTATAACTAGCACTGCACTATTCCCAACAAATTTGAACACACAGAAACCACTAATCATGATGCAAAAACATCATATATAGTTGCATTGACATAATCATATTAGAAGCTTTATAACTAGACCAACTTCTTCCGGACCTTCATGCAAAACCAAAGGCCAGAGTACATGCTAATTAACATGCATATAACATGCCCACATAAACACACTAGATTAAACCAGCAAGCAAGCACACGCTAAACCGCTGAAGATAGCTATAGCTAGCATACCAACTAATTAAGTAAGCTAGCTCGCTAGCTAACTACAGCAACAAGCAAGAAAAACACACAGAAATTATTGATTAACCCAACTAGAAACTAAACTAAGCTAACTAGCAAGCAGCACTAATTAACCTTCTTAGCTAGCTAAATCACATATATTTTTTCTCCTTCGAGATCCTATCACCACCCAGTAACCTAGCATATATGCTTACATTACATACATACACGGTACACCAGGTGGTGCCAGGATCTCGAGACTCGCATCAGCCGTACACGTGGTGCACCCCCCACCGTCCACGTATACTCCATCGTCTTGGTCGTCGTCGTCGTCAGTAGTGGTACTGGTAGTAGTTGTAGTGGTGGTACGCCGCCGGCTGCAGCTGCGGCGGCGGCGGAGGAGGAGGAGGGGCGGCGAGCTGGGCGCAGACCTCGGCGAAGGCGGTGAGGATGGCGGCATGGTGGCGCGGCGCGTTGAGGGCGAGCAGCCGCCGGAGCATGCAGCGGAGGTCGTCCCACCCACACATCCCCATCTCCACCACCATCTGCACCATGCTCTCCCTGAAATCCGCCCTTGGATCCGACGACTCCTTCTCCACCGCCATCCCCACCTCCTCCTCCTCACTATTATTCCCCATCTTCTCGTACCTCTTCTTCCTCCTCCTCGCCGCCGCCGGAGACGGTGACGATGACGGCTGAGATTTCACCGGCGGTGGAGCGTAATTGGAGGAGGAGGAGTAGGTGGTGGTGAAGGTGGCCGCGGAGGAGGAGGCGGTGGAGGCGGAGGAGGGGAAGAATGTGGTGGAGGAGGAGGCGGCGGAGTGGGTGGAGCTCGTGCTCCGTGGCACCAATGGCGGCTTGGTGTGAACGCTAGATGGCCGGAGAAACGACGGCAAGCTCATCAGCAGCTGACGTGGCCGGCGAGGGCGGCACCCGCAGCCGGTGTCCACCACCGGCACGTGCCTCCACCGCGCTCCGCCGCCGCCCACCGGAAAATGCCTCCCGCCGCCGCGCCGCGCATTTCTGCTCGCCGCCGTTGAGGACATGGCTGGCTAGGATTCCGAGGTGGTGGTATAATGTGGTGTTGGGATTTGTGGGAGATGGACGGATGGTGACATTGATAAGAGGGAGGAAGAAAGGGAGCTCGTGTTGAGACTTATATATAATCTGATTTGGGTGAGGGAGGGTAATTAGTTTGAGGGTTAGGGGAGGGATTATGTTTGGGGATTAATTAGTGGGCCACATAGGCCAGGCTTGTTGGTGTTGGGATCATCATTCGTGTTTCCTCCCCATCGCCAGCTCGTAAGCTCGGTTGCCAATAGGATTGACTTTGACTGTACTTATCTAATAATGGGTGTCTCATCTCTGCTTGGAGGACATGGCTAACCTGCATCAAGTGGCGGTGAATTCCGATCTAATGAAATGAAAAAGATTCAGTGACTTGAGTCAAATTTTTAATACTATTTGTCAGTGTGTTTAGCTAAAAATGCACAACTCTGATGTAACATGGATTGATCCGGTGATGGAAATGCCCCAAGAAGGTATTAGTACTCTC
This sequence comes from Leersia perrieri, assembly GCA_000325765.3. NCBI lineage: Eukaryota > Viridiplantae > Streptophyta > Magnoliopsida > Poales > Poaceae > Leersia > Leersia perrieri. The sequence goes on from CM002479.1 coordinate 2,286,433, forward strand.
ATGCATATTTTGGGTTGGTTTTGGGCGTGTGCGAGTTTTGAGTGGCGTACTTTAATTAAGGAATGTGTTGTATTAATCGTGATCTGAAACTGCGTAAAACTTGGAGCAATAATGATGCTATAGGATTATCAAAACCACAAACAAAGCCGTCAAAAGCTTCCACACATACCATGCAACAGTGTATGTGAACCTTTTCATGAAAAAAAGTGACTGTTCGAACCCTCAAACTGATCGATCAACCACCAAATTTGCGCGTCTTCTAGATCACAAATGAACAATGCACAAATCTGGTATTTATCCAGCCAATTAATTAATCGTTGTTTATCTAAAAACTAATTAATCGTTAGACCAACCTGTGAACCAAACGAAACACACAGTACGTGTGATTGTAGTGTTCTGGTTTTAGCATCCAAACGGGCTCATCAAGCGTGTTAACTAAGCCGACGAGGAGCCGTTGACATGTGGGCCCATGTGCTTGAAGGCCCACATGTCAGTGGCTCGTACTGCAAATGCCCGTTTTTTAGGGGATACTGCATCAGTATGCCGTTGTATTTCAACGGGCCTTTTTGTACTCCACTGTTTTAGACGGCAGCTGGCCTGCACCTGTACTTAGTAGAGAGCTAGTACATGTACCGCTGTACGCATGCAGCAGGAGTATTGAGTACGTACTACGTATGAGGAGTAGCCGGTGGGCCCATGACTAGTCAAAGTCAACACAGGATCGAAGGGCTAGCTAGTGGCTTCATGAATGAATGTTATCGGGATCCGAGGCGATCCTCTGGGTTTGAGCAGCGGAATAATTAGGCAGGCAGGCAGCTTCGAATGGATATCCAAACAGGGTAGACAGATCACAATGTAGCGCCGGCGACGACGGCGGCGGCGGCGGCGGCGGCGGCGGCGGCGGCTGTATACATCGATATGCATGGACGATGGGTTCATTCAGTTCGGCCGCGCCGGCCGGCGTGCAGTGCCGGCGATTGATAGAGAGCCGCCCAACATGGCGACCACCTACTAGTAATTGATCTCTCTCTGCATGCGTCGTCGGTTACCGGCGCACGTACGTACGACCGCCTACCCTTTTTTATGCCTGACACGGTCAAAGGCCTAAAGGGACAATGGCACCGCTTTATATATATTCATGAGAAAACTTCTTTTTACTGCGTACGGCGTCCTCATTCGTAGGGTGGGATTTTCGGAAGGGTTTCATTTCGTGGTGACGTATAATGTATAAAAGCATGTACAACCAGAACTATGTATATGAGGGGTGTCAAATACCATGTACAGACAGCCTGAAAGGAGTACCATGTACTATGTATAAAGGCATCCTCATTGAGTATTCCTTTTATTAAAATGTACAAACGAGTCCAAAATTTTATAGTTGACACCCTAAATCCCTAAAATAATAAAAAAACTCAACCATACTCGTCATTTTTCCAAGCCGGCACATCTCCCTCCCACTCCAGCGTGGGAGAGCTCTGGGAGACCAGTTCGGTTGATCAATGCCGAGCTCTAGCGAAGGCAGCTAGACGACGAGCGACGGTGGCGAAGCACTCCACCTCTCCTCTCTCCCTATAAGGCAGTGGATCCGCCCGACATCAGCGCAAAGGAGGCAGCTGACAGCGGATCCGTTCGGCGTAGACGTGGAGGACGTGGTTGGCAGCGGATCCAGTCAGCATCGACTGTGGGCAATGAGCTCAGTGGCAAAGAGCTCGATGACACTTCTTCTCCCTCGTCGACTTACTACCTCGCTGTCAGGTAGGGCCTCCGCCCCCCTCCTCCGTGCCACATGGTTCTAACCTTGCCAACGTGTGGCCTCACGCGGTCCCCTGCGAGGCTAGCATGGCATGCAGAGGTCACGCTAGCCTCGCTAAGGTCATGGTTCCCCTTCATGTCTGCTAGATTCTGATGTGGAGGGTTGAGACCATGCTCAACCCTGGAGCGTTTTCCATGATCTAAGTAGGCTAGGTGGAGCTACGTATAGTTCCACCGATCAGGGTCTCTGATGTGAAATACAAATGATTTGTAATTTCTTTTTTATATTTTTAAATGTGTATAAGAGAAAAAACAAATTAGTGTCCTTTTGACTTTGAACCTTATTTGGGTTGGCACATACATCAATCAGTTTTTTCTTAGAAAGAAGAAACTTAAGGCCCCCTTTGGTATAGAGGAAAACTAGAGGTAAAATTAACAAGGCAATGAGAATCATATTGGAAAGATCATTGTTCATACTTTTATTCGTAGGATAGGCAAAGGAAAAACACGAGAAATTTTCCTTTTTCCATTCCAACCCCATGTTTTTCTCGCACAAGATCGAGGCAAAACTATTAGTTGTTGGCCACTTGTCTGTTCAATTAGATGGGTATAAGTACAAGTTAACTAATTCTTTCTACTAATCCAAACCAATGCCCGTTTTTTCGATGGTCCAATCAAACATACTTTATACCTGTAGTCCTGTCGTATTTTTTATTTTCATATTTTTATAATTTTTTTAATTGTGTTTCAAAGGAGCCTAAGTTGATAAAGAAACAGGAAATTCACTTATACTCAAATATAAGCCGATGCTAACACAGCTACGGGCCTCGAATAATGAACGCTGTCACGTGAGCTAAATTATACTGAACTTTGCAGGGAGCTTACAATGCAAGTGGCTCTTCGCTGCCACAGCTGCTGCATGCTAATGGTGATGCATGTATATTTTCTGAGAGCATGCATGCATACAGCATTACAGCATACAGAGGGCTTTAATTAGATTTTGGCTCCAACCTCATCATCACAGCACTCCATTGACACAAGCTATCCTGCCGGCCGGCGTCTTTGCAGCCATCCACCATTGATCATCATCCATAAGCTAGCCAGCTGCAGGCAGAGGCTCAGCTGCACGCCTTTCACACAAAAGTAACGGATGGTCGGCGCCCTGCCCGCCCGTTGATTCAATCACAGGTTCAGTCAAAGACAGTAATAATGGTACTAGCTTAGCCATTAACTGTGTGTCCGTGTATGCTCATCTTTTTTATCAGCTATTCGTTCCTCGTGGTTAAGCTAAGTAAGCTGCAGGAATGCAATCATCTCAGCTCCAGGCTAGTACTGTAACAGCTTTCGCTGGAATCGAGTTTAATCTCTTCTGATTCTGATAGACCCACGGCTGGAATTGGATAGCTTTGGGCTCAGGAATGGAGCATGCTGTCCTCTCTGCAAGCAGGCTGCTCCTGCAATGCAATCCTGCGCTTGCTGCAGCAGAGCATTTTTTTTCTCTCTCTCTTTTTAATTTACTGGCAACATTCAGTTCAGGCGCATGACAAATAGTTGTGAAATGTTTTTGTTCATATGACTGAATATACGAGATTATGAGTATGCTGTTTATATATATTAAAAAAACTGTGATCTGCTAGCTAGTACTACTACTATACAAAAAGATCGTGCCATTAGTTCATTTGGTTCAGATGTAACGGAGCTTCCTGTTAAGATCAAGTTCATTTTTAATCATTCTGAACATGCAGTATGAGTAGTTAGTACGTGTGAACTTTTTTACTACTGATTGTGAAACGAATTAACCGGCCAACCGTACATAAACACTTTTCATGTTGCAGGCAAGCATGCTTCTTCAGTCTGCTAGTCAAATCATGGTGTTTATGCAAGTTCATGTACGAACAAGCAACGATCATACATGTTCATGGTCCAAGCCCGTGCTAAGTACTCGCTGCTACTCGATTTGCTTCCTCCGTAGCAACATAAACCGCGTGCATGCACGCACGAATTGCACGGACATTCATCAGATATCATCAGATTAAAAAGTTCTGCACTTCTGAATGTGAATGTCGTCGTGGTCGTCGCCGACCTGATGATATGTGTTACACTGATTCATCAGAGAACAGCAATCGATTATCACTAAAGAAAACACACAAGCTGCTACTGCAGCTTTTCATCCTAGCTCAGAGTTTCAAGTCGTTGATCGATCGATCTAGCTAGCACTAGCTATCTTCACTCGCATGATCGCCAAGAGCATGTTGTTGTTGTAGCTAGCAGTGATGAAGAATCAATTAGACGAGGGAACTTTCAATTTCATTTGTTGAGGCTGCTGGGTTTGCAGGGTTATATTCCCATGGAAGAATACAGACATCGAACATCCCGACAAAGAACACTGCATCAGCATCACACCAATTTCATCAATCACATTCATATGGTCGGGGGGACACGAAATTAACAGCGTTAATTAATTTGTGCATAGTTTTAATTGTGTCCAGTGATCAATCACATGGCCTCTTACAGTGAAAAAAACACTCATTAAAAATAGCATGGTACTACTACTACTATACATTGGCAATCCACAAGAGCAGCTCTGAAGTCTGAATACTGTAAAAACACACACATCAAAGTAAAAAAAAAAAAAGGAAATATGAATACTGTAAAAGAGAAGTGATTCATTTTATATTCATATTTACAAAAGTGAACTTGAATGTTCTGCTGCTCACCTGCCCCGGGTCAATCTACTTCTTGCACTGGATATGCACAATTTGGCAGATGCAGGTGCAGCTGCGTGTGCCCGGCGCCTGAAACTGAGAAATGATGAGGTTTTACACAGTGTTCATCGATCAGTGCCAATGGTTCAGGTAATCGATCGAGAGCGAGTGCCGTTGTAGTTGAAAAGGTTGGCATGAGATCTACTACGAGAGAGACCAGAGTGTTGTAAAATTTTGTCCAAAGATTCTGCTGCTCTCAGCCTGGGGGCGTCCAATTATGAAATGTGGCAGGGAGGGTGGTGCAACTTTGTTGCAGCATCTTCAGACTTTAGGATAGTAGTAGAACTAGCAGTAGTACTCCTCTTCAGAATTCAGTGGTTGGCAATAGCTTGCATTTACCTCTTGCCAAATCCAATTCAATGCCATAGCAATTGAGAGAGCAGTTCATCACCCCCAACTACCCACATCTGCAAGAAATTTGATGCAGCCAGCTGTAGACACATACACATTTATAAGCTTGGCATTTCTCTGTTCTTTAGTTTCCTATAGGAGAGACTGACAAAGACAGAGATAGATAAAGAGTTCACTGTGGTTTGCTAGTAGCAATCCTTGTACCGGATTTGATCTGGTAATTGATCCGGTTGATCCAGCTTTTTTTGCCCTTGATTCCTACGGTCAGTACGATGTTTGTGGAATTGTGGTCAATCTGAATGTTTGATGGGGAATTGAAATCGATCTGAAGATCACTGTTCTAATTAACCAACTCTGAAATGATAATAGTACAACTATTTACCACCATTATATGCTGTACCAGCAAGTTTTTAACGATCTGCAGCAGCATCTGCAACATTTTCAATTCGATTAATTCGATCACTGGGTCACTCGCTCACTCGACTGCCAAACATGAATGTGATCATTCATTCATAGTCGTAGTCATAGACTCATACGATCAGACCATAACTCTAACCTGAGCCAGTAGTCACACTGAAATGGGTGGAATCGAATTACTGTTCGTCACGATCAAACCATGAATTGATGAACTCGATCTCTAAGCTTGTATAGGATAGCCGGTGCAGTTCATGCAAGCATGAATGAATGATTCCTAAATGCTCAGCAGCTAGCTAGCTAAGCTAGCTGCCATGGGAGGCCAAGCTAAAGGAAATGGCAGGTTGGGCTTACAATACCAGGGTAGTACTCCATCTCTCGCAAAATACTTGTCGTCTTAGGATTTTGGTTTTTTAGTGTTTGACCATTTGTCTTATTCAAAAATTATTACAAATGTAAAAAATAATTAGTCACATCTAAAATACTTTTGGTAACAAAGCAAATCATAAACAAAATAAATAATAATTCTCTAATTTTTTGAATAAGACGAATGGTCAAATGTGATGCAACAAAAACTCAAAACGACAGGTACTTCGAACATGTTCCAATAGTATATATCTCTCTCTATGAACAACAATGGCGTCATTGATGGCGTTGGCATGGATGCACGGATGATGGATGGATGGGGTGAATCCGTGAATGTGACTTGACGGATTTATTACGAGTAATGTGCATAGCCTGGATTGGGCTGCTTCTGCTTGTTTTTAATCTGAATCTGAATATGATATTGGATGATGCACGAACGAAATTGAAGCTGTGTGTCAGTGATACTGAAGGGCACCTGGATCATCCTTGGGCCGCAGCGACGAGATGATGCATAGAAGCGTCACTCTTTTATCTCCTTCTGACTCAAAAGACTATTCCAGCTGTACGTGATCGACAACATCAGAGAGAGCGTAGCTGATACTGGAGTATTGGGCCAGCACAATTGAATTGGCCTGGTAAAATATATGGGCCCCACGCTTGACCATTTCAATGTATATGGGCCGTGAGTGAGCCTGGATTCGGATTTCTCCGGCCCACTAATGGGCTTTATCATTTTATCATAAATGTCTCGGTCGTATCTCAACCCAACCAAAGGAAAAAGAGAAAAAATAAAATAATGACGATACTAGAGGTTAACTGGAATGCGAGCGTGCATGCATGTCCAAGTCAAGGTCAGACCGTCGGCCCCGTTTAGATTGGAATTTTTTTTTTCAAAAACATCACATCAAACGTTTGACCAGATGTCAGGAGGGATTTTTGGACATAAATAAAAAAAACTAATTTCATGGCTAGCGAGACGAATCTTTTGAGCCTAATTATTCCGTTATTACCGCATGTGAATTACTGTAGCACTTATGGCTAATCATGGTCTAATTAGGCTTAAAAGATTCATCTCGTTGTTTACGGCCTAACTGTGTAATTAGTTTTATTTTTTATCTATATTTAATGCTCCATACATGAGTTTAAAGATTTGATGTGATGTTTTTGAAAGAAAAATTTTGAGAACTAAACTAGGCCTAAAGAAATGGAGAACACCATGTTAGATGGTGAGATTATTGTGGGTGACCTGATCCAACCCAACTAACCTAAAACCACTCTTACAAGCAAAGGTGTTTTGGTTGGTGACTTGCAAGCAATCAATCGAGCCTCAAAAGATAGCTACGTAGCTAGTACATACTAGTATACTTCATTGTGCTGGCAAAATTGTTGCTTACTAGTTTTTATCTGTTCCTGGTGTTTCAGACCATGTTTAATTTGGAAACAGTACTGAATTCCATTTGACAGAAATATTCTGCGGATGAAAATAGATTATGGGAATTAATTGCTGGAGAATTTGATGAAGAGAGAGTTGAAGTGGATGTTTGACTTTGACCGAGTGGATATTATACCCCTATTGCTTGGACCGCAATCAACGACGACGAGCCCATGATGCTGCGTCCATGCCTTGCCTTGTTAATTGCTGGGTCATGGCATGCGTAGAATTCGCAGGTCGGAATCTTCTATTGTTAGGCCACATCCAAATGGCAAAAAATGGACCAAAGGGATGATTAAGCGTCGTTGGCACGTTTCCTTTCGAAAAGGTGCATCTTCTTCATACCTCACGGATCTTCTGCATCGCTTTGATTAAGGAGAGCTCTCTAACATCTCGTCAATTCTTACTCCATTTTCTCTCACCAAGTCGTATTCGTTGTATTACAAGACTTTCAGCGACATAATTACATGCTAAATATGTACACTACAAGTATAGTGCATTTAATGTTGTTAGATCAAGAAACGGATAAAGAAGACTATAATATCTCTTTGAAATGTAAGAAGTGGAGGTAGGTGAGGGTTAAAGGGGGATAAATTAGATTTGATAAGTAGCACTTTGTAATCTCCTATATTTAGGACAAATTTAAAATGTTTATATCCTAACATTGTGGACAAAGGGAGTAATTAATTTTGAAAAGATTTGTATGCTTGTTTTCATCATTGTTTATTGTTAGATATCTTGTACTACCACATTAAATTTTGTCGAAAGGAAGCCCAAAGGAAAAAAAATGCATTAATTGGAAGATTTATTAAATATATATTTATGGGTTAGTAATAGAACTACTATGAAATATCTTTCAATTGGATGTACCTGCATTAATTGACTATATATATTCTTAGTTTGCCTATTATATGCAAGAGGGTACATTCATGTGGGATGGAGTAATAAAGATGCCACAATTATGATAGAAGAGCCAAATGCATGCAAATATATAATTAATTATATTCTAGCTATAATGTTCAACTACTGTAATCAAACGTTCCAACGTAAGCCTATGCTGCATTGATGCCCTTCCACCATCCCATTTTGTGTTTTCAAATGCATTTTGCCGTAGTACATTGTTTGTACAGATAGGAGCATATAGGATGGCATCACTCTAATATTACGAGTTACGAAGACTAGTCAATATTAGATTAAGACTCATAATTTGTGATTTATTTCTTCGTGCCCCACCTAAAATTGCAATGTATAAAAAGCCATGGAAAATGATATACTGAATTTACCTTAACGTAGTATTTAAAGTTATTGGCGTTTTAAGATATGTTTGAACGTTTGTATTGGCGTTTTAATATGCACAACATATGCTTAAAGTAGTACAGTACTATTTAATATTGAATCAGTGAAATATTTTTTAAACAGAGAAACGATCGCAAAAGTGAAGACAAAGGGTGAGAGCCGTGAGTCACCTGCGAAGCGTGGGGATTGGAGTGGACAGCATGGCAACACAACACACGGGGCCACAGAAGCATCGGAAACAGACAGACACACGGAAACCATGCCCGAAACCGGGCCCCACCAGCCAGCCGCAGCAGCACAAGCCAAGTACGCCTCCCTACTACCCCACCGTGGGGCCCACCAGATCATACACACAACACAGATACCGTAGACGCCATCCCCAACGGAAAAGTGGCAAGAAACCGCCACGCGGACAACGGGTTGCGCGGGCCCCACCCCGCAGCCACCGATTCGTCCATGGTCCAGGTGCGACCCAGCCGCTGACCCCGAACCGCGGCGGCGTCGGTCGGTCCGACTCGGCAAACTCCGACCCGGTCGCGTCTCGCTTCCAAAATTTCCCAAACTCTTCCGCCTCCTCCGCGAGTAGTCGTCGTCGTCTCCGCATTCGCAACAAAGCAACCGCTTCCTTCCACCCTTCTCCTCCTCTCCCTTCTTCCCCGCCTTCGCCTCTCCTCTCCGCCCGCTGGATCCCGCCGCATTCCGATCCGGCGACGATGTTGGGGGAGCTCCTCTCCAGGATCCTGCTGTGAGTTCTCTCCTCTTCACTCTCCCTCGTTGCTTCTGTTGATTGGATGGATGATTTCTCGCCGTTAATGGGCGGCGAATGGGGGTGTGGTTTTTCGTCTCCTTCGTATGTGGGGATTTGCTGATTTTGTGATGTTTCGGTTGTTGATTCCGATTCGGTGGTGGTGCAGGCTGCTGTTCGGCTACGCGATGCCGGCGTTCGAGTGCTTCAAGACGGTGGAGGCGCGCCCCAACGACGCCAACATGCTTCGCTTCTGGTGCCAGTACTGGTAAACCACCCATTCCTTCCACCTTCTCGACCCCCGTCTCCTTCCTCCATCTCCTCTCTGTTTCGTGTTTTTTTTTTCTGTGGGTAGTTCACCTTTCAACCGCTGTGAGTTTGCTTTATTAATTTTTTTTATTTACCCTTTTGATGTGGAGTGAGATGTAAACTTGGATAACATGATTTTCTGTGATACCATCATGTCAACTTTAATCCCGTAAGCCTTTAACCCTTTTTGCTTGGTAAGATGGATGGGGTTTTTTTATGTGTATCTATCTAAAAGTTCATGCGCAATGATACTTCGCCAACTTTTCTGTTTCCCTTCCCTTTAGTTTTTATTTCACTAGTAGATGTGTTTAGTTATTTTGTATTGTCTTCATAATTGGATGTTAGGTGGATCATGATACAATGATAATGTCATGTATACATAGATTATAGAATTAGTATCAATCAAGGAGCTCTTTCTCATTCCTCTTTAGCTTTTTATGGTTTTGATAAATGATTTTTTGTCTCGGAAAATTGGGGGTAGCTTCTATTTCATTTTATAATAGAGGTGCAAGGCTGCGGAAGATTATTATTTGTACATATACTTTTGATCCTGATTCCTGAATCAATGCTCTGGATTCGAATAGGATGAGAGATTCTGTTTTTTCTTTTTCCTTTGCATGTGAAGAAAACCTGCAGTGTTGAATTTGGGTTTGGTTTACCTTTTTGCACCGTTACATCAAATTCAAAAAAAAAACATATAAATGCTCACGGTCCATTTAATATCTACTTTTAGACAATAATTACCACGAGGGTGGGAAAGAAATTCCGACATTATTGCTATGGTTTTGAAGTGCCTCGCATCATTTCCTACTTTGCAATTAGTAATTGTTATCCTGGTTTAATTTTCCTATTTCCATCGTAACTGTTTGGGTTTTCATCAAGGCTTGTTTATTGCCATTCTAATTGAATAAAATGATTTCAAGCCCCTTATGCAACAAATTCCCTTTGGAATATTTGAGCAATTTGGCATACTATACTACAATAGAAGTCTAGAACACTAGAACTATCCATAATTGTAGCTCTATTTGCAGAACGGAGAATTTTATGCATTCTGTTGAAAGGATTATTGGCCTCAGAAGCGTAAATATATTTATTTTTTAAAATCTGAATTGAATGTCCTGTTTTGTTTCATTCTAAAGAAGAAAGTAGGTATCTTACCTATACCCTGGTTGATTCTTCATCAGCTTATTGAATCTGATTCTCAACAGAATCTAGTCACTACTCTGTGTCTTCGCCATATAGCATAATATATATGAGTATTAGTAATCTAGTATCCTTCCTTGAGCGCCTTCTTTTATATTAAACTGACCCTTGACCCTATGGGCTTTGGCTATGCAATGCAGTATGTCTGACATCTTAGCCTCAATGTTTTAAATTCCAAAACTGAAGGACGGTCCATGGTTTTACACTCTTTGATAGTTTTTAATAGTAGCAATGCATCAATTGGACATGCAAATTTAGGTACTTCTAAGGTTTCTTGCCGACTTGTCAAATAGTACAAGATATTGTGGTTGTTGCTAGGTTCTACAGTAAGTTCCTACCAAAAGTGTTGCTGGTATTCAAGCATTTTACATTGTTGCTCATCGTTCATTTGGTATTTCAATACATCTGCACGTTTGCACTTCAGATACATGTTTTGATGAAATGTTTATGATAATGTGTGTACAATACAAAATGCACCTCATCCGTTAGTTGTATAAATGTTACCACTAAATTTGAAACAGGGTTCTGTGCTTGTTGCCAAATCCTGGGGTGTATTTTTTTTTTTCAGAAAATGGATTAAAACCTGGCTTCTAAACCCAAAGCGGGTGTACACAGCCAAACCTGGGATGTTTGCTACTTATTAACAATTACTAGTTCAATGGTCAGCATATAATTTTCTGTGACAGAGATTTTCTCTCATCAAATGCCTTGTCTTATTTAACATTGTCAAGATGATTGGGCACTTAAAAATTCTTTTTGTTACCGCTGACATAAGATGTTGTTTTTCTTTGCAAGGCGAATGCCTACTTGTTTTATTTTACCTATATGGTCCAAGAAATAGAATTGAGCATGACTGGTCTGTTTCAATGACTTGCTAAAATATGAAAGTTCCTGACGTGCAACTATATATATTTTATTCTGCTGAATTGACTGAATGTGTAGACCAATTCAAAGTGTATCATTGACTTCAATTACTCTTTGGAAAAATAGTTTGCTACAATATTTTTTTCTGTGATTACCTAAGTCATGTTTGAGGCTCTCGCCCTACCATAAACAGCATACATACAAACAGATTAATAAGGACCCCTTTTTTGGTTGTGGACTAATATTTAGAAGATAGGTACTTGTTATATATACACGTGAGGATAGGCAATGCTTAGATATTTTTGAGTTTTCTTGTGCCTCCATTTGATTATTATACTTTTTGTTAAGACATAAGTCAGGAGTTATCAATAGTTATTTTCTACTTGTAGTCTTTTTATATTAGTCAATAGTTTATTAGTTATGTTGTTTTTATTGGAGTAACAAGGCTTTTCATCAATGTTTACATGGAACCTTTAACTAAGGAGGTTGTAGTCAATGATGTTTGTAACATATCTGTAGATTCTGCTCTGGTTTGGGATAGAAAAGGCACCATTGGCATGTTCGTAACAACAGAATTTGTTAGGGGGGCTTTCTTTCATGGTAGTTCAACGTGGTAATAGGTAATGATACTCGTTGTGCAATAAATTGGCAAGGACATATACTGCAAAGAGGTCACTTTTATACACGAATCTGGACAAACAGTCAAACACTTGTCCAGATTTTGAGAACTTTTATGGTACCCCTAGCAGTATATTGAAGGGTAGGAAGGGAACTTTATAAAAATAGAAAAGGGCATTTTAGTAAATTCATAATTCAATTTTTATTTACTGGATTCATCCGCCTACATCCTCCTGGCTGGCGGCAGCGTCGGCGATGAAAAAATCCAAGACATACCCAAAATTACTAAAATGCCCCCACACACTTAAACCAAAAGACATATTTACCCTTTTAAATTTTGTACTTCATGTGGTTACACAGATTAATCTACACCGTTAGATCAAATATACTGCTAGTATAGTATTGGGTACCGTAAAAATTCTCCAGATTTTTGTGTATGTGAACTCTTTTTGGGACAGGGAGTAGCATTTTAGCAAATGCAGTCGTACAGCAAAGATATTTTCAACATTATCTGACTGGGTGCTTTGGGCATCAAACGAAATTTGGCAGTGTACTTAAGTTTCCGGTACTCAAGTAAGCAGATAAAGTTATGCTAACATTAGTAGATTGACCCATATGCCTATTAATTTTGCAGAATTCATGGGTTTTTTCAGGCTGTTAGTTATGTTCCATGTTAGCATACAGGGTTAATGATGTCTTTTAAATTTGTTTGAGCTTTGTTTAAATATCCAATCGGCTAACAGTTTTTTGTCTTGTTTGTGAATGTTTGCAGGATTATTGTCGCCATGGTAATAGCATTTGAGAGTTTCATCTCTTGGTCAGTTTATTCCCCTTGATTGTTTTTTATTATTTCCTGTGTTATAGATCGCTTTTTACTTATGCGTGTCTAATATGCATTCCAGGATGCCAATGTATGGAGAAATTAAGCTAGCTTTCTTTGTTTACCTGTGGTATCCCAAAACAAAGGTATAAAGCACACTGTTTGTTAGTTTCTATATCTCTTGATATCCAGGAATATGTTCCATTTTCGATTAGAAAAACACATGTGCATTTCCGTCAGTAACACCCATACCAATTTAATTGCTTATGCAGGGAAGTGATGTTGTATACGACACCTTTCTTCGGCCCATTGTGATGCAATATGAACCAAACATAGAGCAGAGGTTACTCCATCTGAGAGCAAAATCTGGGCAGCTACTTAGCTTCTACATGAAGAACTTTGCTGACAAAGGGACAGCTTTCTTCATGGATGTCCTGCGCTATGTTGTCTCTGATAAACCTGATGGATCCAATCAAGAGGTAATGCCATTTTTGCCTGTCAATATAGCATACACTAAAACAACACATTTATCTTTTGAGAAGTCATGCATGCCCTAAACTTTTATCCTCCACATAAAATTTCTGTATTAGCTAGTTATGTGTTGCATAAGTTTCAAGAACCTACTTCTTATTAGTTAATGCAGTTGGCTATACTGATATAATTTTGACTATGCATTTCCTCTCATATAGATTAGTCTATTCTTGATGTATGTTCATCTCCTATCCTTTACACAACATAAAGTACTTGTGAATAGGGTATATAATTTTAATATAGCTTATATCTATGCAAAAAGCATTGTTTGATTTCTTCTTGATTCATTTTTAATACCAGTGATCAGTATTCCTATAAAAACTGAGCCTTATTTTAATATCAGATGTCAGCATCAGGTATTACCAAAAAGTCCACACTTCTTAGTATATGCTGCCAGGAACTGAATAGGTCGTTTTTTCCTTTCTATCAAATCAAGCACTCTGTATCTTTCACAATCAAAGTAACAGAAATGAAGAACTACTTTTATTTAGTATCTGAAATTTTTCCAAAATCACTTTATCATAAAAAAACTGGTTTTGTTTATCATATGGTTTTGTCTCAAAAGGAGTCCAAATTGCTAGAAGTTCCTTTCTTACTCTTAAAATATAGCTATGAACTCGTGTGGTCAGATACTCCAAATGAAATTTCAGCAAAATCTTCTCGCATTTCACAGCCAATCTATTCTTTTCCATAAGTGCATAAAACCATGACACAACTATTCTTCCCATCTGAAGAAACTCCACCATGCACCAAAACAAAGTGTTCCCATTTATGGGGCTCTTCTCCAACCCTGCAAAATCACTCCTTCCCCTTTATTTCCCTCTCACTGCCCCCACTATGACAAACGGACAGGAGCATTATCCAATCCATCCATCCATTCATGCTAGGGACTTGCTCCTTCTTACCAAGCCCAATTAAGTTCATGGCTCGCCCGTGCGGCCCCTGCCCTTGTCAGCACTCGCTGCTTTCGCTCGCTCGGGCCCACCAGACAGTGATGCTCAACCAGCTGCAGTGTTGCAGGGAAAACCATCCTACAGAAAACGTGGGGTATTGTCTGCTCAAGAGCCAAAGAGCCAACCAAGCAAAATGCACTCATTCCTTTCCACAAAACCAAACCTGTGCAGCTATGTTTGCATCTGTTGTCTGGTTTCTGTCATGTTACAACATCTGCCTTGCACTGTTGCTCTCTCCTAATCTGCATGGATGTTCATTTCATTCCCATCTGTTCTATCAAACTTATTATGATTCAATTATTCCAGGACCCTGAACCTCTTGAATGCAAATAGACAAGCTAAATTCACACTCCTCGCATATAGTAACCACATGGGCTATTTAGGAGACAATTTCTACGCGAGGACTTGTATGATGGACCCACGACCAAAGCAAAAAATCCAAAATTTAGTTCGTTTACTCAGTTGAACTAGAGTCGATTAACTTATATCAACGAGTCGCCCATCCCATTCCCAAGTCTTCTTTTTAGATAACACTTGATGACTTGTTATTACACCAACTAATCAGCACATGCCATGTCAAATTGATTGGGTGACAACTGGTAGTTGTGTGCCTGTGTGGTCTCAACAATGTCCTGCATATATAAGCTCACGTCGAGCTCCGACAAAGCTGCACCAAATGAGAACATGTGCTTACTACCCCCATGTGCACAATCACGATGAATGAGATGCACACTGGAGACGATCTGAAACACAATTATAGTACTACTAGTCAGTAAGTACCAGCGACAAACTGACAATGTCTCTGATTCTCTTCTCTGTTTGCCTATGCAGCAACTTAAAAACAAGAAGTCTGGCGGCTGGAGCCCCTTCGCGACCAAACGCCGGCCACCGTCGTCGCCGCCGCCGCCGCAGGAGTCCATCTTCGAGAACAACCCTGAAGCCGCCGCCGTCGCCGAAGTTCTCAAGGCAACCATCAACCCCAGGCCCCGGCGAGGAGCTCAGAATGGCAAGAATTACTATTAGAGAAGATGATCCGGCAATTTCTTATACCAGATTTTAGAAGATGATGATTGTGTACATAGAATGATTCATCAAAGAAGAAAAAAAAAAGAGAGAGATTGGGTACATAGTAAAACTGCAAAAGTTGAGCAGTATATCGAATGTGAAACAGATGTCCATGATGAAGCATGTTGTATGCTTTGGTGATAGAAAGTAAATTGCTTCCGCATTTTTTTTCTTCCTTCTCCAATCATTTTATTTTCTTCTTCACATGCTTGTGTTCTCATGTGAATCACATTATTGCATCAATCATGAGCTCCTCACTCACGAAGAAAACAAAAACAAGAAGTATGAAAAATCAACCATTTCTCTTTTGTTGCTATCATCATCTCCTCTTTGAGACCGACTAATCCTAGCATCAAATTATTTACAAAATTTCCCAACGCAAGCAAATCCTCAAGTTTATAACCAAACAAAAAACAACAACTCTAAATATCTCTAATCACAAGGAAACTACAAAACAGAAGAAGATGAAGAATTGACGAAGAGGCCGAAATCATCATTATCGAGTGCGGTCAACTAGTAACCACACAGCTCGCCGTCGATTGCTCGCCGGAGAAAAGTCGTCGTCGGTCGATCACGGCCGGAAGATGGCGCCGATGAAGCCGAGGCAGCCGAGGAGGAGGCGGCAAAGCGGGCCGCGCCACCGGCGGCGGCGGCGGGCGGCGGGATCATCCCTCGCCGACGGCGTCATCTGCAGGTAGGCGTACGCCGCGTGCTTCACCAGCGGGTGCCGGATCATGTGTATGTCGCCGCAGCTCCCCCCTCCGCCGCCGATGCAAGCCGCCGGTGAGCACGCCGACCTCGCCGCCGCGTACTCCGGCGACAGCAGGATGTCCCGGAGGCTCGTGTACCCTAAACCCCTCCCTCCCTCCTCTCCTGGGATCTCGATCTCCGGCGGCGGCGCCGCCGTGAGCGCGCGCTTCGGCGGCGTGCGCCAGTGGCGGAGCTCGAAGTCACCCGCCGCCGCCGCCGCGCCGCCACCGTTCGCAAGCGGGGACAGCACGCGCAGCTGCTTCCGCGGCGGCGGCGGTGAGGAATCCGGCGGCGCGGCGGCGGCAGCTGGCGCCGACGGCATCGCTCGCGATGAGGAGAGAGAAAGAAGAAGAAATGAAGAATTGGAATTAAACCGGAGGGGAGACTTCGCTGTGAGAGAGTGTACTATATAACGTGTAAAATAATTGGGGAAATATCATCTCGGGACCACGTGTCAGTGACTCAGAAAGTAATTTTGGGGGAATTTTTCATGTGTGTTTTGGCCTTTTGGGGGGAATATAATAAGGACAAGGGTGGAATTTTGGGGGGAAGCGACTGAGCCTGAAACGGGTTGTCAGATGGATGGGTGGTGGAGGTGGGCCCCGGGCCAATAATTGGGTGTCCACGTCATCACGGCAGTGGCTGAAACAACGTGTTTCTCCGCTGGTTTTTTCATGTGAAAGCTTGGTTTCTTTGCGCGTAAGTGCACAGCTATTGGGAATTTCCAGTTGTCATTTGTAGTTTTGTGTAGTAATTAGTATTACCTGGAAATGATATTCACTACGAGAGAGAAAATGTTTAATTTTGTGAGATATTCATTGCGAATAGATGTTTATCTAGAAGTATCATTTGTACTATAAGATCAATAATGTTGATACAGGGAAAGGATTGTAAGAACAACTTGAGAAGTTGAGATGAGAGGGAACACATGGAAAATAATGAATTGTATGGTACTTTATTCATTTTGTTTTTCTTGCACAAAAAAGTTCATTTATTTATGATACAAAGGAGAAAAGGTATGGCCACTTTCATTGCAAAGGGAGAAATTACAAACAGAAAAGATATGTGTGGCCTCTATGGCCTAAGCGTTGTTGGCAATTAGTGTAACTGAACAACACTTGTCCGTCCAAAATGATGTTAGTACAGCCCTTTTTTGGTTTCGTTTTGTTGTGTTTTGTGTGTGTGTATCATGTACATGGTGCTGTGTTGTGAATTCCACAATAAAAAAAATATCACAATAAGTATTTACAATGTCGAGCTTACTAAAATCAAGCGAATTCTACACGTGGATAAATAAAATGAAAGAAACTGTCAACTTCATTGTTATCTATCTCAGGCGCGAGCAAATCCACTATAAATAATAACCCAAAACATATGTTTTGAGCGATCACCAACCCTGTTCGACAAATGGAATGGCCAGGATTAAGACAAGTGGCACACCCAACGTGCTGGCACGTGGGCAATGACAATTTGTGGTTGGAATGGAGATGTGGCCTTAATTTAATTCAGCAGAATTTTGCTCATGAACACACAATCTCACATCGCAACGTCAACTTTTTCTTGTTAGTGTTCACTCATGTAGGCCCCTGTGAATGGGACCCAGTCAGCATCAATCCAACTCAGCATTCCACATTGGAATCTTGGCAAGTTGCCTCTTAATGAGTAAATACTTAGATAAGGCTGCATAAGCACTGCATCTATGAATGCTACAACCAAAATCATAATAGTAAAAATGTGCAAGAAACTGGTAGTAACTCCTTTGGAATTGGACATCTACTTGGAATCAGTTGGCTCAAGTTGTGCAAATTGCATAAATTCCCCCTTATTGGGACACGTAGGATTCACTTTAAAGTCATATTATACCTGCAGATTTTGGATTAAACATTAGGGGCCCAAGTGGACAGTGCCATTATTCAGTACTACTAGGTCAAATACTCTCTGGTAGATAAGACAAATCAAGATGAGTGCTAGAGTGGATCATATTCTCTTGCTCTTTCCATTGGTTGCTCTGATCAATCATCTATGATAATGTGATGACAGAGGTGTAAATAGAAGGTTTAATTTCCAAAATTAATCAATCGAGGTGCTCAGTTTTCTAGAAAAAAAATTAAACCATTGATTTTAATATTTTTAAAAATTACGCTGGCCGGCCATTTTGGATGCAACAAATATTGTTGGCCGGCCATTCCTGCCTGCTAAGTGCAACCAATGCACAGGATTTTCCAAAAGACTTGTGCTTTTCCATCAGATGGAAAAAGTTTGCCTCTTGCAGGTGGTAGGCAACTAAATGAAAGGACACCACACAAGACAAATGCATAAGCAGTTCATGGCTAATCGAGTGATTAGGTAGAGTTTTGTCATATGAGTGATTACTCGAGCCGACATGCACAATGCACAAGCAGTCATATCCATTCCACTCCCTAGTGATTAACTAGTATTAGTACTTAACAAAAGTTCACGCATCATTGTAGAGAGTTAAGACAAGAAGCTATAGTTCACTCCATGTGGCCAGTTAATAACCTAATGATTGGTTATTCCTAGAAGGATAACAGAATCTGCCTGCTCAAAAATGAAGAGGATAATATAATTTGACTAGAAGTAGGAGTAATTAGTAGCAAAGTTTTATTATTTTTTTTCCAAAAACACGGAGCAGTGTGGTAGGGTAAAGTGAGACATAACCTGAAGCTCCGCTCGAGTAGATAAGCCTTGACGTGGTACTGATGTGGTGTGCCATTTACGAGTACTCTGCAAAAGATAGGAGATAATATTCGACAATGACCGTGACTTATTTAATACTTAAGATAACTTGTGCAAAAACGACGGACAGCGGGAGAAATAATAGTCAACTGTGACAGATGTGACAATTTCATTTCATATTGGCTGCAAACAACTTCATGTCATATGCAAGAAAATGAAATGAAGAAGCTCCTAATTCAAAGTTGCAAAGAAACCATCACATGATATTACGCAGTGAACAGTGATACTATTAAGTAGGATTCTAGAAAAAGATCAGGCCAAGGCTACATCACAAGACCCCTCGAAAATTTAAAAACGACGTATCACAAGTGATTGCCCAGCAATGGCAGGCTAATTCAGCAAGAAACTGAAGATATAAATGTCATATGTAAAGCTACTGACTTCACTGCATGAGTCCATTTCAGGATGTCACCACCAGTGATGGTGATGTTCAGTGAACATTCATAAATACCATCGAGAACACGAAAATTTATAGTACAACAGAGTCAGCTTCAAGTTTTACAGCGCCGTCGCAGAGCTTGCTCGCAGCACTGTATAACTCATCATACTACCTAGTTGTACACTCCTTTTGCTGTGAGATACAACAACGTACAACTCACAGGAACCACAAATGCGGCTCTAGGATTGGTTCAGCTTGCCAGTCCACCTGAATGATCAGGATGTTGATGCCTTCTTGATCCAGGAAACTGCTACTTTGTTGCTAGGTTGCCATCTGTACATCACCACAGGCTCTCAGCCATTCATTCTCTCAACCTCTGTTCTAGTTTTCGCGCGGTCACCGGTAGTCCATGCCAAGAAACAGACAATTCCCAGGTATCTGGATGGTTCTTCCATGATACTCCTAGGTTTTTAGCTTATACAGGAGTCTCCATCCATAATGTCTGATGATGGTTTATCCTGCTGCCGCGGTGTGCTAACCTCCAGGAAATCCTCGGCATTGAATTTTTCGATTCCTTCCCACTCCACCTCCGCTATGTTCTCGAGTTAGGGTTTCAGTAGTTTCACATCGAAATGAGGTATGCTACAATACATAATTATAGAGTCCCCGCAAAAAAAAAAATATAGAGAGAGGATAACCAAAAGATAAGGGTGATATCGACTGTTAAAAAGAGGATACGTGCTGTCTTCCACATGTCGGTAATGCTAACCCCTGTATCTGATAAGAGCCAGTAGTCTGCATCAGTCTGCAAATAAAAAACGGGTTGTCACATCATTGAGAACTTGTGCCAGGAAGTAAACAGCCATACTCCTAAATTACAACTGAACTCAACATGGTATAAAAAGTCTAAAGAACAAATAAGAAAAAGATTCTTTAGTTCACTTTTATTTTTATTGGAATTCTGTCAGGTATAATATCTCCTTCATACTGTTCATGGCATGCTCTTTTCCCTATGAGGTAGCATGACCAGTAAAAAAATTCACTAAATGCTTCGAATTTTTTAAGGCTGAAATTATTAGGTGGTAGATGTAGGAAATTGCTATGGAGCACACGGAGAGAAGACAACAATAAAATAGCAAGTGATATACTGAACCTCAAAAGTGACATAGTGAGGTCGATGTGAAGTGTTTCTACATGAATAATGAGAAACAAATACCGGTAACTGAGGCACAAAGTACTGGGTACTTAGGTTCAGCAATAGAGTGAAAGGAACAAAAAAAAAACAGCATCTTAGCCAGATTAATTCAAGTTGGAATATCTTGACAACAGTTATGCAAGGAAGTAAACTTACATCAAGTTCTGATGGGACAATTTTCATCATCCCTCCCATATCCTGTGAACTAGAAGGAGCATCACAGGGCATTATCAACCCATCTTGAATATTTGGTTCTGCCTCTGCAGCTTTGTTGGATTCTGCAGCCAGTGGAGTCGTAGGATTCTCCATGCTTACTGTCTGCACAGTCCTTGGAGGAGTCTCCATGCCACTCATCTCCTCAAATTGACTAAAATGAAAAACCAATGGCATTAGCCTCCATGCTAAGTCAGAGCACTACATTCTTAAGTTATGATCATAACAGAGAGGTAGAAGTAATGAGCATGTACCTAACAAGGTAGACATCTATTGGACCCATAGTACTCCTTAGAACGATCCTATATCTCCTCTGTGGATAATCATTCACCTGTGTGAAGGAAACCACCTCCAATTAGCAAAATGTATCATCCATCCAAGGTCCTGGACACAACAGACATGTTCTAAACTCACTTCATCAGGATCTGGGACCTCCAAAGTTGTACCATGAGGCGCTTTGATTGCAATCAGTGTCTGATTCTGTAAAATGCAGTATAGTATTGGTAATTCACTTGTTCATAGGAAAATTATTGTGATCATCTAACGATTATTACAGTTGAAAATAAACAGAACCTGGAAACAGGGCAAAGACTTGATGTCATCTTCCGTGACATAAAGCCACCTGTAGGATGCGAGGGCAAAAAACAGATTTTAAACTCACATTGGAGTCCGGACATCTTAGGTATTTATGTTGAACTAATATTACTCTTTAGAAAAAAAAAGGAGATGATTACTTTTGGTTATTTTCATCTTCTGTGAGTCCTCTCAACTTATCTCGCATTTCACTGCAAGAAACATCGGAACAACATGTTTAGTGAAAAACTGAAAAATAAATTTAGGACTTATCAGCTGTGCGCCTTTTGGAAGACGCTGGAGATGTAAACCCTTTCCATTATGTAAAAGAAAAGTGAAAATATCAGAAGCATTAATTAACTGGCTGCCAACCTTATTTTTTGATCTAAGCTTTGCTCCTGCAGTGAGAGGGCTTCAATATCAGCCTGTGGATGACAAACATACAAAATTGTTAAACCATTACTTAAGCATCCGCACCCCTCAGAACTTACATCTTCTATCGGAAGCAATATTAGTGACAAAAACAAAATAGCACAGAGCATGGTACCTGTAAGATGGACATGTCATCGCTAACTTCTCCTGGTCGAGAGTCATCAATTCCTCTGCAAGAAGGGGCATATAACAAGTGATAACCATGAAATGCAATCTAAAGACAAGGATACAAAGGGAATATATTACTTCCAACGAATATTGTTCTTGAGCTTCTTTTCTATCAATCCTATCCCTTCAAGGACATTAGTGATGTCATATATACGCCTTTTTTGTACCTGCAAAATGTTCATATTTATAAGTGCAACAAAATAATGGTGTGCTATCAAACAATATATGAAAAAAACTATACCGACCTCCAGTGTTTCTGCAGCATTATTCAAATCAACTATGCCACCAGGTGCACCCTTTAGCAAGTTTAGGAATTTCTTTGTCAGCAGCCCTGAAAGACAATCATAACAATAAATAGAACAATTTAGTTAAGAAGCTACTGATGAAACTTCATACCCAAAAGGAGAACGTAACTCAAAATATGAGTGATTCTTCTTACCTAGGGAGCTATCATAGCGGCAGCCACCGACCGGGGTTACCGGATTACCTGGGGAAGCTGGCAAAGAGAATGAGGTTAATATGAGTAATTTATCACGTGAAGGATGATTCATGAGCTCAAACTAATTCTTGATTGAACGTGCAGTACTCACTAGCACACAAAGGGGTCTGAGGACAAGATTTCTGGCCTTTTGTGGATTTTGATTTGGCAAAAGCTTTTGAACCTTTCCCTGAAAGAGGTGTTGGAACTGGACTTCCTGCTGCATTAGCATATCCAGGGCTCATCATCCAATCATTTGATTCAGCTGCTTCATTCTCTTCTCTGTCATGTTTCCGCTTTAGCTACAAACAAAACATTGTTGTTGGATTTTGTAAATATTGCAGAATTCTTAATATACTTTCTTAATATTACAGGATGAACTTGTCTGAACTGATGTGTTATGTTCAATAACAAAAAACAGTGTCCACGAAGAATCGCAATAGGAAATTCCATGCACGATATTCGTCCGGACACCCACCAAGTAGTGATAATACAACTAAATTGGCTATTATAATGTAACAACGCCTAGCAGATCCGTTTGAGACAGTAGTAAACACAGAAGTCTTATTGCTAAGTGCTAATGCATTACTTCACAAGGGTCCAGCTAAGAAGAAAGAGATCCATATAGAAAAATATACTTTTTCAGCAGAGACTAGTTGTTTCGAATGGATCTTGGGAAATCATTATAATGTGAACTAATTCTGAATTTTTACATCAGTGAGTCAAGGCTGTAATGGATACAAAATCCGTTGTTCTTCTAACAATGCATCAGGGAGTTAGTCAAAGATTGAAACTTGTGACATAGATGCAAGAAGATCGGAAAGTTGTGGAGCAAAGCTTGGGTGTTTTCAAGAAAGCACTTGAACATATAGGCATGAGCTAGTATTGGTTGCGAGGCGCAGAAAGTAATTTTACATTGTAAACTTAACTAACCATCTAAGCATGACTATCAGCTATTGCTGAATTCGGGAAGAATTATATCTTAATATAAGTAAGCAATACTGACCCATGGTCCTATAAGCTTCCAAGAGCGCAATTTACCTAGATGACAACTGTAAACATGTCAATATTTCATCTGAGAATCTGCACCCATTTCCCCTATTTTCAAGATGGACTATAACAGTACCATTTGGGAATGCTGCAGTTATTCAGACGACCTTCATGCCGTAAATTGTTAGGCAACAATTCATTAAAACGTTTAGTGTAACAGGAAGCACCAACAAGGGCCTTCCAAAACGACTCACTCACAATACATCAATCCATGAGCACAAGAATCAGCAGACGATTCACCATGGACTATCAAACTAGGCTGGCTTTGCGTGGTTACAATTAACTAACAGAATCCTCATCTTCTCCAAAGCACCAATCCATGGATTGCTGCCCATGACTGTTAACGAGTTCCACAGAATTAAGTTCATCCTCATCCTCATCCTCATACCATCCTAGCAACGGATTCAACAAAAACCTCATAAAAGTATCCCCATCTAACCACCCAATCCGGAAACACCAGAACACAAAAGAATCATCAAATCCTCTTCAGAATCGCGCCGCAAACCAACCAAGGCCAGCAAAATTCACCAAATTAATTTTCCCTCCCGCCGCATCAGGAAACCACCCATCCCCATCCATCCGCCCCCCAATCTCGCTCGCCGTCAAATCTACCGCGCTTCTCTCCAGCATTGCTACGCCGGAGCTACCGCGACGGCGCACACGAACTCCACCCCCACCCCACCTCCCCTCGCCGCCGCCGGCGAGACGGCGACCATCCAACCAAACAATCGAAACGAGCAAACAAGCCTCCACCACACAAGTGTTCAACCACGGCGGACTCACTGGCGTCCTGATGAGCACGGCCTCCGTCATGTCGGCGGCGGCGCCGCCGCCGGCGGCGAACTGGTGGTACTCGCCGGGCGGCGGCGCGAACGGCTGGTAGCGCTGCAGCAGGACCCGCGCGGCGACCTCGCTGGAGCCGGCGCCGGCGGCCGCCATGGTGGGGTGGGGGATCGGATTGGTGGATCGCGGCGCGGCGGAGGCTAGGGTTTGGATCTGATGAGGAAATTTTGGCGGCAGGGGGGAAAAACGAGGGAAAAGTGGGGGAGGAAACGAAAGGAGGGAAATTGCAGGTTTTAGTACTAGTGGAGAGAAGCTGGAAGAAGAAGGGGGCACTATTCTACTTAGAGGGAAATGGGGAAATAATTGAAATGTACTTTTTTTTTCGTATGCAGCTTTTTAATGATTGCTGTTAGTAGTAGCTTCTATTTTAAGTTCATAATATAGAAATTTTATGTTTAGTATTGTTTTCTTATTTTAGGTTTATTATATGAACCTTTTCCTTTGATTGAATAATGTCTCTATCGGGCTTAACTAATAATTCAATCCACGAGTGCCAAAAGGTACATGTAAAATCTAATGACATACTATTGCGATTGCGAAGTATAACTTTTTCATGGTTTTACGATCTTTATTTTAAAAACATCTTCAATACACAAAGGAGACAACTACTTACGCACATACATTAGCACTGTTCAAAGAGCTTACCTAAAATGGCTTGTTTGGAAAAGAAACTTAGATTGTTCACTGTGTATTCATTTGTGTCAATTCAAATTCGCCCTACGGTCAACAAAAACTAATAATACTCTCGCAAAACTAAAATTACCGAAAAAAATGATGGTCAAATTACCCCAAATTTTACTGCGATGAACTCGCGGAAAAAATGAAAATCCATGGGCGATAAAGCGAGGGCGTGACAGACCAGACCGGGGCGAGAAACGGTCCAGCTGTGGGTGGGGTGGGGTCCCAAAATCCGTGGTGAAGTGAAGTGCGCGCGCTTTTATTTTCCCGCCGCGGCGCGCTGCTTCTCTCTCTTGTGTGTTTTTGGCGGGGAGCCTCCTGATTGGTTCGCGCCAGCGCAGCCAAAAGACCGAGTAAATGCTTTTCTTCTTTTCACGAAGAGAGCGAGTCCACGCGGGTACGTCACTGAAGCTGACTGGTGGGCCCAGCCTCGCGGCTGTCCCGCATGTCAGTCACCGAAGTACGATTCGAGGGGTCAATACGTGGACGTGTGTGCGAATGTGAACCGAGGACGGATGAGTACGGTGGGATCGTCTGTGGCAGTCCAGACACTGTCTGTGGGCCCAGGAGATTGGGATTTTTTTTTCCCAGTGTAAAGTGCACGTTTTACCTCAGCCGTGGAATGTGCCTCGTGATTAGTGCTGTACACAGCTCACGTTATTCTGTACACGTACAAAACATATCGATCAGGCGGAGAGAGACCAAGGGAACTAGCAGCTGAACGACCATTCAAGCTCACTGCCTCCGTCCCAGAAGTTTTTTCGACGCTGTTGACTTTTTGACACGTATTTGATCGTCCGTTTTATTTAAAAAAATTATATGAAATATATAAAACGATTTACGTGGATAAAAGTTTAATTAATAACGAGTCAAATGATATGAAAATAATTAATAATTTCATAAATTTTTTGAAAAAGACGAAAGATTAACATATGTAAAAAAGTCAACGGCGTCAAACATTTAGGAAGTAATTTGTAATAAGTAGAGCAGAAACTTTGCCCCCGGCCCCCTCTCTCTCTCTTCTTTTCTTTTCTTTGCTTTGCTTTGGACCTGTCTTGCCCTTTTGAGCCCGAGTGATCGCATGGCCTACCCGGAAGCTGACTTCGTCATTGTTCCTCATCGCCAATAATGTCGTCATTGTTTCACGTTAACAATGACGTGCTTGGAAGGGACAAAAACAGTGAGCCAAGGAGTTGAAAGACAGGTTGATCTTATAATGCTCATTCACTTTGGCGGTGCTTTTCTTATATTTCGTCATTTCACAAATATTTGATGTTTGCTAGTTCAAATTAGACTTGCACAACATCGTATATAAAAATCTAGAGGGAGAAGGTGAGAAGGTAATGCATTTGCATATTTGGTAGCATGCTAAGATAAATATATATATCAAACAGGGAATAACAATGCGAGAAATATCACAATTGTGTGAATTGATGTTTTGGATCAATGCATTCCCGTGTGAATCAGATGACAGCGTGGTGAAAAATGGAAGGAAAAACACAACATCATGTATGATTTAGCTCATTTGGTGGACGAAAGGCAAAATATTTATATAATTTTGAAAAAAAAAAGAGTAATACGAAGCAATGCATAACAAAAACCTCCCAACAAAGTTACACTAATTAATTTAATTCATATCGACTCACAAACAAGAATAAAGAACATACAGATACAAACCAACAATAAGATAAGAAAAAAAATGTCAAGGCAACATAAAAAAAAATGCCAAAAACCAAAGATCGAGATGGAATCGATCACAAAGGAAAAGGCAAACACCGTGAAGAGCACCACTCCACTCATCATCGATCGATCACACGTACGGTTAATACTTCACAGCACACCGATCGCCGGGGGAAAGAACGCCGGCGGCGACGCTGCCATGGCCACCACGACGGCGCCGTTCCTCCTTCACCGGAATCCTCATCTCGCACCGAATCCTCGGCCTGGCTCGCACCATGACGAACCCAAGCCTGTACCTCACCCGCGTGTACACCTCCATCTCCAACCCAACCACGCCGCCGCCGTTCTTGACGACGATCTCCCTCTCCATCTCATCCGCCACGTCGCCGGCGACACGGACGCCGACACCACCTCCGTACTCAAACTCCACCGCCACGTCGGCGCGGGACCTCCTCGCCACGTGGAACACGGCCGGCGACGTGGCGTTCGCCTCGCCGAGCGACGACGCGCCGTTGGCGAGCAGCCAGGCTTCGATGGCGTCGAAGTAGACGGCGACGCGGCGGCTGGGGTTGTGGATGGTGAGGTTGACGGCGAGGCGGTAGTGGACCACGGCGCCGTTAACGTTGCTCGTCTTGTTGACGGTGAGGTCGGAGAGGGAGGCGGAGGAGACGGAGGCGCGGATGTGGCGGGGCTGGAAGGTGGCCCAGTAGATGAGGACGAGGAAGCCGGCGCTGAAGAAGAAGGCGCACACGCCGCTGCAGCAGCAGCTACGGCTCCCGCGGCCGCCGGACATTGCCGCCAACTATATGAATTTCCGAGCGATCGCGTCGTGACATGGGGTTTGTATGTATATGTATGTAGTTGTGATCGGAGGAATGGATACTGAGCTGGGTGAGGAGGGTTTGCTCTGTCTTGATGGTTAGAACATATTCTAATCACTGCTGCAAGCAAAGGGTACAGTCCAGGTAGGGGCGCACATCACGTGCCATGGCTTGCTCAACACGAACGCAACCATATATAGCCGATAGACATCGGAAGATCGAAGATTCATGGCGGCTTTACGATTGATCGGCACAAACACAGGGCTTTTTTTTTTCGGGGGCTGGGCCAAATGGAACGGAAAACTCTTTTAACTAGACTAGTAATATGTCCGTGCTATCGCTACGGGTACATTTCATAATAATCATGCGGAAAGACTTGAAAGAAAAACATGTCATAAGAAGTAGCTAGCATTAAAGCAACAGTAGCTGATATATATTGACAAGGTCAAAATATACTTAAAATGTAATGCAGTTTGAGACCATACCAACTACATCTTAGTCACCATAATCAGTGCTGCCACTACCTGAGCTACTGCCATCCCGTCATTGCAATGAATGAGGTTCACTTGCTTCAAAAATCACATGCTTCTCGCTCCTCTATGTCCTAAAACAATCATCCACTACTTATCAATAACAGCCAATAATCATCCCCTTCTTTTGATCCATTATATTGAAATTTCATAGGATTGATAGTCTCAATCCCCTACTTAAAATGCTTACACAGAGCTGCAAGGATAACTTAGGTAGAGGCATTCATACACCACAGTGGATAACTTCCTCATAATGCCTACAAGTTCCCTGCTCCCTAACATAGCCAAACCTCATCCTCATTTATCGAGCACAAGTAACTTGAATGATGAAGCGTTAAAGTAACCTAAAACGACGGCTGAAATAAGTTCCCAGAAGTTCAAAGGTTTCCCTTGTGCGACCCTGGGGCTTAATTATATCAAAAAGGGAAAAGCAACTGTTAGCATATCATGGATAGTACGATATCAGTGTACGTATATAAGGATATATCAACAGCATACTTACACTGCCTTGGCCTGATACTGATGACACAGGCCAGCAAACTGCTCTTTGCTCTTCTCCAAGACAGGGACAACCTATGCAGAATCAATCAGGGCCTCTTCAAGTAGACGGAAAAACTCCTTTTGCTTCAGCTCAAGACGTCTTTTGAGATCCATCTGCACATCTGTGGCACCCCTAGATCCTAAAGGAACACCATGCTGCCAAACAACACGGTAGATTATGTTAACATTGTGGTGATTAATGATTAATGTTGCGTTGTGAACTTTGCATTGAAAAACATAAACATGGAAGTGCATCATATCTAGCTAAGCGCACAAAACATATAGTCTGAACACAACCTAGAACATCCACGTCATTCAAATTACTTTGTACGATAAACCCTCTTGTGTACATCTAAGGTAGGGTCAATGTGTACCGACTGACACTATCAAAAGGTACAAAACTTCTGCGCACAAGACAAATCCGTTAGGTTTTACTTTCACTCACTGAATATAAGAAGCAATACATAGAAAATCAAATAAATAAGGGTCACATCTCCAGCAGTACAATCAAGAGAAGTGATTAGAAATGATGAAATATTTAGAACAAGCTGGAGGTGTCTCCTTAGAGGAATCAAACAACATTACTCATACTGCTATCCCTTCTTGTAGGTCTGCAAGACATGCAGGGGCTGGGCCTATGCTAGTCCAAGCAGTTGAATGCAGAGTAAACAGTTTTTAACTCAAACCTTAAAAAAGGATCGATATGTTTGATATGAAAAACTGAGCATCAAGAAATATATAAGAGAAAACAAGTTGTCTCTATTCGATGCACCAAACTACAATAACAGGATTTGGTAGTAAAAGGCAGGTGTTTTTGAAATATTCATTAAGTTACAATCAGCGTAGTTCATTTGGGAATCTTCTGTTCAGATAACTTTAATCTTTTGAACATGAACATGATAGACCAGCAGGTTATTATCCAAATTTCAGGATGTGATTCAAAAGAAAAGACATTTTACTTAACTGGTTTAGAGCTAAACACAGTTGACAGTACTTTTAGATATCAATCACTTTGTAAAATCCTCATTGTAAGCTACCTTGAGGAGATTAGGCCAGATGTAGATCAC
>CM002479.1:2316170-2354379 GCA_000325765.3 Leersia perrieri
GGGTGCCGTCGGCTGCCGCCGGGATGGCACGGGCTCGCCGGAGTCGATGGTGCGCGGGGGAGGCGATGGCGCCGTCGACGCGTGGCCGGCGCGGTTCGCCGGGGAGTCGCCGGCAATCTCCAGCGCCGACGCCGTCCCGCCACGAGGGGAGGCGACGTGGGGAGGGGCGTGCAGGGCGGCAGCGTTTAGGGTTAGGGTTAGGATTAGAGTTACGAGCGAGGGAGGTAGGCGGGCCGCGTGCGTGCGAGAGGAGTGCGCAGGGCGCGGTAAGGGCGCTCCGTGGGGGGGAGTGCGCACCGATCTGAGCCGTTGATGCTTAGACAAGAATAATTTTTGTACGTTAGATATGTCACACAGAGCGTGACTGTGACAGTTTGGTACACCCATTTAGTAAACTATAGGATAGATGATGAAAAAGACCCGTGTGGCGACAGATCTAAATTTGTTAGAAAATTGGCTCCGATATAAACCTCGGAAGCTGACCATGAAAGCACAAGATATACGCCATAGAAGATTAAAAATAAAGACGACACCAAAACACGATTTTTTGTTAACGAGGTTTGGCCAGACCTAATCCCGGGGCAATGATTATGAGCGCTCCTCCTAATCCAACATAATTATAGTGTATCCGGTATTCACGATCCTCCATCGATCGTCACTGGCAAGCCGTACCCACACTTATGCTAAAGTCGAAGGTTACCCCATGTATGCCTCTATATTTAAGAGAGAGCATAGGACCGACACTGCCACTAGCCTCACCGCCACCCCTGCTCCGCCACTGGTGACAGCAGGCGTCCCGTCGCCAGATCTGGCCACCACCACCTTGGCCCCAGCGGATCCCCACCGCCACAGGCACTAGGAGGAGATAAAGCCCCGCCGCCCCAAGGACGGCGGCGAAGCGGAGAGGGGGAGGAGGGAAGGTGAGAGAGGCGGCATCGTTGTGTCACCTGCCGGGAAGGGCAGGGGGATTTTTTTTTAAGAATATGCGAACTTCGATTAGTTGGACATTTAATTAACATGTTTAGTTAATTTTTATCTCTCATGTTATGAACGGCATTACCAAACTAAATTCACTCGCTTGATTCATTTCAATTAATTTTGTGACTAGGAAATACTCCCTCCATTCCGACCAATTTGACAGAACTAAGGAAGCAATGAAGTTACGGTTTTGCCCTTCTTCGTTCATGTCTCATTCATACTAGCCAGTTTCGTAACCGAAATGACACCAAATGCGTTTGTATTTTGCAAATGCAAATGTCGAACGAACGTCCGAAATCTGCAAATGAAAAATCGATAAATAACACATAGTAGTACATCCGTAACAACAATCGACTAAACACTGACACCCTACACAAATTAATATGAATGTTTTCCCCCCAAAACGAACCAAACATGCCCACAGATCGTAAAGAAATTAAGCAATCCAACACTCATCAATATATCATTTCCGACGCACCATGTACTGGCTAGAACTTGACGCTACACCGGTCGCCGGAGTTGAGCCGGCCGGCGGTGGCGTTGACCGGGAAAGTCAACGAGCACCAAATCTTCGGCTTCAGCGGGATCTTGATAGTGCCGAACTTGTACCTGACCCTCCCATCGACGGCGAGCTCCATGCTCACGCTCCCTTTCCCCTTCTCCTTCTCCAGCTCCGACGCGGCGTCGACGGCGACGGCGACGTTGTCGCCGGTGAAGCTGACGGTCACCTCGTTGGACCTCTTCCGCCGCTGGTAGAACTCGCCGGGGACAGCACTAGTGTTATGACCAAGCCAATGGTTTCTGAACCGAAGCTCGCAGTCGAGCTCGTCGTAGTAGATGTTGACGCGGAGGCTGGGGTTGTAGAGGCTGAGCTTGACGGCGACGGCGTAGGAGACGGTGGCGTTGGCGACGGCGAGGTTGGTGAGATCGGCAGAGACGACGGTGGCTCGGATATAGTGGGGCTGGAAGATGGCCCAGTAGATGAGGATGACGAAGCCGGTGGTGACCATGGAGGTGAAGAATCTCCGGCAGCAGGACTTCTGCTGGCTACTCACCATTGCCTGCGGCGGCGGAGGTTGGTGGTTGGTTCGCCGGAAGTCGTTGGTCAATCGGGGGCGCGAAGAGGTGTGGAGGGAGAGAGAGGCGTGAGGGTGTGGTTCGTCTGAGCTGGAGATTTTTATACTGACTTGTGTACGTCAGGGTTTGAATAGTCCTTTAAGGAAATACTTTAATCATGTTGTTGTTTGTTAATCTCATGGAGAAATGGTAGATGCACGCATGCTGTGCCGTGTTACCATTTTTAGTATATGTTAACGTTTTCTTTTTTGTCTTTTTCAGATGACTTTGTTGTTTGAGTATGTTTTACCATCGTTCTCTCTGCAAACTCCTAAAAGGTACGCGAAAACTATAAATAAAAAACAAGACTACAAGACGGACATCGTCTTCAATCCCCTTCCGCTCCTTCACGAAACAACACCACTGCGTTCCGCTTCTCACCTGCTTTCGGTTTCTTATCGTTTTTTATTCCCCATGCATGCCTCCTCGCATGTCCTTCCTATCTTCGGCCCCACGTCCCTTACCAAAGGGGATTGCAAGCAACTAGTCGGAGAGAATGATGAAGGGAAGTGCCGGAGTTTCTAGCCCCCTCTGTGCAATGCCCACCGGTACCGTTGTCTTTCTCTTCACCGATGTCGCATGAGGAGGTATCACATTTGATACCTGGGTACCTAATCTGACACCTGGTACCAGAAATGGTACCCAGGGTACCAAGTCTTGTAACTCACCGGACTACCCCTTGGTACCTCACCATTGTTGTGGCCTCGTCGGAGAAACACATTTTGGAGGTTTATTGCACACCGGTGCCTGTAGGTATCAGACATGACATCTGGGTATTAGGGCTGATACCTTGTCGGGCTTTCAGTGTCTTGTCGGAGTTGTGTATGTTCAGAACCACTCGTCCTCACCACCGCCACCAGGTCTATCGTCTTTGAAGTTGTCGGCGACGGATATAGCCCTCATGAGGCATTCGACGCCTTCTCCTTGCCGGTCGTCGGTGTTGTCCTCTAACTCTGCGTCATGTCCCCACTCCGGCTAGACCATCAGTAGAAGGACGGTGCGACAGCAAGCAATGGGCACTTGAGGCGCACAAGGAGGGAAGGCTGGACCCTCAAGGATGGTTGAGGTTAAGGAGAAGAGAAGAAAGGAAGAAATGGACAGGGAAGAAAGGGTGAACGGAGACAATGCCGTCTGTTGGAACGGATGTTGTCCTGTAGTCTTTCTCTATGAATTATGTAGTGACAACATAAGAATGTATTTGCAAAACTAAGAATATAAACAATATTATGGAAATGACGTAGAAAAAAAAACAAAATCATTAATGTTAAATCACCTTGGTCAAGATTTTAATGATCTGGTTTGTGCGAATTAGAGGTGCAAGTGTATGCATATTTTCTTATGATACTCACTAGTAATCGTTGTCGTAGGATCGAATCACAAGAACCAAACCTACAGAAGGGGTGAATGCTTGAAACACCCAAAAACCAAATCTTTTCATGGAATTAAGATACATTTAAATTTGATGAAGAAAGAATCTAGATCCACACCACCTACAACCGGATCTGGTGAGAAGGCATCGATGGAGCAGTGAACCAAAAAAGCGCCGAGGTCCGGAACGGCGAGGAGGCGGCGGTGCAGGTGTCACTATCCCAACGAGGTGGGAGTGTGGGACGGCTAGGTTGAGCACGCTTAGTTGTCGGGCTTGGCGATGCCGACACTGTGTATGAGAGCCTTTTTTGTACTTGACCTTTTTAGAGGTGGCTCGTTTCAAAAGAAAAACCGATTGATGAATTAAATGCTCCAACATTTTTTCTTTTGAATATTGTTTACCACACTTATATTTACCACAAGATGTATTTTCAATATTTAAACATTTCTTGCCAATATCATATATTCGCTCGGAAATCTTTGTGTTTGACGTTGATTAGATGAACATTTAAGGAATGAGAGAGCAGAAAGTACAAGTATAGTTCAGGTGAGCGCCTTAGCAGTGGGCGGTGGCAACGCACATACTCCCTCCTTCCCTAAATATTTGACACCGTTGACCTTTTGGCACACGTTTGATCGTTCGTCTTATTTAAAAAATTTTGTGAAATATATAACATTATATGTATGTATAAAAATATATTAAGTAATAAATCAAATGATATGACAAGAATTAATAATTGCTTAAATTTTTTGAATAAGAGGAATGATCAAACATGTATAAAAAAATCAACGCTGACAAGGAAAGTATACCATGGATGCCTGTAGGAGGACAGATAGGCGATGGGCTGTTGATTTGGAGCCCATATATGAGGTCAACACAGAAACAGCAAGCTGATGAGGTCCATCATTTGGTTGATGCTGGTCCTACTAATCACAATAATTTAGGACGTGACAGGCTGACAAATTTAAGCTTACTCAACCCACAAATTTTATCCATTATCGATAACTCGACGAACTGCAGGACAATATGATCAATCACACCAACCAGTTTCTTAACCGAAATGAGACCAAACGCGTTTGCATTTTACAAATGCAAATGTCAAACGAACCGTTCGAAATTCGCAAACGAAAAATCGATGAATAACACATAGTAATACATCTGTAACAACAAATAATTAACACTGACACCCTACACAAATATATATATGAATGTTTTCCCCCCAAAACGAACAAAACTTGCCCACAAATCGCAAAGAAAACCAAAACATTTCAACACCCAAATCATTGCCCACTAGCTTGTAATACTAGTATCCTAGTACTTGACGCTACACCGCTCGCCGGAGTTGAGCCGGCCGGCGGCGGCGCCGCCGGCGGTGGCGTTGACCGGGAAAGTCAACGAGCACCAAATCTTGGGCTTCTGCCTGATCTTGATGCTCCCGAACCTGTACCTGACCCTCCCATCGACGGCGAGCTCCAAGCTCACGCTCCCCTTCCCTTTCTCCTTCTCCAGCTCCGTCGCGGCGTCGCCTGGGACGGCGACGGCGACGCCGGCGAAGCTGACAGTCACCTCGTCGGAGCTCTTCCGCCGCTGGTAGAACTCGCCGGGGACGGCGCCGGCGTTATGGCCGAGCGGATTGCCGCGGAGGCGGAGCTGGGAGTCGAGCTCGTCGTAGTAGATGTTGACGCGGAGGCTGGGGTTGTAGAGGTTGAGCTTGACGGCGACGGAGTAGGAGACGGCGGCGCCGGCGTTGACGACGGTGAGGTTGGTGAGTTCGCCGGAGACGACGGTGGCGCGGATGTGGTGGGGCTGGAAGATTGCCCAGTAGATGAGGATGACGAAGCCGGCGGTGACGATGAAGGTGAAGAGGCTTCCGCAGCAGGTTCTTTCCTGGCCGCTCGACATCGCCGCCGGCGGTTAGTTCGCCGGAGTCGTCGGTCAACGGTGGAGGGAGAGAGAGAGGGGATTGAGGAAGGTGTGGTTCGTCTGAGATGGGGTTGTAGTGGGGATTAATACTGAGCGAATGAGCTGTGTACATCAGGGTTTGAATAGTCTAATCTCGTATTGTTGTTTTTTAATTGCTTGGAGAAATGGTAGATGCACACATGTTGTGTTAGCATTTTTAGTATATGGATCTGTTGTTAGCATTTTTGTTTTGTTTTTTTAGATGAATTTGTTGTTCTTGTTGATGATGGTATGTAGTTTGAGTATGTTTTAGGATGGTTCTCTTTAATGCATGCCACATATATTAAAATCAAGTGTCAATTGTTCATCAACAAAACATGCAAACAAAATATTAGTTTCACAATCGCAGCCAAAAAGAATTTATTTTCTTCAATGCTGCAAAACGGATGGATGAATAGTGACCGTTCTTATAGAAATCTTATTCCTATGTTTTCTACTTATTTTCTACGAAACCGACTAGCTCTAAAAGTCTAGTATGCCAATTCTTGAAATTTTGTCAGTTGAGTTTTTTAAGAGAGAATATCAATTTTCCTCAGTTGAGTTATGCAACATCACGATATCAAATGAATGGAAGGGTTTACTAGCAATGTTTCCGTAGCATTTGAAGATGTCATAAGCTTGCTTAAATGTGGGACCTATGCTTCAAATAATTATCACTTGACCTTGACCAACCAAGCAATTAACCTAACCTATTTTTTGCTTATGCGCGTAGTAGACGGGTTTCCTGGGCCGTTCCCAGCAGCAGAGACGGAAACCGCGTGTACACTACACCAACCAATTTTAGCATTTTGCTTCCGAAGAGAAAGACCTTGGCAAGCTCAAAGCTCCAGTCTTTGTGAGTCTTTGTCTAATGTTGATGCTGTTCTCTTCTCTCCATTTTTTTTTTGAGACCCTGGATTTACGACTAGCAATTAATGACGGATGCTGACGATGACAACAGGGAGAGAAATCATCAGCAACGGTTAAGGCCCCGTTTAAAACTGCATAACAGTTTTGGATTTTTATCGTATGTAAAACGAGACAATCCATTAACACAAGATAATTAAGTATTAAATATTAAAAGCTTAAAAAAATGGATTCATATGATTTTTTTAAGAAACTTCTATATAAACTTTGTTTGTAAAAAACACATGAATAATCATTTTAGGAAGTGTGCTAACGGAAAACGAGGGAAAAAAATCCATCCCATGCTGATTCAAACGGGCCTAAAAATGCTGAACCTAAAATCGGCTTACCCATTATATGATAGTCTCTTCATTAGCTTATTTTTTTCAGACAATAGAAGCGTATCAATATCTACCTATCTCTCCCCTCTCAACGCTGTTACCATCTCAGACTGAAAAATATTCAGTGTAAATTCAGTGCACTTTGCTCGTACAGCATTTCTATTTAATCACATAGGACAAACCTCATTCACCTGGCAAGCATGGCTGGATTGCCTGAACCACATTGGACAGATTACCTGAACCTGGCAGGTTTCTCAAACTCTGTTTTGCTTGTATTTCCAAAAAGGAAATCTATGTTTTGCTGAAACACCTCCACCTCTGTTTCTGTAATATTTAGAGCTGACACTTCACAGTTACTGTCAAATCCATTTCTTATGTCATATTTCTTTAACGGTCCAACAAATATTATTTCGAGGTATCAAAATAAAATCTAGTCATCATTCATCATACCGATACCTTAAAGGTATCAAAATAAAAGGTTGGATTCTGTTTTGGTACCTCGAGGTACCGGTACTTTAAAGGTTGGATTCTGTTTTGGTACCTCGAGATACCGGTACTTTAAGGTACCACTTGTTGAACCATTAAAATTCTCTTTAAAATATCATTAATGAATGACCCACTCATAACAAAATATTTTTAAAAAATAAGACAAATAATCAAACATGTGGATAAAAGTCAACAATGTCATACGATAAAATATGGAACTGAACAAAATAAAAGTTTATAATATTTAGATTGGTAAACTAACATCGCCGACAGTCCCTTGCGGTTTTGATTTGATCCTAAATTTTATCAAAAAAAATCAATGTTAAATGATGGACATGTTCGGCGGCCCTAGATGCTACAACAGCTTTGTGTCTTGTAAATTTTGTAGCACAGCTCCTGCAGGCTTGCAGCCATATCTACCGAATACGCCCGATGCTCTTCAGAACAGAATAGACTGATGGTCGTGTGCCTCGTGCCATGATATTTGGTGGATGGGTGGGCCAGACCGCCAGAGTAATGCAGATGGGCTTTCCGACAATGTTTGGGCCGAAATCACTGTGGGCCTACCATTTAGCTTCAGTGATTGTACCGTTGAAGTTTGAAAGGCTTGTTTTGGAGGCCCGTTAGGAGCGGAATCGGCCACAGTTTGCATGACCCATAGGTACCATTAAAATTGTGCATGTTTTAAAAATAATTTACTGATAGATCCATCTGAAATCATATATATACAAAACTTGTAATTTCTTGCAAACTTGGGCTATAGTTGATGCATACAACGTAGGGAAGGGCAAGAAGATTGCAGGGAGTGGTCACTGGTCAGGCACACATTGAACGCAAGGTCTTGGATCAAGGTTTGGATGGAGATTCGACGTGGTCAGGCTGGAAGGATGAACACGGATGGCGTCAGTAAGAATTCCGAAAATTCTACCAAAAACAGAGACGAAAACAGACTGGGGAGGTTTTTCTTCAGGAAGACTGAAGCTGGAAAGATACTGGTGCAATGTGATGCTGATTGCTGAGTGGGCTTGGCTGCTCACCTTTTTCTTTGCTGTTTCATGAACTGCGAACCTGTCCTTTTGTTGCCCTTACGGTTTTAGGCTTTGCTTTCGTCTTCTCGTCGTTCCAAGTAGGATTTTCATTTTTATTTTTGAAAATAATAGTATCAATGAAAGATTACAAAAATAGGTGGCAGACTAAGAAATATGTCGGTTCAATGTCCTGACGTCGTCGGGCTCGACGACTAAACACTCGTTGCCTGACCCATATCAACAGGCCACCCTTCAATAACTGGAAACCCGTCATGATACACAGTATGTGACATGTCCTATCGTCATCCCAAATGATGATAGGTCCACTATGGCGGGTCTTATAGTCATTTGGGAAGGCAATACGCTTATGTCACGATAGAATAAGGCCCTATCATCACACCCCGTATCGAAAGACCATCATATCATTAAATTATTAATAAAATACTATTAGTTTTTAAAAATTATAGGATTTTATGGCTGTATCAGGCGAGTGGTTAGCTAGGCTTTTTTTTATTATTATTTTGCTTCAATTTGTTTGCTATAGATGCTATGTCATTTGCATTTCTAGTAATGAAAATTGGAGGTGATCCCTCTTTTATCAGGCACATGCCCAGAATAACCTATTTCATGAACGTTCTCGCAAGAAGAGGGCACCTTTTGGGCCTTTGAGCCCCATGTGGTTCTTTTCATTTTGCGACCAGTTTTTCTTAATATGTTTCAAACTCATCTACAAAAGTGTGTATGTAGAAAGTCAATAAGTACTCTCTTCTTCCCCAAATGAATTACGTTTGCTAAATTCAAAATTAAAACTATCTAACATCATACATACAATTTTGGAGGGAGTATAAAGTTAGGATTAAATTAAGAAAGCACACCTTGGGCCAAAGCATAAACAGAAATGAACCAAAACATGTGAGCTCTCTTGGCTGGGTTAGAATCCAATCAATTTGTGTGAACTTGGTGTTGCCCAAATTCTCTCTACATGGAGACTTTGTTCTCAACCCATGCACAGTTGAAAAGTCCAACAAATATGAACTATTGATTCATCTTTTGATGGATGGTGGAGATTGCATCATTTTTATAAGATTTGAAGAAAACCCCTAACCTCCCTTTGGAAGAGAGTGAGCAGCCAGGGTGTGAAGAAAATAAACCAAGCAAAACAAGAGAGGGAGAGTAAGAGTGGAGAAAAAAGAGGTCCAGTTTTTTAGCTTGGTGTCTCTTACTCATCTTCATCAAGTAAGTGATTGAAGGTTCAAACGTGGTTGGATCGTTACCAAATTTGGTCAGTTTGTTTCTAACTTGAGCATTCAATCTGGTCAGTTTGGGTGATGTGGTTGACTATATCACCAAATTTGAGTATGGTTTTGTCAACTTGAGTGACTATAGTGTCAACACGTATAGTCTGTGGTAGGATGTCAATTTAAGGGGTCAAACAGTGTCCGATTCAACTGATTTTTGGTCAGCTTGGAAGTAACTCATTGACCATCAGTTTTGCTAAGTTTGTATGTTTTTCTTCTGTAATTTGGAAGACATCAGTTGAGAACAAAAGAGGACGGAGTCTGTTATATTCTTGCATGCTTTAGTTATACATCTTGCTATGGTTGATGTTGCATGTTTAATGATATTGTGGCTGTTGTGATTTTTTAGATGTTCTAAAAAAGACTCTATTTGTACCTGTTATTGATTATAGTTAGTTGGTCCTGTGGTATTTTACTCCTCATATTGAGGAGGTTTTTCTACATTAAATCCTTGTGTTTATGTGTGTGTGATTTATGTTATTCCGCTCCTGATTTGCTAGTTAAAATTATCATCGGAAGTCCATGGCAAGATAAGGGCTGATTCTTGATTGTGTGAAATGTATTTGCTGAGATGTAAATTTTTTACTTGTATATTAAATGTGCTTTGGTTTTCCCTAAAAAAGAATATGTTTTTGTTCAAGAATATGGATAGAAGTAAGCATGTGGGGACAAAAACCCCAGTTCCTTTCTTTCGTTCTTTGTTGTCCTGCCATTCTCCCATAACTTTGATGACTCCTATCCGTGTATATCTATAGCAAATTATAAACCATATGCTTAGAGAGTTTAGGGCTTGTGGAGTGACTCACTACAGATGGCGAAGAGAAACCATGAATGTTTTCGTGTCAATCCAATGGAGAGGAAAAACACTTTAAATTTCTTCGCCCCAATTTACAAAAAATCATTATAAAATCTAAATAATAGGAGTGCAAGTAGTACTAATCAAGAGGTATGAGGAAAAGGGACTTTAGAAAAGCTAGTAATACGTACCTGTCTGAAAATAACATTCATCTGCCTCTTTACACTGGTCAACTATTGCTCGTCATATTGCTGGTGTTGACATACATCCAGAAAGACATTAAGAGCTCACCTTACTTCCCTTCCGCGCTTCAAGCATATATTCAGTGGGTAAATCATGTTACCTTTTTTTCGAACAAGTTCATTGCCATAATCATCATGAGAATTTTGAACACCCCAAAGGCGGAAAGTTCCCTTGGTCGTTGACCTAATCCAAAAGATTAATAATTACAAAAGTTTCACCCACAAATATGTATTGTTTCATTAATTAACTCCAGTTTTCCCTAAAACATAGACATCAATTAGGGCTTGTTTGGTTAATTCCCAAGACAAAGAGATTAGAGAAGATTGAGGAAGAATAATTCCACACCCCAATATAAATGGAATAAATCTCCTCCAAATACCCTCAATTCCATTGGGAAAGGAAATAACCAAATAAAGCCTTAAGAATATGTTTTCTTTTTTTACAGGCAAGATACATATACTTAAGCATATGCCCCGTGCCCCCCTATGTTGCTTTATTTATACTACTAGTG
Organism: Leersia perrieri; assembly: GCA_000325765.3. Classification (NCBI taxonomy): domain Eukaryota; kingdom Viridiplantae; phylum Streptophyta; class Magnoliopsida; order Poales; family Poaceae; genus Leersia; species Leersia perrieri. The sequence continues at coordinate 2,327,184 of CM002479.1, forward strand.
AGCAAAGAAAAATGTTGCTGAGTGCCCCCCCCCCTCTATCCTTGCCATCTTCCCCGTCTCTGCCTACTCCCTAGCCATTTCCTCTACTCCTAAGTCCTAGCCTCTTCTTGTTCCCCATCTCTGCCTCCAACCCTATCGACCGCCAATCTCATCTCAGCGTCGTTAACGCTGCTTCGCTACCGCCGATCCAATCATGGCCCACGACCATCCCCCAAGCCTGAAAAACACCTTCTTCCCCCTCCCCAAATCTGCCCTCCTACCCTGATCCTAACCATAAACCCTAAATTGTAGGTCTTCTATAGAAACTGGGGTGCCATTGCCGCTATAAATTTGAGGAGCCAGAGGAGGAGGAGGAGGTGACATGCACGAATATTAGCGTGGATCCGATGTCATAAAATTCGATAGAAATCTCTCCATAAATTTCTTTTGAATGAAGGTTAGCAATTCAGATAATAATGCGTACATAATGTATATTCCCTCTAGTTATAAAATATATGTTTTTTTACTTCAATTTAAGCTTAAAGTACTTCGAATATCAGTTTTTGGGAATAAAAAATTACATGTAGAATATTTACAAAAAAATCTTTCATATAAGTTTATAAGTTAATTTGGTTTTCTAAATATATTTTATAACAGAAAACCGGTCCTAAAGATTATAAGCATACCTCAACATGTTTTCATCATCGAAAGAAGCAAGGTTTAAACCAAAAAGAATTATATGGCGAAGCATTAAAAGTAGAAAATGAGAGATGATGTGTGTCCTTGGGTATCCGGACCAAATGTGGTTCTCTTGAGCCTCTTCGAGTCTTGATGCTTCTAGCTAGCACTGCGTGGTACACACGTACTCTTTGTGGCTGCATTTTTCTTGTCCTCACCTTTGAGAGCCATCCGGGTCTCTTTTCTCGTCGTGCACCGTTCGTTCGTTCATGCATCATTATTTTTTCAGCAACTTTGTTCTTCCTAGAAGCAAAAGTACAATCGCACCATCATATTTTTCATCACCCAGCACTATCATATTCCTTTTCCTCTCCGACGTCATAGCCACAGAGCAATGATATATATACTGCATTACTACAGATGAAACAAACCTCTTCTGTTTTGTATATACCAACTAAAAGCTCTTCTGGAAGAGGAAAAAAAATGAGAATTTTCCCTTGTTCCTACGAAATGCATCATATTTCCTAGATTAAGCCTCCTTTTAAAATGCAGGATTGTGAAAACACATGAGTAAAAAAAGTATAAATGAAATGTCATACCTATTGAATTCCTACATAATTTCAAAGCGCATGAAAACTTTAAAAATGTTGTTTGATTAGTGCATTGAAAAAAACACATGAATTAAGCATACGGGAAAAATAAAACATGAGGTAATGTCCCATACTTATTTTTCTCCAAAATCTCTCTAGAATAGCATTTTGTAGGAACTTTAATAAAATTAATAAGAATCAATCTTTTGAATCAAAAGGCTTCGTAGAATTATTTGCCGTAGGAAACAAATCCGTCACAATTCCTATGTTTGCCTTTGAAGACCAAAATGCAGTGGTTAGTTTGGCAGTTGAGCGTTTCAGGCTCCTGAAATTTCAGATGGATGCATGATCAATACGATTCGATCGATCGACACGTCCATATTCAGAAGCAAATTGAGCAGTGACGCACAACCGATCGATGGATGGATGGATGGAGAGGAGCAAGTAATAATAATAGCTCAGTAGGAAACGATTGCTTTCCGCACTGATCCATGCTATACACGCAACCAGTCCAGTCCATTTCCCCATTTATGGACTGATGATGATCACCGATAGCGTCACTTCACCTCGACACCGTGTAGATCAAGCATAATTAATTTCTCTTAGGACATGCAAGCACGGACATCGGTGCTGCTTAAGATTACTTGCTTAGCAACTTAAGTAGCTTATTAATTTCAATCTGATCTCCCTGTAGATCAAGCATAATCCCTCTTCGCTTTTACAAATCCAAGATGCATGCATGGATGCTTTCTTCCTAGAAAGATTTGGATCCCCATTTGGGCCGGTGTTCCATATATCAAGTGCTGCCTAAACTAAAGGCAACCTCACCCAAACCCCAAAGCAGCCGAATCCTTATCATCATTTTTCTTTTGCAGGAAACATGCATGCATGCATGGGACACTCCCACACGGACGCCACTAGCCGCTAACTCAATCAGCATCATATCATGCATCCATCATGTAATGCTTTAATTTCCATCAAAATTTCTTAGTTCAGAAGAAGAAAAATGTGTATATACTTTGCAAGAAAGATGCATATATGAATGGTTCTTGTGTGGTGTAAATTAGTCAGCAATAATCTTTCCAGAAAGTCACTTTACTCGTGTGCTATATTCGCCTGCTTAACTGCTAATTAGAAATGGCAAGGATGGGGGAGGATTAATTAATGAACTGATTCCGAAGTCAAAGTTACAATATTTTTTCCACAGAATAGATGCTTCCACATGTGAATGACAGATCATGGATTGGCAAATTATTGGCACTGCACAGAGAACCAGAAAATAAACTAAAATAAATTGGTTGCCACGAGCTCAGTAGTAACACTTGTTTCTTGAGATGGAATTAAACAAGTTGGTCCATGTGAAGACTCAGGGAGTGTGACTAACTAACTACAGCTTGGACTTAATTGGGATCACAAAACACAGATCACAAACAGTCCAAAGTGTACTTTCCCTTCACCAAATCTCACACCATGAGTGATGGTTTGGATCTGGCTGTTGCCACTGTACCAAACAAACATGCATACATACATAATTCCAAAAAAATCAGTTGATCCAAGATGACCCCTAAATTCATGCACAAAATGAGCTATCACCAAGATCACTCCAAAAAGAAATCCATCCATATACACACATGAAAAAAAAAAGAAACAACCAGTACAAACTGTAACAAAAGAAGAAATTAGACAAAAAAAACCTTTTTTTTGCATAACGGTAACACAAAATGGGATGTTTATTGACAATTAAGCTAATAATCCAGAAACCACATAAATAATTAACCGTAGCATAATAAATCCTAAGTGATCAAACCACCTCTCCTCCCTCTTTACATTTCGTAATAACCCACCACATAATCCCTCCCATCAATTTATTATCACCCCAATCCCCTTTCCAGAAACCTACCTCGCCGTCGACGGCGACCTCGCCGTCGCCGGCGACCTCGCCGTCTTCATCATCATCATCAGTTCATCACCATTAACCCATCATCAGCTTGCTGGATTAGATTAGACCTCGACATGGCAGTAAGTGGTGGTCTGAAACCTAAACCCACCATCACCAGGAGCGCCATTGCCACCAGATGTGACAAGAAAAGCCGGACAAGTAACAAAAAGATGGTAATGTCCAGAAATCCAATTCCCAACCTTCCATCTCACCCTCCCATCAACCTTCACCTGCAGTATCAGATACCCGGCCTGGCAATCCTGCGAGATGGCGTCGGCGAGGTACGGCGCGAAAGGGACGTTCGGGCCGACGAGCACCGGCGACCAAACATCAACATCGCCGTGGCCCTGATACACCGGCGGCAGCGACGCCGCGACGGTGATCTGCTGGTATTTGTATGAGGCGTAGACGTCGAGGCGGTCGTAGTAGACGCCGACTCTGTCGTTTGGGTTTCTTGAGGCGATTGTGACTTGGATTGTGGTGGAGAGGAGGTGGCCGGAGGAGGAGTCGCCGGAGTTGGGGGTGGAGGTGGAGTTGGAGAGGGAGAGGGTTCGGAGAGTGGCGTCTTGGAGGTAGAAGCGGGGGTGAGTGGGGCGGAGGACGAGGTAGACGATGAGGGCGATGATCCCGACGAGGATGGCGAGGGAGATGAGGATTGTGAGGAGGCGGCGGCAGCTGTGCCGGAAGTCGTCGTCGCCGTGGTTGCCGCAGTCTTTCCCCATGGATGAGATGCTTTCTTTTGCTTGCTCTGGTCTTCTCTTCGATTTCTTCTCTCTTCTTGTGTGTGTGCTCTTGTTGTAGTGGTGCTAATCCTTTGCTTAGTTTGAGGTTAGTGAAGAGAGAGTGGAGAGGAGTGAGTGTGTGGGGGTAGAATAGATGATGGGAGGTGCGGAGATTAAGCGTCTTCTATCATTGTGGGGGTGAGTTTTTTTTTTTGCCCTTTTTGGTTGTGGATACCGGCGCCCACTACGGTGTTAGTGTTACACACGGAATGAGATCCTAGGCAACTGCCACTGACATGTGGGCCCACACGACAGTGTAAACTGTATGGATTGCTATACCGCAGAGGAACTACTTCCGTTACATACGCACTGTCATTTACTCACTTTCTTACAAGGGAACTACGTACATTCAGAGACTGGGAGACACAATTAAGGAGGGTTAATGGTTCCGATGAAAACCAGTCCAAAACTGCAAAATAGTTCAATTTTTTAAAAGCCAAGTTCTGAATGGGTTTTTGAGAAATTTGTGTTTTAATATCAAACTCGAGTTAATTTTGGTCGTAATTTGACAGAAAACGTCATGTCATTGGGGCAAGTAAACCTGGACACGATTATTATTCAGTTTACTTGGACTCCTTTGGAACGAAGGAAAATTCATAACTATGAAATGAATATTTTCCTTGATAACAATTCTGTAAATTTCCTACATTCCAATGGAGCCATTAAAGGGAAAAGGGTAGCAGAATGCAACTTTGTCACAATATTCTGTCAAACTAATTCTCTAAACTCTTGTGGTGCTCCGTTTTTGCTGCTCAACATTTCGGGATTGGTGTGATCCTTAATTTTATAAATGGTCCTTAATATGTTTGTAAAAGCAAACAAGTGTCATGGTATGGGAGCAATTTTTGACATAAATCTATATGTGCAAATTTTATATATCCAATCTAATTCAAATTTCAAAAGATGGTATTTAAAACCTTTTAAACTTTGACGGAAAGAAAGTATAAAATGACAAGAATTTATAACACAAGATATTAGTAGTTGGTTATGGAGTTGCTTAGAGTAGGTCAGGGATCAAGTGATTTTTCTACATGCTTTAGGTGAATTGTTAGAATGATCAATCAGACCAATCTAGCTTCTTCATGACATATATTGGGATGCCACTGTCCCAGTCAATGTGTCCTTATATTTTCTAGTGGTTGAGATGAAGCCAAGAACCAGCCTACCTGACACCGCTCACACTTGCGATGGAATGCCCAAATGCTATAAAAAATGGCTTTTGTGTTTGTGACTTTGTGGCCCCGAAGAGAAGAACAGGAAAGGGAAGATGCGCTGCTGGTAGAAGCTAGCAACTTGCCTTTGACGCCATTAATCATCAACGTGATGAACATGCCCTTTACGTTTTGAAATTCAGTACACCCCAAAGAAAAAAAAAATCCAAAACTGTGCCAAAAACCATGCATATCTTCTAAGGTTGCTTGACATCACGCAGGTTGCTTGAGATCACAGCCATGTCTCCATGGTATCACGTACTACTAGTAAGTCTACTAGCACTACTCCAGTAATTATCAGTTAATAATCCCAAGAAGCCGGCCAAATCCTAGTCATCAAGCAGAACAAACACCTTAATTCTCTATGAACCGCATATGTGTAGGGTGTAGCATTTCATATCTTGCCTTTTCAACGGCTTGGCTTGGCTTTGTTTTTCAGGGTTTCAGTACACTGCGTAGCTAATTTTTGCAGCAGTTGTTCACTTCAGTGGCATTGTTGTTCCGGGTTAGGACGGAAATTCTAGGGCGCTTTCCTTCGCCTGGAATCCGATTCTTCATTCTACTTACTTTCATCAGCCTTTCAGTCTCTTCTCCTTTTCCTTCAGTTATACTGAAGAAACCAGCAGCAGCCTGTGAAGAACAATTATTATTGCAGGGTCAGGGCATTTTTTCACGACCTTTTTATCTTATTTTCTTTCTCAAGGTTATCTGCACAGCACTTTGCTGGCCGCTCACTGCCAACCGTCACAATCTCGAATTCAATCTTCACATACCCCTGTGATGGCGAAAGCATCAAGGAATCATCATACCATTGCCACAGCAACCATACCAATGTTTTTCAAAGCAACATCTAGCTAACAGGCAGATTCTAATAAACCTTCCATTGTGAGCCCCACAAACAAGACCCAGATCTTCTTCCTACTCCAAATTGACCGCCTACCAACCATGGTCCTAAGTACCTGAATTTTGGCATGTTTATCTATCATCAGCCCTCCTTCATAACTCACCTAAGCCACATGTCTCCAATAACAGAGCATGTTCCGCAAGAAATAGTGGTGATCTTGCTTACAGCTAAACACCATCAAGCAAGACAAAGCATTGGTCTTGCAGTTTGTGATATTGTATTTACAAAACAAATTGAAACTATGAGGATGATGGTCACCATATGAGCCAAAATAAACAAAGGAAACCGCTTCTCGCATGCTTACCAAACACAGCAAAATGGAATTTTGATGATGGGTCTAGTCCAGATTGTATATTGGCTCTTCCCAATTATTGAAAGCTCCTATATAGTGCCAGGAAAACTTTTTGGTGGCAACACCAAGAGGGCAACAGTACACAAAAGCTCAAAAGAAGAAAGCAAACTAGTTCCAAACTAAACAATTTTTGAGTGCCCGCTTTAACGAGCAGACAATGATCAACAAACCTAACATCCTTACAGGACATTATCCATGAAGGTCTGATAATGACCATGGTAAATAACCAGTATTGAATGATAGACTGATAGTTAGACAGATATAAACTGTGAATATCCAGGATAAAGCTATTAGTAGCAGTACTCTATTTACTTATTTATTATCAGATGAAGATATGGGAACACCATCAGTGGCTGTATGCATCCCTCTCAATGATGGTTTCAACACCAATGTACGAATATCTGTTTCACCTAAAATCATTCATTCAGAAGTGACACATTTTTGTTTCCATCAAAAGTTAACACACCAAAAGTTTATGACCTGCAGTAAACCCTATATGCTAAGGAACCAAAAACCACTTACAAAACAGACAAGACCGCACCAAATGGATCTGAAGATTATACATAAACGGGAAAGATATTCCCTCCAAAACAAAGACAAATTGGTAAAGAGAAAGACTATAACAGTGCTTATGTGAACAGCACCTTCTCTAACGTAACGCGGAAGGATGGCCAGTCAAAAATAATGAAAGAACGCGGGATCTTGCCAGAATGGCATTATACACAGTTACACTAACGCTATTCAAGTACTAGTTCAGTATCATATATAAGTGATATGGGGGCAAATAAAGTTAGTCGCTGCTGTAGAATTTCTCGTTGGAAGCTGTCCTGCAGAACTTATTGCAGTGCTCTTCCCTTTCTCCTGTCTCAGTGCTCACCGCTTTTGTTCACCAAATTGCTGCCCATCAAAAAACTCACCCAGCAACTGATCTAGATGCTCCGGGGTGTATCTGATGTACTTATGCGGGTTCTTCCCATGCTCAACGAGATTTCTGGAAGTCAAAAAAGTTGTAAAGCCATATAATAATACCAGGAGCAGCGTGATGAATTCAATCGGTTGATGCACAGATAGTAACGCCAGAAATAGAGGAGAAAAGGACAGACATGCAGACATCCATTCTACTATCAAGGTGTTATCACAGGTTAATGCACATAAATGAAGACCAGAAATGAAGAGAAAAGTAGAAACACAAAAGGCCAGAGCAAGTGATGATTGGGTTCTCACACAAATGGCGGTGAGCGCATTGAAGATTAAAAAATTTCATTGTCTACTGTTAGTCTGTAACCAGTTATCTAAATGGATGTACGGCAGGAAAGCCCAGAAAAATGCTACTCAACATACCCAAAACGTTTGACAAAAGACCGATAGGCTGGCAAGAGAACTTCAGCAACAGCAAGCCTCAGAGATTCTCGCAATTCTTGATCAGGTATAGTCCATTGAGATTGTTTAGAATGAAGCTCTTCAAATTGCATATTGAAGGACTTAAATCTGGCAAAACAAGGGCATAACTTTTGTGACATCTGTTATTTGTTATCCATTCAAAACATTGAAAAAACATGCTACTAAATTACAGACCGCTCTTTGATCATAGCTCTTGAAACTCCACTGCTACTAAGTTCAGCTGGTGTTGAACCAGCACCTTGAACAGACAGTGTCTGAAGAATCTGAAATAATTGAAGCAAGACAGTTATAGCACAGCGCGGTCATTATTAACTGTATTTGACAATTTTCAACTGAGGAAAAAACACTGAACTATCTAGTGTACAAGACCAGAAATTATGAATTACTACTAAACAATGGATAGCAGGATAGATACACATACAGCAGTACTGCACAGAGCGTGCATACAGAAGAGAAACATGTCTTCTGGAATTCAGCAGTACAGAACTTTCTACTTGACAAATTGAGTTATATTAATGATAGATTATGCAGATAATGAATTCATTCAAGCTTAAATTAAACCTAATAATTATAAAAGAATGCTTCAAGTGCTTTTTTAGCTGCGATACAGCCAACTGAAATTTTAACCAGCTACCCCGTATCACTCAATTACTATATGCATTATTACTACGCTTTGACAACTGCCTAAAATATCTTAAACATGTAGAAGACCATAGTTTCTCTGAAAAATCTAATGGGCACTCGTGTGCCACCGGCGCATGGCTCTCCCTAGTGAATTTTTATATCCTTTCCCTTTTGCAAGCTGTGATTTCTTTCCAGTTACAAGTTTGATATGTTTTCTATTTAGAAGTTTGATTACTATTTTGATTTTACTTTTCTTTCCATTTGAAAGTTTTTTACTTTCATCTTGAAAGTTTTGATTCTTTCTGTGCAGAACTTTTGAAAAGAAAAAACTGATTGCTGCCAGCAGCCAGTTGCCAACTAGCTGGCCCATAGTTTCTCCTGAAGAACAAAATATAACATCCTAGTAAGGCAAAAAGATCAACTATCAACATCATGGCTAAGAGGTTCTGAGCCATAGCAGTGCCAGGATGGACCTGAAAATTAAAATGAAGTATACCAGATTACTGGAGATTTCATTCAGTCACTGACCTTTGCCCATGCTACCCTTTTGTACTGGTTGGCATTTTGCTGTACAACCCTACGATGCCTCTGAATCCAGTCATCACCAAGTATATCCTTGGCTTCTGATCTGATGTAACAGAAAACATTACTCCATCTCATAATTATATCACGTTTAAATGTAATCACCTTGTGCAAGAATATGAACGGTTCCATAGTTCAGGGTGAATATTAGAGCAGGACTGCCGTGCGGCGGGGGAGGGGGGGGGCATAATTTGGACATTTTAATACATTATGTTTTATTTTTTTGAAGAAGATGATTCATAGTATTCTATTTTATACCCTGACCCACAGAAAATACCTTTGCACATACTGGCAATCAGTTCATTAATACACTCCTGATAAAGAATGGCCAAGTATTCACAGTTGGGTGTTATATCATATGTATTGCAACCCTAAGAAAAAAACTGACATAACAGTCAAATACCTTTACCCCGTACAGAAAGGACTCAAAACTAACAGGGTATAGTGGTCATTTTAGTCCATGCTTTAATCCTGGTGCTGTGGTGCAGTATTCTAAAACGCTATCTAAATATGAAGAACTGAGAGAGTATTGGACAGTCATTGCGAGGATATCAATGGATAACAACCTGAGGCATAAAGCATGACATACCTGCGGACAGACCTAACCATATAGTGTAAGTTGTTCATAAGAAATATGTAGGTCAACGCAGGATCCTTATACTGCTTAGATTTCCCATCTAAGTTATTCTGAAGGGCTTGCATTATCTTCATTGTAACAACTGCAAGTTGAGATTCAGTCTCACTGCCAGTTTCAAATTCCTGAAATAGTATCTTCAATGTTGACTGATAACTGTTCAAGCCAAACACAAAAGTTTGTTAGTGTGCTGTATAAAAAATGATTTCAGAAAGATAATCAACAATTGAACCTCAGTTAAAGAACTAAAACTTGACTATATATTGAAGAATGAGCCCCATAGCTTTCTCAAGTTCTAGAATATGGATCTATTGCAGCATTTATTGGTATTACAGTATTCAAGTGTGTTAAAAGCAAGAGTATGACCAATCTGTTTTGGAAGTGGAAGAAAGGGGTGTGTTAAAGATAATGCCTGATTAAACTACTACACTGGAAAGAGAAGAATTTTAGTTTATCACCACCCAAAGTAGATGATGTATTCAATATTTATCTGTGTATAGCCATACATACTCGAAGATACGAGCTATACTAATTGTGATTGTAACTATACAATAGTAAACACCCAAGTCGTTAAACCCTCTACATGTCTAAAGAATGTGATAATGGTGATACTTACTCAAATAGGAATTTCACATAATTAATAACATAGCTAGTCAAAGGATGGACAGTCCCATCCTGGACAATGGTCTTTGAAGTATCCTTTTCAACTGCCTCCTCGAAATCAGCAAACGTTTCTTGGGCTGTCTGTGCCAAACGCCTAGTTAAGCCCAATGCAGCCTCCCGCATCTCGGAACAAAATCTGCCTTCAAAAATTACTTCAACCTGACAGTAAGGTTCAAATGAAGATAAAAATATAAATTTTGCAGTCCTCACCAACTATAGTTAAAATCGATAACATAAATGGCAATTTAAAAAATAGGAAATGCTAGCACTACAAACTTAACAATGAGACTTCATATGGTAAATAACTAGTGCTATACAGCAGAACAAATTATACTGTTGCAATATATGCAAACTTTCTCCTGCAGTTCTGTATAAGTTATTGTCAGTGTACCTCAGGCTGGAGTTCATGCATTACTTCATACATGTCTAGCAATACAAATAGTTTTTCAGGAGACCTTTTACTTTTAGCAACAGCATCTCCAAAACTGAGAAGTGTCAATACACTACTTCCTGCCAGTTCAGAGAAACATTGATCCTTGTTGAAAGTAATACCATCAAAAACCTGGTCACAAATTCTCCGTTCTCCAGCAAGTAACAGTTTGACCTGATTGAACCAGTCTGTTAGTTTGATATCTGGAAACATACACAACAAAAATTCTTCAGAAAGATCCTCACCGCAATTCGCATAAACTGGGTCCAGTTTCCAATTTTAGCCTCTAAAGCCTCCCATTGCATCCTTTGCACATCATCCTTACTAAGCTTTTCTACACCCAGTTTCCTTAAGCTCGCTTCTAAGGCCGAACCGCGAGAGTCTCTGAACAAAGAGAACTAATTTGAACTTGCCATTGGTTCAGATGTTACAAACCAGTTTAGATGCCAACTGAAAGTGGGAAGGAAAGGTATATACCATCCATAAAGCAAAGCATTCCACAAATGAATGGATGGGTTCTAAACTAATATTATGACTTGTCTAGGAATGATCAGAATAATCAGATGTTAAATCAACCGATGAGACCTACCTGTAGATTCTATAGCATGACTGGTGATTTCCAGCCTGAACCAGTTGCTGAGCTATATCATGTAGAAGTGGTACTATTCTTGGGGGCATCAGAGTTGGAGTCCTGCATATAGCAGTTTCCAGGCCTTTGGATGGATGTTCAGAGTGAGTGGAGTGCACATCTCCTTCTAGGTCAGCTTTGTGTGCCCGTGGAGGCTTTGGGAGGCAATCAAACAAGCGATCAGGTTCAATAGGTTTGCTGAAAGAACAGGAACAACAATACATATTAAAAGAATTACTACAATAGAGTATAAATTACCATGGGCATAGATGTAGGAAACATACGTAGTGTTCCTTCAGCAAAACAAAAGGAGTCAACATGATCAGGGATCAGGAATGTAAATTCTACCTGTATGTACTCATCAGCTGCCTGAATTCCTCCTCAATCTTCAGAGCAGACTTGGATAATATATTGTTGATGTGATTCAGAATTCCATCGCTGCTCTTAAAGTTCTTGTTCGAGGAAAAGAAGCGAACAATGCCTTTCAGCAGACCCACAGCCTCCAGGTAGCTCTCCAGATCCTCATGGGGGCCCCTCAGTATCGTAGCTTCAGCCTAAAGCTCAACAAAGAAAGCTCGAACATATAATGACCAAAAGAAGAAGTTTTTGTCTTCAAAGTTGAGACCATACAGAAAAGGCTTAACAAACAACTACAGTAGTAAAATTTCAATCAAGTTCCAATCTAACTCTACAAACATATTTAAAAATAGCAGCATCTCTGCAAGAAATTTGACATCCAACGTCATGTGCAGCCTAACATGTACTAGTAATGATTTAAAAGTGGTACATATATCAATTATGGCAACCACTGAAAAAACGATGAAGCTCTTACCGAAAGGAAAGGATCTCATCATTGATGTCATCTTTGACAACAGAAGACAAAATGTACTTGTCAGCGGCACTAACATGACCACTAAAAAGCGGTACTGTATGACACACAATTGACCATCATTGTCAACCAAACCTATTCAACTAGTAACCCAGTTTCAGAAAGGGACCATCACTCAAAGTCAAAGATTCAGAGGACCATTCCGTAGACACCTGACGCAGTATTATCCACCTCAATAAAACATCAACATAAACAAATCAAACTCATAATCTAGTAGGATCCCCCCAATTATTTCATAATTTACTGTTGGATTAACATTCTGGAAACGGGGATGAGTGGGGTGCAGGATTACCCGTCGGGCAATGTCGAACTGGGAGAGGATGGCGTCTGCGGCCTTGATCGTCTTATCGATGTTCTCGTGCGCCATCCGGATCGCGTGCGTCCTCACCTGCAAATCATCCAAAACCACCACGCAAACGCCGGTCACTCATTCACTCCCTCGCCGCCGCCGACGACGACAAGCACCAAAGTCGAACGGGAATGGGGGGAGAGGGGAAGATGGGAAGAAGGCGGCCGGGGACGCACCTGGGTGGGGCGCATGGCGGCCTCGAGAGCGGAGAGGCGGTGGTCGAAGGAGCCGAGGATGGCGACCATGCTCTCCGTGTTCCCCTGGCTCCTCTGCAGCGACTCCCGCAGCGTGCTCGCCCTCCTCGCCAGAGCGTCCATCGCCTGCGGAAGCTCCGCCGCCACCCTCATGATCGATCCTTCTCGAACGTTCCCCGTCCGTCCCTTCTAGAAGGTTCCGGAAACGCGGCGAATGGTTCTCCCTCTCGCCGTCCGGGAGTAAGGAAGAGAGGGAGAGAGGAGGAGGAGGGGTGCTATGAGATTCGTGCGGGGACTGACGTGTGGGGCCTGGAGTTAGGAGTGGACGGTGTGGATTGGATGGGTGTATGGAGTGTGGAGGGTGAGCGGTGTCGGTTGTGGTGGGTGGGGTCACAGGATCTGGATGGGGGCCATATTTGTTTGCCAAATTTAGTACGCGCCACGTGGCGAGCGAGGCGCGCGTGGGCTGGGTCCACCCTGCGCTTTTCCTGCTATTCATAGCTTCTTTTTTTTACTGGAGCTTCAGGGTGTTTGAAAATTTTATTCCTACACTGTCGGTAGGAGGAAAAAGGGATAACCATTTTCCTAACCACTTATCTATTCTCCCGATTGAATAAGTCAGGATGCAAAATTATTGAGTACCAGAACGCTTTGTCCCAAAAAAAAAAAGAAAATGAGTACCGGAACGGCCAACGGGCAGAACCACCTGGTGAAAATTACTTTGTTTAAGCATTTCCAACATAGACTCCGGCCTGTTTTAAGTTTTAGCCACTGTTCACTAGGTCTGATGAGTTGGAAAAAAAAACATCATTCGAATATGTTATGCGAAGCTCTTGAAGGAGTAGCATTCATGTCGTTTTCCACCGCAAACACCTGTGACTGTAGAACAATTCGATCATAATCAAGCATTAGAGCTAGCAATTAAGGCCTTGTTTAGTTCCCAAATTTTTTTTCTAAAAATATCGTATCGAATATTTGGACTTATGCATAAAGCATTAGATATAGATAAAAAATAAAACTAATTGCATAGTTGGGTTATAAACGACGAGACAAATCTTTTGAGCCTAATTTGACCACGATTAGCCATAAGTGCTACAGTAACCCATATTTGCTAACGACGGATTAATTAGGCTTAAAAGATTCAGTAACCCATATTTCCAGCTAGCCGTGAAATTAGGTTTTTCAATTGTGTTCAAAAACCCCTCCTAACATCCGGTCAAACCTTTGATGTGATGTTTTTGCAAAAACTTTTTACAAACTAAACGGGGCCTAAGTTGGTCACTCGATCAGTTGTGTTGTAACCAAGCAACGCGCCGATTGACCATTAGTAATCCCGATCTACTATAAAACAAAGCAAAACTTTACCGCATTGTCGTACGCTGTCATCCTTTTGCTTATTGGAATTCATGCTGATCAGCCGAACCTCATCGGCTATATTATTCCGCGGCTGCTTGGTAGTAGCAAGCTAGCGGTCAATGGCTTGCTTTGCTGAAAAGCAACAGCCAAATACGAATGATCAGCCTTAAAAAATGGCAAACGATGACAGCCTCAATCGTCTAGATTATTTTCCTCAAATAATCCTTATGCAGTTCCACACGATCCCTTGGATATTTTCCTGTTTGTCTTACTACCAACTATTAATGTAGAAATTTCTAACACATAAAAGTGAATATAGATTTTTTTATTACTTTATTAAGTTAATAAATGTTATGGACGACTAAGAAATAGTCTTTCCTGCATGTGCTCAATGGTGTTGTTAGCTCCACCACTTAAAGTACATACACCAACTAGTTTGAAGTAGCTGATTATATGGACATCCATTGGAGGCAAGGGCGGATTTATAATGGAGGCTATGTGGTCTTGAGCCCCCACTATCGGCATCGGGACCATGGAGACTTCCCTAAAATCCCCGCTAAAAATTTCTTTTATAGGTTCATATGCTATGGTTCAATTTATATTGGTCTTGTTTGTTCAGCTTTTACTGTTTTTTTTTCTAGATCCGCCAATTGGAGGAGCCAATCACCACTACCGTTATCTTGTTCTTCGTCGTGCAGTCGTTTGGCAAGAGTTGCAAGGGTACCATTAATTCCAGTGGGTGGTGGAACATCATTTCCCTGCCTTGCACAAGCCGCATGCATGTGTGCACGCTTATTATACAAGGTAGTAGTAGTACCAAACTAAAGTATATAAAGCTGATCTTAAACTGCATACCTATTTTAATCGACCGACCAATCCTGGTTTCCCTCCCCGAGCTCTCAGTTTTAACAGATCCATGGATAGATCAAAACGGCCGAATTCGATGAGTTTCTGAAGTTTAATTAACTGAAATCCTGAAGAAGCGAGTGATCGAAGAATCATTAAGCAATTGGTGCTGATAAGGAGAGCATCGATTCTCTCCACTTTACATCAAACCCGTGGTGACGATCGAAGCTCATATTCCATTCCATTTCAGCTTGTGCTTCAAGCCTGGCACATTGTTCTCCACCTTTTCGTTTGCTTAATTCTCCTACATGCCCCCGATTCCCTCGTTATATACATACGCGCACATCACCTGTGCACGCAATTCTTAGCTGCAGGAATAATCTCATCATCAGATCATCTCACCGATCGATCGATCAAAGCGTGAGTAGTTAATTAGCAATGGAGGAGCTGAAGATTCTGCTGGTGTTGATGATCGCCGTGGCGATCTTCGCCGGCGAGGCAGCGGCTGACGGCGGCGCCCAGCCGGCGCCGGACACGAACGTGCTGTGCGTCAGCAAGTGCGGGACGTGTCCCACGGTGTGCTCGTCGCCGCCACCGCCGGATTCGTCGTCGTCGGGGTATAATAATCCGGTGCTGTCGCCGCCGAAGGGCAGCAGCGGCGGCGATGGAGGGTCGTCGTCGTCGCCTTCGGCGCCGTTGGCGAAGGGAGGGCGGCCCGGCGGCGGGAGCAACTACTACTACTTCTTCACCTCCGGCGGGAGCTGCGTGGCGGCGACGGCGTACAAGGCGGCGGTGTTGGTATCGTTTCTGTCTCTCGTCGCCGTTTTGTCGCCGTGAATCGATCGATCGATCGATGCACGGATCAATAGCTAGCTAGCTGTCGTACGTGTTCACTTACTTACTTCTTGCCCTTTTTTTTTCTTGTTGATTAGTAGTACCTGTTTATTTCGTTAATTACCTGTTTAGCTGTCGATATGTTCCGTTAATTACATGTTTATTACTCCTCCTTCCCTAAATATTTGACACCGTTGACTTTTTGACACAACTTTGACCACTCGTCTTATTTAAAAAAATTATGAAATATGTAAAGTTATATATGTGTTTAAAAGTATATTTAATGATGAATCAAATGAGATAAAAAGAATTAATAATTACGTAAATTTTTTAAATAAGACGAACAGTTCTATATAAAAAAGTCAACGGCGTCAAATATTTAGGGATGGAGGAAGCATGTAGTTTCATTTTCAATTTTGGGTAAAACATGCTGGTTAATTTGTGTTCAAGTACGGCACGTTACTACATTCACCGGTGATGGGATGGCATAAGTCACCAAACACACGCGTCGTGCTTTCAGTTTGCTGCACGTTTATGTGCCTTAAGTTCATCCAGATCAGATGGTGCTCTAGCTTTTGCCGATGCCTCTATGTTTGGGTTGTTTTGAGTCTTGACGTGCGGCAAGCAAGCAGGAGCCACCACGGCCCACAAGTTGCCGTGAAAGGTTCATTGTTGTCGCACGGACCGACGGCCTGCTTGTTCTGTTGGCCCATGTTACCACGTGCCCATGAGTCATGCGAAAATCTCCGAAAGCACATCGAGTTTCGACTTTCGACGTTGAAGGATGATGATGCAAATTAATGATTTTTCACGAACAATACGGCTACAAACATACTCCAGGAGTATAATAGCTGATTTTGGACATGAGGGTGGAATTTACGGGCGAAAGTCCTGTCTCTGGGCCGACAATGACGACGTCTGCGGGCGCCGCTTTTTCTCTAGGGGCGTTGTTGTGTGGTTCCTCCTCTTCATGTTGGATCGATCGGGTGAAAACCCTGTCCTGGTTTTCTAGGACGGACGGCGACGGCACTTTTGTCATCATTTTTCTTGATGGAGGTGTCGTCTAGAAGATCCTTTCAATTGTGTTGAGCTTCAAAAGCGGGATTTGTTTGTAGACGTATGGCGTGGTGTGTTTTTTTTTAAAATTGTAGTACTCCTTGGACTGTAATCTTGTACTCTTTATTCCTTCTCTATCAGTACAAAGAGGCAAAGCTTTTGCCCTTCTTAAAAAAAAAAAAAAGACCCTGACCTATTGGATAAACATTGTGTTTCAATTTGAACACAAACCAAAATTCGAAACACCTTTGTACGGCGCCGGCAAAGAGGCAGACAGGCAGGCCCGACAAGTACAGCGACTGCTTCCATGGGCGCTACAATGCATTCGTCGCTTTAGGATTCGGATGGTCCCTTCCCACAATCCCACTGCACTGCAGGGCACACACACACCGTACTTGCCTGAACCAATCTGATACGGTGGTCGGCCTTTCCACTGTCCTCCCGCCCGCAAACCCGCTGCATACGGTGGTACGGCCATGGCCATGGCCGCCGCACCGCACAACACCAACAAAAACTTGGGTGATAGGAGTACACGATCACGCGGTTACTGTAAAGTAGAGTAGAGAAAAGCACTGAACGTTCGAAGGTTGTTTGGATGCATGACTTTTTTTTTTCGTGTCACATCGGATGTTTACACGTTAATTAGGAGTATTAAATATAGACTGATGATAAAACTAATTTTATAAATAAAGGCTAATTTGCGAGACGATTTTTTAAGCCTAATTAATCTACGGTTAGCAAATATTTACTGTAGCATCACATTCACTAGTCATGGACTAATTAGGCTAAATAGATTTGTCTCGTGAAATAGTCCAAAGTATGGGATGAGTTTTATTAATAGTCTATATTTAATACTTCTAATTAGTGTCTAAATTTCCGATGTGATACGGACTTAAAAAAAATTGGAGGATCCCAGTGCTCCTGCCCCCAACCCAACCCAACTCTGTCTGTCTGACTGTCGATCCAACAACACAAACACACACGCGGCATGTTCCTTCCTTCACCTGTTCCACACTTCCATCGCTGGCTGGTATAGGAACGTGACCAGGCAATGGCATTGCTCTTCGACCAATTGCCCTTTGGAGAGTGGATTGGAGGAGTAGTACTCCGTAGTACAATAATCACCTGTCGAGCTCGGCATCTCCTCGCCGTCCGTTTAGGTTTAGCACCCTGATATTAGTAGTACAGTACAATGCACTTCTCACTTATCCGCATCAGAAATGAGATGATGAGATCATTATTAGAGTGACAATATACCATGTGTCCCTATCATTATCAGTCGCCGCGATTATACGTGCCAATGTACCCTACTACTCCTACATTTATCGTACTGTGTAGCACGTCCCACTATTTGCATTTCAATTTTGCAGTCGTTGGGGAGCTCAGGCCCTCAGCTCAGCCCATCCCTCCAAAATGCCAAGCACAACACAACAAACTACTCCTACTACTCTACTAGTAGCAGGCAGGAGTAGCTTAGGCTATGTACGACGCGAGTCCTCAAGCCAATGGTCTGAGCTGTCACGTCGGATTTAGGAGATAAAATACAAAATCTGCAAGAAACTTATGACTTGCAGAGGAAATTGTAGCTTTAGACTTAGGAGAATCGAAGTCACGGTTGAGGCAAGCGTTGGCGAGCTTATGGCATTACGACGGAGCCCCGCGACGCGTATTTGGAAGAGAAGAATACCTGTTCGTCGCCGGCTCGCCGACGAGGTCGCCGTCGGTCTCCTCCACGGCGGATCTGTCGAGCACGGGCCGCCGACAGCCTCCTCCGTGTCGCTGGCGGTTAGATCTGCCGCTGCGGCCTCCTCCGCGCCGTCGCCGGTCAGATCTGCCACCGACGGCCTCCTCCGTGCCGCCGAGCTCGACACCGGTGAGGGAGAAGAAGGGCTGTCGCCAGTGGCGATGGCAAAGAAGTGGAGGGAGAAGCGGTGGCGGCGGTGGGAAGAGAGAGAGGCGAGTGGGGACCGAGGGGAGAGGATGAGTGGGGACCCAAAGAAGGAGAGGGATCTATAAAATGACCATATTATAAAAGTTGTGACCATATAGTAGCCTCATACATGTTAAGACCATAGGCAGCATATAATAGCCTCATACATGTTGAGACCATAGGCAGGTGTGGCCAGGATTGTACATGCCCATAGCATGTGTTCTGTTCTCACCAGGCATGGGACCCACTTGGCAGACACTGTTTTGCACGCTTGCCCGCTAGTAGTATCTTCCTAGTACGTCATTAACGAGTAGTGGTGGTCGCAATAAACAAACAGCTGTTTCATCCATTGCAAGTTGCAACAAGTTTAAACACAACATGGTGTCAAAAAAAAAAAAAAGTTAACACAACACCGCTAGTACCACTACTGTCTTGCCCATGCTTCCTCACGCTAAACGAAACAAACCCCAATTCTTAACACGGTATTAGGCCACCGCCTTGGAACAAGGAGCATGTTTCGGATGATCCACTGATCAATGCCTCCTCCTACTCTCCTCTGCCACACTGCACTGCCACCTCTGAACCCTGTCTTGTCTTGTCTCTCTCACTGTCTCTCACAGCAGAAAGAGGAACAGACACCTACTGGAAACCCTTGCTTTTGACCGGGACGTGGGGCAAGTGATGCCTCTCCTTTGCCTGTGCAATTGCAAATTTGCAATACGGAGAGACCAAGATATGAGGTGAAGTATGAGCACTAAATGCTGCCTGTGCTGCTCCAGGTCCTGCATTCCACGGTGCCGCAGATTGCTGTAGCTCCATCTGTATGGAGAAACAGTAGCATACACAATTGACTTTTTTAAAACATTTTTTAAAAGAAACCATGGTAAACATAAAATTATATTTAATAGTAAAAAATAATTAGTAATTATGTAAATTTTTTAAATAAAACAAACAGGTAAATATATATAAATATATATATATATATAAGTCAACGGCATTAAATATTTAGATAAGTAGTTCACGGAGTGTTGGTGGATGAATTTCATGTGATTCAAATTCTATATAAAATTTTCCTGCATAAAACATTGAAACAAAAGATTACAGGTTCCTAAATTTCCTATTTTGGGTCAAATTTAGCACTCTTAAAAAATAGGTTTCTATCTAAAAAAAGAAAAAGAAAATATGTCTCCCTCTTCAATTTATGCATTTTAATTGTTGTTTTTTTTATGTTTTATAATCTTCTAAGTTGCACATATATTCCTGTAAAAAATACTATTTCTTATTATGTCTTCTAGATTTCGAAGAGCCCTAAAAGGACAAGTTCTCAAACCACCACTTTATTTCTGCAACTTGCTAGATTAACAAGACGCATAGTAACAACGGTTTAACTTGCTAAACCACCACTACTACTAGAAGTAAAAGACTAAGCAGCTTCAGTTATCTTCTCCCATCCATCTACCACTGCCAGTCTACCCTTTTTCACTACAACCAGCTTACTACTGCTACTGAGCTACATTACTTTTCTCATCAGCATTTTTATTCCTTTCCTACTAAGTGACACTACATAACCTGATTTATCTCCCATCTCATCCACCCCTCCCTTCATCTGCTTCTCCTTCGTTTTCGCCATCTTCTCATCATCATCAACAACATCATCAGCATCAATAGGTCCATTCCTGTGGCAGCGCGAGCTCAGCGCACGCGTGGTGATGAAACGCCACTGCTGCATTCTGCTGCTGCTGCTGCATCGTCATCATCTCTGTCGATGAGGCCGTTTCACTCGTCAGATTGCACTTCTGCTCCTCGATCTCCTTTGTCGTCGCCGGTGATCCTTGTTCCTCCTCGCCTTGTCCTGCCTGCTGCTCTTTCTTGGATGCTTTCTCATCTGCATACATAAATGCAACACGACGACATTAGTGATGCGATCATTATGTTCGTGTGCAAACAAAATGTACATGTCAGGTTCAACTACACAGAGGCTTTTGGTTTGGTTGAGGTCACTTCATTGATGGCATGCAGCAGATTAATCTGGCATTTCATTCAATAAATGAACCAGATATACAGGTTGCAGGTAGAACCAGCAGGCATCCGATGGAACAGTATCCACCATCCCCAATAGCATCGAGCTCGAAAATGCAGTGGGGGCACAGGCAGTATAGTGATGAGCCCACAGATCAATTGAACAAATCAATTCAAGTTTCTTCCATTTATTTGCAACATTGTAAAAAAATGTGTTTTTTTATTTATATTTACGGAAAATATACTAGCGACAGGGAAAGAACATGAGGCGGGCCTGGGCTGCACGGCTGCTATGCAGGCATCATTAATTGCCTCATCACACTGCTCGAAAAGTACGAAAAATCAGAGAGCAGCAGCAGCAGCATTTCTGCAGGAGGACGACGCATCGATTATCACCCAACCGTCATGAATGTCATCATCATCATCATGCGATTTGCAGCGATTTGGTCTCTCCTAATTTCCCGATTTCCCAAGCCCTAAACGCGGCGCAGAAACCAAACAATTGAAGGACTGATTGATTACCTCTCGTCGGCGAAGGCTTCGCCGGCGCCGTCGCCGTCGCCGCCTTGGCGTGGTACACGTCGGTGCGCGGCAGGAACACGCCGGTGCCGCCTCCGCCGCCGCCGGCGACGCCCCCGCCGCAGTGCAGCTTCACGAGAGGAGAACCGAGGCGCCGGTTGTACAAAGCACCGCCGTTGACGACACCGGTGGCGGCGGCGACCTGCACGGAGGAGGAGAGAGAAACGAATCGAATCGCCGTTATTAGTCAAAGATAAAAGAATCCCCAAAGAATAAGATATGACTAGTTACTAGGCTATAATAATAATGGATCGCCTCATCATTAGCAACTGGAACAGATTAATCATCACTTTCTAAAAAAAGCCGAATCGTGTTAGCCGCCTCGAGATTATTACGGCCAACAAACAACAACAACAACAACAATAACCCGATGTTAATGACGACGAACTGGGGAAGAAAAATCAATGGCGGCGACATGGAAATCGCCAAATCGGCGGTAACGACAAACGCGTGACAACATCACGGACGAGGGTTTTTGCTGCTTTGCGCGTGAGATTGAGAAGAGAAGAGAAGAGAAGCAGCGAAGATTTGATTTCCGCTCACCTGCCGCTGCGCCGGCGATGAGTACGGCGAGAACGGCCACGCCGCCGCCGCCGCGCCGCCGTACGCCACGAGCACCGGCCGCTCCATCCCGCAAGCCTGCAACGACTCACCAAATCAATCGAAGAACGAAGCGAAAATTAACCGGCGACGACGGCGGAGGAGTAAGTAATCACCGGCAACGGCGCGCGGCGGAGGTGGTGGTGGTAGGACGCGGCGGGCACGGCGGCCGGCGCCGGAGCCGGGCACGGGGAAGGCGCGACCTTGCGTCCTCCGGCGCCGGCGCCGCCGCCGCCACCGAGTAGGCCGGCGAGGTGCACGGCGAGGCCCTCGATGGCGGCGGGGGGCGCCGGCGCGTCGCCGTCGTCGGCGAAGCCAATGTCGTCGAGGATCTCCGGCGGCAGCCACCTCCTGTGCAAATCATCCATCTCCAGCGCGTAGCAGTCCGCCATGAGAAGCGCGGCGAAGTCGTCGTCGGCGGTGGTCGCCGGCGATGTCGGCGGCGGCGGTTTCGAAGGCTCGTGGGAAAGGAGAGATTGGGGAAGTGGGGGCAAAAGGGGGTAATTTATATAGTGGGGAATTGGAGGCCGAAAGGTGGTTGAAAATGGCAGATTATTTTCCCTTTTGGAGAGGAAAAGAAATGGTAAAAATATTTTCACCCAGCACTGTGAATTATTACTCCTTTTTTTTGCTTTTTCTTCTTGTGTAAGCTTCTGTTTTTAGGAAATTAATTTCGTCCGTGCCGTAATTTCGTTCGATTTATTATTGGCAAATGACAGTTTGTTGTAAATTTGGTTAAGTGCAACATGGATGTTGTGGCAGGAAAGAAGAAAGAAAGAGGATTAGAGCAGGGGGTTTGCTAATTTTGGAGTGTCAGGTGAGGGGAGGAAACACGCTTTGTTGATGGGAAAACCTGGCTTTTTTTCGCACTCACGAAGTGTTTGTTTCTAAAAAAGTAGTGCACCATACCATGTGAGGATTTAATGGCCAGCATTTTTATCGCTCTGACCTTGTTTTGTTTTTTCACTTCAGGTTGTGGACTTGTGGTCTTTGTTATTTAGGCTTGCTTGTTTACCATCAATCTATGGGGATTCAGAACCAAGTTTTGCTAAATTTTGCCATACTTTTTTTTATGTCGTAGTATATGTTTGTTTTATCAATTCAATTGTAGCGTGACATAGATTTGTATGATATATATCCACCTATCGAACATATAACACACTCATATCTTTATCAAGTTATCAAACGTGTGACAATAAAGTTGACAACTTCGAGCGCAATCAATCGCTCATTGAGATGTTTCGCCTTAAAATTTGGGATGAAATGGCAAGTTATGACAGAAAACACAGTGTGAGTGTTGAGATGCACAAGGTATTTTTCCTGTTAATATATTATATGCATAAAAAATGACATCAGTATTATATTACTGTACCGGTACCACTTTATTTTAAAAAAATACTACTGTTTTGGATTTTTAGGATGCAACTAGACACATATTTTCTTCATCCGTTCGAACTTACAAGAATTTGGACTAATATTTAACATATTCTAATACAACGAACCTGTATAAATAGTTTGTCCAGATTCATTTTCTATAATATGTCACATCTCAGCCGACATATTTATATTTTAAACAGAGGAAGTATCCAGGTATATCACAGAATCTTTATATATTTTAGTACAAATGTATCCTGTAAAAAGAGCAAATACAGTGCGATACTATTTCTAACTATAGATATGGACATAATCTATACAGTGCGATACTATTTCTAACTATAGATATGGACATAATATATGTCTAGTTGCATCAACAGAAAT
Source organism: Leersia perrieri (assembly GCA_000325765.3). Taxonomy (NCBI): domain Eukaryota; kingdom Viridiplantae; phylum Streptophyta; class Magnoliopsida; order Poales; family Poaceae; genus Leersia; species Leersia perrieri. Next base: position 2,350,991 of record CM002479.1, read on the forward strand.
GAAGTTCTTTGTATAAGTACCGACACGGTATCATTCATCCGGGCGTGTTCACTAGCTAACCAAAACAGGCTTTATATTTTTTTGGTTACTCGAACTACTCACCGATATATAACGCGTTGTGAGTTGTCTCACTCCGGAAAGAAAAAGAGAAAGAAACGCATAATATGTTACATGCGTACGTAATTACGTTTAGCTCGTATTTTGGGACAAAACTCCAATAACTCGTGTGTGCATCCATGGATTGGGAATTTGGGACTTGGGGAGGAAATTAATCGGTGAAAGAGAGCACGTTCAAAAAATATCCAGCTGTTGTATATATGCATTGTACAGTGAGAAAGAAGCAACAATCACGTTCGAGAAGCAGTATGTGGACATAAACATCAAATGAATTTGGAAGGATTGTAGTTAGTAGTGCTAGGATTTCCTTATATGTTTTCTTAAGAGAATGCATACACACCACACCACTACGTACACACACATGTATGTATGTAACTATGTAAGTGCTTTCTTTACACACACAGGAAATCGGAAGTATAGCCCTCCGATCCGATGTGTGGAAAAATGCATTCACATAAGCATGTGCGATTAATTTGAGCTTTTAGTTGTGAACGATTCATTTATTATCTCCTCTGTCATTTAAGCTAATATTTTCGGGTAACGAACTAAGCAGCACGTCGAGTTAGGGAGAAATTAACTTCGATTTAATCATTTAAAATAGAATGAAAATTTGAAAAAAAAAACAAGTTAGCTACCTACGAGGCATTTCAGGCCCAAATTTACTGGGCCTGCACGTTCTCTGTAATCGGGCCCAACAAATGTCACAAAGGTATATAGGCCGGGCGGATTGCAGCCGACGTGCGGCCCATATAATTTTGGGCCTGGACGAGATTTCAGCTGACTTGCGGCCCAGTATATGACGTGGGGCCCATATAGCTAAGAAGAATAGAAGAGGCTGCGTGGGCTTGACCAAAGCCCATAAGTAACGAAGAGGCAGGAGTGTGAGTGGTTCTCCCGAGTGTTTCCTCGCCGCCGCCGGCGACAATCACGGCGGCGGAATGGAGACCCGAGACGCTACGGAGGCCGGCGGCGGGGCGCTCTCCTATCTGCCTCCCTCGACCTCGATTTCGCACGCGCTGTGCCGTTCTTCTTCATCATGTGCTGGTGGCGCAGCCTGTGCCCTTTGTTGTATTGTACCGCGGGTGACCTGTTCGACGAAATGCCCCCTTGCCAGGACATCCGAGAAGAAGGGGAGGAAGCGGCATTCGGAGGTTGCAGTGTTGGAGATGCTTGGTTGCCCGCGGTTGGGTGAGGTTGAGGCTGTGATGCTTGGTGCTGGTCGCTGTCTGTTTGCCGGCGCTGAGTCCTCTCTCTCTGTGCTGCTTTCCGACCCATAAAAAATGCTGATGGTGGCTGTGTTATCGGAGTGCCGGCTTTCACTACTTGACATGGACTAAGATCATTTGGCTGCTCATGATCGACTCAGGTCCTACTATGAAGGAAACAGGCATGCAATTGGTATAAAAGATCAAAGAACCTGCCAATATTCGGCAGGAGAAATGCATGAGACCCAATCGTCAATATCTATGTAAGTGCTGTTCTTTATACCATTTTATTTTTCTGTCTACTGAGTAACTCCATCTTTTCCATGTACAACTAGTCATCCACTATCTTAAATTCTTAATCATGGAAGGTATATATAGAGAGAGATGTGGTCAAGGGTGTGCTCAATGGTGTAGTCAACTAGTCATTGATAGTCTGGTACCATCTGTTCAACCCACCTCTTGTTTTGTTTGGCTGGTCAGATAAGTGGTTGTCTTGGCCCTTTACCTATAATTCCCTAATACAGAGGTTTTGTTATACTAAAGGATGACCTAACAACATGTCAAATCAGTTTAAGGGCAATGATATGATACGATTTTCCCAAGGAAACAAAGTTGTAATAACTTATTGGTTCACTTTTAAGAACAAAAATATCAGTAGTTAATATGGGATCTCACCCATCGGCGTTGAGTTTTATTTTCATTATACAAGTTTGTAGATCCATGAGAATATAGGAGGATATGATGATCTATGTGACACGCAAGTTTTGTTTATGCAAGGAAGCCACAGAAAAAACTTAGGCAGTTATTTTTCGAAAAAAAACTGAAGCGTGATTTGTGTGAACAAATACGACAACAAAGATATCTGTTCATATTTGGAAGTGATCACATCAGTGAGCTGGCACATTTGTTTTTCTCTTCTAGAGCATGCCATACATGCTGCCATGTGTATCGTGTACCAAGTATGGAATGACGTCTTAGAAACCGCCCTTTATGCGTATTTTTATACCTCGCTTGCTTTCTATCGCCTCATTTGCACTTACTAATCCACCCTGTTTGCTCTCTGCTACCAACTCTTGATGCTAGACATAGCAGAAGTGCTTCCGGAATCCTTTTTCTCTGGTGAGCCAACACAGGTCTGGTGCTCGGATCTTCTTGATGCCCTACTAATTTTATATTTTTCTTCATGATTATATCTAGCACACCGTCTCTGCTGTGGATTACATTGATTTAGTTTTTAATGGGCCCCAACTCCCAACAAGCCACCATAGTGGAATCAAGAAGATTCGTCTAAGAAGCAGTACTGGCCTCGATCTAGTAAGTGGGGGAGGCTGCGATAGAAGCATAGGAAATCAAGATCTGGCTGGCCTAGTATGCTGCCATGGCGCGGCCATCGCCTCCCTCCCCCCCCCCCCCCTTCCTATGAGTATGCAGTGTCAAAATATCAAGATATCTGTGAAACAGCATCAGGCGATGTTCTTGTAGATAATGATAAAAATAAATTAACCACAGTACCACGTTGTTCAGCAAGGACCTGCTTGCATTTATTTCCATGAAAAAGGACATGTACAACCATGTGAATTACCTGTTTAATTTATTTATTAGATGGTTAAATATGATTCTTTGATGTGAAGATTGTAATAACTCCATTCTTGTTTGAACTTAAACAGGTCTTGTCTTTCTTCCTGGGCTTCAGACACTGGATTTTAAACCAGTGGTAAGCACAAAGGAGGAAATGAAAAGTTTTTGACAGGCGCACCGAGCACAAGGATTGGTGTAGAATTGCTGAACTTTGAACTGGCTCTGTGTTGGTGTAAGATCAAAAGCATCATGCAATTGAAAGCATGGTAAGATCAGGACAAGCATGTGGGAGGTAGTAGTAAATTAGCAATGCTAGTAATATATTTGAGGATACACACTGCATACTCATATATCTTTTAGTAGTCCTTTGGATTTACGCTACCACGCATTATTGACGGATCTAGTGGGTGCAGGGGGGGGGGGATTGAGCCCCCCTACCCAGTTAGATCCCCATAGAAAGTAAGAGGGAGGGAGGGGGAAGAAGAATAG
>CM002479.1:2354479-2409134 GCA_000325765.3 Leersia perrieri
CCCCCCTCTCTCACACACACACACATGAAGTCTAGATCCGCCCTGGCATATATTTACGCTACCAACAGTATCTTGATTTCCTACGCTACAGAATAACTACCAACAGTTATTGCCTGCAAGAATATTGTTTGCTTCTCTGGATAAATTTGTGTGTAGATAAAACCTTTTTGTGCACTGATAATTTGATTCATAGGAGAGTCGATAAATAATCAACAGCTAAACTTTTCCACGTGCCTTTTGAGTTTGTAAGGATGCGTTCAAGCTGAAGAACCAGCCTTATCTAGACCATCTTTTGCTGTTTGGTACCCAATTGCCCGCTGTATGCAATGGAGAGGAATTTTCATGTTCGCTTGCTTGTGATGCTGGTCTGGAAAGGAAATGTATGCAGTTGGGCCCCTGCCCCCTCTTTGTTGGAGTGGGATGGGATTTGAGAAGTAGCTATTGATTATTAAGGAGGGCTAGGTTAACAAACTCCCTCTTTATAGTACTAATAGATAAGTGATAATATTACTGGATGGACGAGATGATCACATAACGCTAGCATTGTCCTGGACAGATGAGGGATATCCACAGTACTGACTTTGCAGCTATAAGCTGCCCATCATGGCATCATCATATACACATGCATCTCTTAATTCGAATAATATGGTGTGAGTACTCAGTACCTATGTCTGCACAGTCATTAGTCAACACATCTTGTTAAATGTGCTATATAACGCATTTAAGGACATTTAGTTTGTAGGGTATAATCATAAAACAACTTTTGGGCAGCTGCGTACCACAGGGTTCAGTGTTAGATATCTTTTCTTTTATTTTTTCCTGTAGGTTGATACTCTCCATAACCTAACATCCAAGAATTTGCTTGGTCTATGCAGACTATTTTGGTGCATGGAATACAGTGAAAGCCATTTTGGTACATGTTTAGAAGATTGTTATATTTCCAACAAGGAGAAATTAATCCCTATAGCCAATAAATACAGTTTTAAAGTAATCATCCTGTAATGAATTTGCATCAACTTTTATGAGCGAAATCTGCATCGTATCATACGATTTGTACTGATGCTCTTGTGATATTGCTCTGAAATAATCTACTTTTGAGTTCTTTTCTATCCCATGTCTTGTTTTGCGGTTGTTGGTGTTATGTAATTGTTGTCCGCAATATGTATGCGCTACTGTGCATATTCTTTTTTCTGTGTCGTAATGCATAGCTATGCTCATGCAGGTGATAATGAGTTGACTAGAACGGAGATACTAGAGGCTATAACGAGGCTGCTTTCAGAATCAAAGAATATGCCTGCAAGGACTCTACTCAAGAAAGAGAAGCAATCTAAGCTCGTTTAATCACAAGAGTGGTTTGATTCAAAACGCTGTCTTTTGAAGCGGAGAGAACTAGGATTAGGCCATGGAGTCAACAAGAAAAAGGAGTCTTTGTGGAGATGCTTGTCACATTCAGTAAAGACTTTGCCAAGATCTCATCTTTCCTTAGCCACAAACAACAGCTGATTGCAATTGAATATTACTACAAGAACCACAGAACTGAGAGTTTCATTGAAGCAAAGAAACGATTTTCATACCTTGTAACATCAAAAGAGTAAATGTGCTCATGAGAAGAGCGCAACTGCACTTTATAGAATGGATGGATCAATGATAGCAAGTGCTAAGAAACACAGCAGCATGGCAATCGGGGAAAGTAGTAGTGCCCGAGAAGCTTTCAGAGGACCAAAATCAAGAGCACCGTGTCCGTACAACTCAGGTGATTCTAAATTTGATCACAGTGAGCTGGATAGAAATGATTGGAGTGACAATGAAAAATCAAAATTTGTCCGAGCTGTGCGCATCCATGGAAAGAATTTTACAATGATCTCAAGATACCTTGGTACAAAGTCAATTGAGGAATGCAAAATTTACTTCAGCAAGGCGCAACGTGTTCTTAATCTTGATATGATTGCAGTGGAAAGTGAATTGGAGGGAGATGATTGGTCTGACCGTGACAAGTCAAAATTTGTTCAAGCTTTAAGCATCTATGGGAAGAATTTTACAATGATTTCAAGATACATTGGTACAAGGTCAATTGAAGAATGCATAACTTTCTTTGCCAAAACTCGGGGTGCTGGTGTAGCTGGTAGGATTAACATGGCAACTATGGAAGCCACTATGGCTATTAATGAGGACTATTTTGATGCCGATATTGATTCTACATTTGCAGCAATCCGTCCTGGTCTCAGGTGAGCAGCGGCATATGCTATCATGTTATTGCTGATGGCATGCGGAGCAATTTTCTGCAGCGTGAAGCTGATCCGTCCTGCTGGGAATTGTGCTCATTAGCAGTTCTGCCTTCAGTAATCTTCTGTATTTATGTTTTTGCCGGAGCTCTGTGGATCAATCAACCGGATATTTGTCACATTTCCTTTGAGGCCTGGGATCAGTGGACTTGTCAATCTAATGGTGTCTTTTATTTCTCTAAAAAAATGGTCTCTTTTATCAAGCACAGACCTAGTATGTGGTTTTATACCTTTCCATCATAGTCAGCAACTAAACATCGAGTGGTCTTGGAATATCAAAGGCTGTGATTCCATGACAGTATTTGCAATGTATCTCGTTTATTACCGATATCGACAAACTGGGGAAATGTTTCCACCCTGTTTGTGCCTTCTCAGGACATGAAACTGCTGTTTTCTTCCTTTTATTTTCCCTCAACCGCATGGATTTTAGTCTCAAATTTTGAGTAATTTGTTTAAACTGCATGTATACATTCTGGTGAAGTTTACCTTGTCCAATATGCACATGGTGCCATTGAACCTACCAGTTTCTTTACTTGTTTGGAATGTCTGTCTGGTATGATTTCTGTAGATGTACATTTTGATGGGCCAGTTTAGCTGTAGTGGAGGCCTATGCCATGTCAATTTTTGTTCAGTGGGCCTGGAGATGCATGTGTTGGTGGGTAGACCTCACAACCTGATGTTGGGGCATCATTACCTGCCTCCATGCTGGGGAGGCAGAGGCCAGCCATGCTTGCTGCTTTATTCCCTGATTGAAGCATACCAATTTCCCCCCATGTGATTAAATTGTTTGCTGTGAATGATTTCCGTTTTATGACCCTGATTGAAGCATAATTTTTTTTCGCTAAGTTTATATGGATAGAATTGTATGCTGTCAATTGTTGCTGTTTTATGCCCTGATTGAAGCAAAAACAATCCCTAGTTTCTATGGGATCAAATTGTTTGCTGCAAAACTCGTGTTCAAATCTGGGTTTCAGTGGTCTGAGAGGCCGAGAGGACATTTCTGGCTTGGATAGTTTGATCCATTTCACATCAGTAACAAAGGGCAACATTTCTTCTCAGCTATAGCAAAGCTAGCACTAGCAGCAATCCATGTCGTGCCGGCTCCTTTCTCCAATATTTGCCTTTCGTTTTCCATCCCCATCGCCTCATTGGAGAACTAGGCAAGCATTAGCTAAGCTAGGTCCTGTGATGGCAGTACCATGCTGGGGTGACGACACCTCATCAAGCTCCATGACATGACAGAGGCTACAAGGCAAGCGTTAATTACTCCCAACCGGCCAATGGCAAACGACATTCTTGCGGTCTTGCTTAAGCTTTTTAGACCTATGGATAAGCTAACTTGTTTACAACGACCGACAGATGGACTCCCAAGTGATCTCTCTTTTCTAGCCACAAGATTTCCTTAAGTAGACCTTTTAAACCCCCTCTAACACTAGAATTTCATACATAATATCTTTTAAACCCCCTCTAACACTAGAATTTCATACATAATACTCCATCTATTTTAAAATAGAGCAATTTGGCATTGGAGTCAACACTTCATAGTACTACGAATTTAACACTGTCAATACAAGGTTGCTATATGTTTTACGACAAAAAGGGTAAGAATTATCACTTAGTTTTTCTTTTTTCGTGGGAGTTAGATTGCGTTTTAAATACGACATTAGGTGATTCATATATGATGATACCTCTGGACCTGTTTGGACCATAGGAATTCGGAATATTCCGGACGGCGCCGGCCTGCAAGAAAAATCTTTGCAAAAACTGTCGACTGTCATGTCCACTTTCCCATGAGAGAAATTGTTGGTTCATCAAGGGAAGAAAAAGAGAAAAAAAGGGGAAGGAATCAAAAGATGGGGAGAAGAGAAAGTTGTAGAGAAGTAGGAGTAGAACTGTGGGATGTGTATAGCTGGTAGTTTGCCATATGGCTGGTGCCTAAGCTATACTACCATATGCATATGCATGCATTGTGTCATTGTTGTGCTGCCCTCCTCTTCATCCATCCTACATACACAACCTCTCTCTTTCTCTGTCTTTCTTTGTTTTCTTTGTGTATGTCGTGTGACCACCTTTCTTGTCGCCCATGATTAGGGCTTTAATCGATGGGAGTAGATCAGTAGTAGCAAACAATGACAAGGAGGAGGAGACACATCACCATCGCCATCACCGAGAGCACCAAATTAGCTTGTTTGGTGGCCACATGGATCCCCCATGCCCATCAACTTTATGTTCCTCTCTCTCTCATGCTAAGCTCATCATCATCCTTGATTATTTAGCTATCTTAAGCTAAGCTTACAATGCACTAGTAAAATTCAGTTAGTGAAGTTAGAAACGTACTATCTGAAGATGGAGCCTGAAACAACCTGTTATTGTCAAGAAAGGCAGAGAGATCCTGAATTTGCATGACACAGGAATGTTAAGCCACATCTAATCATACTGATGGTGATTTAGAGTGGAGACAGATGATGAGATTAAGAAAAGGAAAAGAGAGGAGGAGTTGGGGACCCAACATTACTGGTATCTCTCTCTGCCTGCTGATTAATCTGTGCCCCTTTCTTGAGGCCAATACGGATGCCCCCATCAGAATTTGGGTTGTGGGGGCAGGCAGATACAGAGCAGACAGCAGAGCAAAGCAAAAATGCAATGCAAATGCAAAGCGCAAAGCAGGCTTCAAATCAAAGGAACTATTGCCCTCTTGCCTAGGGTTCCTACTTGTATTATTTGCAAGACGACAAGGTCAAGATTCTCAAGCAGATTGTGTCCTGTAGTGGGTTGGTGCCTTTCATTTGCTGATATTATCCATCCCTCCAAAATCCCTCTTGTACAGGGCAAACAAATCTATGTCTCGTAATACTCTCTTTATTTCATAATGCAAGGGTTTTGATTTTTTTTCTTACAATATTTGACCATTCTTCTTATTTATTTTTTAATAAATTTAAAAGATATTAGTCGTGCTTAAAATACTTCTGATAATAAAGTAAATTGTAAACAAAGTAATTAATATTAGCATACTTTTTAAATAAGACAAATAATCAAACGTTACAAACAAAAAATTCGAAACACTTATATTATAAAATAGAGGTAATAGTATCTACTCCTACTATATACCAGAATATCCATTGCTTCAAAACTACAAATAGTTGTGGATTGTCTAAAGACACTTGTGCTGAAAATATCATTTATTTATCATGTGATATAATTTCAAAAAACAATTTGATTTATGCACAAAGAAAATCATGTCTTAAGTATGAATGAAGGGAAGAAAGACATTGTCTCCTGGACTTAGTTTTTATTCATCTTAAATGCAAGTCATGTTTTTAGTTATTTTTCACACGATGCTTGATATTGCCATGATGTATCACTCCAAGATTGGAAATTTGTTAGTGCTGCAGTTTCCATGTGTTTTAAGGAGGAAAACCCGGAGACAAAAACACCGGAGCTTCATTTTCAGTTATTCTAGCGCATTACTTTTTTTTTTTTGTCTTGGCTGATCTCATGCTTTGGGCCAATTTTGCATCGGTTCCATGGTCTCGTATCTCATTCAGTATTAAATAAACATTCTTAACCACCAACCATATTGGTTCCTAATGATCTTAAATCCGGTATCACATCGCAACAAGAATGAAGTGACCATCTAATTTGGCTTTACACAAGAGCCAAAGCAGCTTTCGATTGTTGCATATGATGTGACTAATCTCAAATAAACGTCCTTGTTTTTGCCCTAGTGGAGCACTTCTAGAAGTAACGCATCCACATCAAAGAAGAAGAAGAGTAGGATTAGTTTGCAAGCCTCCACTAAACGAGTCAGCATAATCCTGGTTAAATAGTTCGCTTATCTTTGGATTAGGCCAGCTCTCATTAAGTAAACAAAGGGATGCCACACGTTCAAGAATGAAACTGATGTTTTCATTATAGAAAAGAACATATGCTTTTTTTTTCTTTTAATTTGGAGGCTTCTGAACTAGAAAATCCAAAAGTGTGAAATGAGGCTTGGATTAATTACTGTTTGTTTGGATATATTTAAAAGCTAATTGCCCTTTTTGTCCTGAGCCCTTTGGCTTTCTGACCATCAAATGGAGAAGCAACAAACTTGGACCGAAGCTCGAGTAACCTGTTGTTCTCACATGTCGTCAGTCCGGTCAAGAACTGAAGCACAATAACCTGTCTCTCTATGTGTCGCCTGACTCTATGAGCTAAAACCGTTTCTTTACATAATTAACTAAAAGCTTTTCACATGTGCTATGTAGAATATGAAATTGTTTACGAGGTTTATTATTCACACGAGAATGAGTACATTTGCAAGCATACTTTCTGTTTCGGAAAAAAAGGAAGACCTTTGTGCTAGTACTACCTTTTTTTTCCCTTAGTCTGTTAACATGATACAGTTTTTAGTACAAATCTTCTGGTACAGTATAAACAAATCCACATTGTATTGCTAGTTAATCACAGGGTTGAGATTGCTGAGAGAACAGCGGCAAGGTCTCGGAAGATCGCCAGCTAAGGCAATCCTTTTCAGAAAATAAAGCCAAGATCAAACAACTACGATCTCACAAAAGTGACCACAGATCATCATTATAATATGTCCCTGCAAAAAAGAAAGCAATTAAACAAAGATTCCTACTTGCACAAACTTAATGCAGACACGCTGACTGACAGGTGGGCCACTGAGCACACTGAAAAGCCAAGGAGGCCCACATGCCAGGGAATGTGCAGCTCAGGACATGTCCAATCATGAAGGGGAAGAAGCTCACAAGAGCTCAGAGGCCCACTGCACAACACTTGAAAAAATATTATAGGCATTTCTAAACACATTGCATCTGAAAACAACTTTTTTAGGGGGAAAATGCTTAAATTAAGCTAAGACAGGCTCTGCCATCTGATTGTCTTAGCCAATGCCTTTTTGCCTTCATTGTAAAAAATAATAATATCTTGTTAATTTAAGAATTACCCCACCACCCCCCTCAAAAGCATACACGACCGCATAATGGTACTCCATGCCCACCTTTTGAAGGCCCATATTGGCATCACTGTAATTGCTCTGCAAACCTTGAGGGCATAACCGTAAGTTAAGAGAAAATATTTAAGGCAGAAAGGACATTTTTTTGGCACATGACATTCCATTTGTTGGATAATTTAAACAATCCAATTGGTCTTCTTTCCAAGGGATTATTCTTTCCTTTTTTTTTTGTTGCAAAAGCTTCTCTGAATAATAATGCTACTTGGCCGAAGGTGACGAAAGCTTCTCATGCTGAATTTCTTTTTTCATGGGAGGAAAAGTAGAAGATCAAGAATTCTAACTAGCTCGTACATTGCTTGAAGCCTCGTCACAGGATGACACTTTTAGTTTTTATATAGTATTAGGATTTGGATCCCCTATGAATTGCACGGTAGCCTCTTCTTGTCACTTTCAACTTTGAAGAGATTTTTGGTCTTGAACATGTCATGCTCGATCTTAAGAAAAGAAAGGGTGGTAGTAATTTGATGCACACTGCGTGCGTTCATGTAGCCTTACATGCACTTATTTCGCATGGCATCTAACTTGCATAAAACACTCAGGTGTAGTGATCGAAGTTACATTCGTAATTGTCTCAAGCCTCACATACTAGCTAGCTCCTCCAAAAAATCGCATGCATGCCCCATTCAACATCGATAAAATAACCATGTTCTTATGTAGACTTGAGGTCACGTAAATCAATGATTCACCTCGATATGCTTTCACTGTTAATTTGTATATAATCAACTATTACATCAGACTTTTACGGCCATGTCCTCCCACTTTATATGAAACTACAATTATACAAATGTCCAAATGACTCATATAAACCTCGAGACACCAAACTCAACTATTTTGATCCGACTCCTTGAGTTTTTAGGGCTTGTTCGGATTAAAAGATTCGAAGAAGTAAAAACATAGGATTTTAATTCATATAAGAAATGTTCGTGTTCATTCATTTGGAATGGAGGATTGCGTATCTAGGAAAAATGAAGGAATATTTTCTATGGTGTTGATTTTGTAGAAAAATCATGGGGGCAAAACATCCACTGCAACCTCTTTGTTTTCATTCCAATGACTAATCATGTGTTTTTTTTTCTGAAAGTTTATCCCAACATCCATTCCTATGATTTCTATTACTGTGTTTTTTAATCTGAAGAAGCCCTTAGTCCCACAGCAAGAAAAACTTGGATTGAACCATCCCAGTACTGTCTCCATTGAATTTCTGATACTGCTCGTGAATCTTTGAGCTCGAGACTTCATATCATTTGCCTCAAATGCTATGAAAGCAATATAATAGGCTCAAAATAATGTGTAAATAAATATGTTGGGCATTTTATGGACTTAAATTTAGATTATGAAACATTAGTGAATCGTAAAAAAGGAAAGAAATTCCTAAACTTCATTGGAACTTAGTTGAGCAGCTTTCTTCGTAACAAGAGGCGTGCTTGTAACTGTGAGCTGCCATTGCAACTTCTATATAGCAACAATAGGTAGCAGTTTCGATCAAACCTAGTAGGAAAAGTTCTCATATCTATAGACTGGATCACTTGACTTTGGCTAATAAGTTGGAGTCATGTGAACAAACTAAAAGAATAATTTAAATGTAAAATTTGTATATTCGTATTATTTGTTTGAAACCTAACGTGAAGTACGGTTTATATTGGTTTCTCTGCATCTAACTAACCAAAGAACGAGCTTTCACATGCCAGGCATCAGAAAAAGACACTGAATCATGAATCACCAAGTAATTGCACCTGACAACGTACGTACCATTATATTTATTTTCAAGTTCCAGTGCTGCGAGATTTTCTTGCAACCCAACCATACGGTTAACCCCAGGCACACTGTTGAGCTGATACGGCAGAGGGGAGGAGGATCGATGAGATTATTAATATTCCCGTTTTGCCCCCCGTGGAGAGAATGATGCCTGCCTCGGGAACCGCGACGGCCAAAGGGAAAAGTGTGGGCAAGCCGAGAAGAAAGCAACAAAAGAGAGAGCCAACCCCAACCCAAGCTCCTCTCCTTCTCTCTCCCAGCACCCAAGCTCAGCTCAAGCTCAATCTCAATCTCAAGCTCAGCTAGCACCCAAAACCTCAAAAGAGTAGAGCAGAGAAGAGGAGAGTGTGTGTGTGAAGAAGAGAACTCACTCAGAGCTTATTAGCTTGTGAGAGGATAAAGGGAGAAGAAGAGAGCTAAGAAAGCGGCAATCTTGACTGACTCCGGCGAGCCCCTGCCGCCCGAATCCGGCGAGCTCTCTAGTCTAGTCTTTTCTGCTGAGGCTGACGTGTGGGGCCCACTGATGGCTGCTGCCCGCGTGGCGGCGAGGATTCCGGCGAGGAGGGGCGGCGGGCTCCGCGCGAAGCAGGCCGGCCGAGCAAGCTGCCGCGGCGCCTAAAGGAGACTTCTTTCTGCTGTTCAGTCGGTTCCTCACCTCCTCTTCTTTGCCCCTCCTCCTCTTCTTTCCTCCTCCTCCGGCGGCTGCGGCGGCGGCAGCGGCGGGCGGCGGCAGCTAGGGTTCGGAGATGGCCGTCGGCGAGGCGCTCCGGCGGATGTGCGAGGAGGCCGGGTGGTCCTACGCCGTCTTCTGGAAGGCCATCGGCGCCGCCGACCCCGTGTAAGAAGAAGCTTCTCTCTCTTGCTCTCTCATTCCTTGCGTCTTCTCAAGCTTTTCTCCGGCTCGATCTTGGGGGGAAAAGGAAAAAAAATCTCGTTTTTTTTTTCTGCGCGATTTCAATGTCGTCTGCATTTTTGCTGGGTTTGGATTTATCTCGAACATTCCGTTCCACGCTGCTAGATTTCATTCCAGAAGATTCGCAGTGGGTATATTCGTCCTCATTACGGAGCTCTGTCTGGGGTGTCTGGTGGGGAATCCGTTGCGTGTGTTTACTCATACTGCAAATCTAGTACTTTTAGCAGAGTATGAAGCAGATAGAAGTTAATGAGAGAAAAAAATTAGGTGAAAGCTTCTGTGCAAATGTGCGAGTTTCTTTTAGTCTTGCAAGTGGGTAATGATTGGGGGAGAAGTGATGGAATGGTGAATGTGCTGCGAATTCGGCAACTTGATGTGTTTTTCCTGAACATTCTTGTGTATTCTGCAGGCATTTGGTTTGGGAGGATGGCTGCTGCGGCCACGCATCGTGCTCTGCTGGATCTGAGGCTGGATGCGAGTCCACCGCCGATGGTGGTGGCGGCGCTGTCTGCACGCTTGTTAGGAAGATCATGGCTTCACAGGTTCACGTTGTTGGAGAAGGGTAAGCAAAAAAAAAAAAACAAACTTTGTATTACTTGGTGGGAGAATCACTGAAGATACGTACTGTTAGACAGTGGTACTGGCTAATGCAATCTTTGTTGATTTATCGTTTTCATTAATTTGATGGGTGCTGCACTTGTGTCCTTCAGTACCATTGGCCGTGCTGCATTCACTGGGAATCATCAATGGATTGCACATGATAGTGCCAATGATCACGGGCTCAGATCCGAGGTAGTGTGGTTTCTTGCTTCTTTCTTGTGAACTCGTATAAATGTAACCCAATTTCAGTTTTGTCTGGTCCATTTTTGCTGCCGCCCTCATTTAAAGCGTGGAGTCAAGGGATTTATAGCATTCCAACAATCCCTGTGGGGTTGTTTTGTCCTCATGTATATGTTTCTTATGTCTTAAACTTTGGCATGTAGTGAGTTTGATCAATGGTTCGCTGAATAAGTGGTCACTGTGATTAAGATACTTGCAGAAGCACACAAATGGACATATGAATAAGTTAAAAAATGAACCCCCTCTCTGTTTGTCCAAGAAAAAAGAGGTTGAAATGGCTGTCGAGGATCTTGTTAATACCGTTTTCCTTGATGCTGAAGTTAACCATGATTTACTTTCGTGATGATTTGTAATTTTCGTTTGAGGACAATGAATGAGATTTCATCTCTTGCTTGTTTTTATGATTCTGAATTGGAATTTCAGTTTTTTTTTTGTTTTGTCATGAACAATCAGCTAATGGTTTTATTCTTGATCATAGGTTGCTGCTGAGATGAACCAGCAGTTCAGAGCTGGCATTAAGGTTAGTAGAATTTTGGTTCTTGCATGCTAGATTATACTTCTTGTGTACTTCCAATCTCTTAATAAGTTACTTTCTTGTGCAGACCATTGCAATTATACCTGTGTTACCACGTGGTGTGCTGCAGCTAGGTTGTACTAGTGTGGTAAGAGAAAAATTTTCGCAGATTAGATTATTAGAATATATAGTAGATCATCCTACAAGTCTTGAAGTTCGTTCTCTATGTTTTTATTGTATGGGATTATGGGCCATGGCATATTATTTTATGGCAATTACTACATTGTTGACTGGTCAAATATTCTGTTCACTGGGCCCCTATGTATATATTTGTATGGTAAGGTCCTAGGAGAACCCATCCTTCTTGTGGATGGTTTGGGAAGATGGAAAGAAGAACGATTTGCTCTTTGCAGTATAGCTTAGGACAGTAGGACTCTGCCAGCTCTGTTGGTTATGATCAGCACTACATGTTAGAGCTTATGAAATGCTTATTTTCTTGTAGGTTTTGGAAAACCCAAACTTGGTGCTCCAATATAAGAAGCTTTGCTGTCAGCTAAACAACCGGTCGAGTATGGTCGCATCTGCTTCAGTCAAAAATGATTTGAACCAGAAAGTTCAGTCACGATCTTTACATGGTCTCCCAAATATACACCCTGCAGATTCATGTTCAAAAGTCTTTAATGGATCCCCAGTGACTTATGAACAGTGCTATGGTCATGATGCCCGAACCTTGTCAAATAGCACATCAGCAAACACGGGCAGGAACACTTCCTTCCTTAAGTCTGCACCGAGGAATGGTCAAGCCATTAGAGAGCAAGTTTTGTATACTCCTGATATGAGGTTCAGACAACAAACCCCTTACTGTGACAGGAGAGTTGATATTAACACTCAGAGTAGTGCTGTGAGCAGCTCAGGTTTTATCTCTTCTATCTCAACATCAGTGGAAAATTATCCGTTGTTGACGAACAATATCAGGCAACTTGAACAGGGGAACATGGAAGAGTCATCAGGGCCTAGAAATGTTCTATTAAAATCCCTTTCATGCCGGAATCCTAGTGTCCATGAAAATACTAACACAAGTCTATTTCATGGAGGAGATGAGATGCCAGTTTTTCTGAATAGTCATGGAAGTTTTGATTTTCAACAAGCAGGTCCTAGAGTAGTCGAGGCTAACTTGTATAACAATTGTACGTCTAGTCAAGTTTTAGACCAAAGATGCAATTCTACTGCTTGGATGACAGGGTATAAACCATCTGTTCCATATAAAATCCCCCAATCTGCTCAATTTATTGTGAAGATGGAAAGTCCCAGACGACAATCATTTCAAGATCCTGCAGCACCACCCTCTGGCTCTGATGTTCAAGTTTCAAGTGGCTTGAAAACAACCACTCGTCAGGTTAACTCTGATCATATGTGCCAAAACAAAAGGACTAATGAAGTCAATGACTCCAGTGCTGTTGTAAGCATGCAGGATGTGAAAAATATGGACCAACACAAGATACTAGAGATTTCTAATGAGAGAACTTCCTCATTTCTTATGGATCCTAGTACAGAAAATGATCTGTTTGATATATTTGGTGCTGAGTTTCATCAACTGCAGCGCAGTTTGGATGGTGACCTCTCATGGAACACTGGAAAGCCTCAGAGTTCAGGCAGAGATGCGCATGAATCCTCAATTTATCTTGACAGTTCACCAGTATTCGGTGCACCAGAGGAGGAATTTTCCTATTCTGGGATTTTTTCGCTAACTGATACAGACCAACTATTGGATGCAGTTATCTCAAATGTTAATCCTGCTGGCAAGCAGCTCTCTGGTGATAGTGCCTCCTGCAAAACTTCGTTGACAGACATTCCTAGCACTTCTTACTGTGGCTCAAAAGAGATAAAGCAAAGCAAGTCATCTGGTGCTCCACCTTTGCTAGTCAAGAATGAGCTGGCAGTTTCAAATTTTGTTAAACAACCATGTTTTGTAGAAAAGGCCGAAGATGGTTGTCTTTCCCAAAATAATGGAATTCACAAATCTCAGATACGCCTTTGGATTGAAAGTGGACAGAACATGAAATGTGAAAGCGTGTCTGCCTCAAATAGCAAAGGTCTGGATACAGCAAACAAGGCAAATCGGAAGAGATCTAGACCAGGAGAGAGTCCTAAACCACGACCAAAGGACCGCCAGCTTATTCAAGATCGTATAAAGGAGCTCCGGGAACTAGTACCTAATGGAGCAAAGGTATGCTCTTGTTCACTTTCAAATTTTAAATGCCCTCTATGATTATTTACATCTTGAATCCCATTGAGTTTAGTTTGAACCCCTGAAAAAAAAAACTGTTGTGTGCTGATGGCTAGCCTCATGTCGATTGTCAACAGTGTAGCATTGATGCACTATTGGAAAAGACCATTAAGCACATGGTTTTCTTACAAAGTGTGACGAAGCATGCAGACAACCTCAAGGATTCTAATGAATCCAAGGTATACAATTCCTATCATTTTCTACCATCATGATGGATAGACTATCTTGCGGCATATTCCAAGAGATAATTGTTGCAAACCTGATGTCATTGCTATCCTATTGGTGAAACACAAACAGATACATGGTGGTGAAAATGGCGCACTTCTGAAAGACTACTTTGAAGGTGGTGCTACTTGGGCTTTTGATGTTGGTAGTCAATCTATGACATGCCCAATCATTGTTGAAGATCTTGATCGGCCTCGTCAGATGCTTGTGGAGGTATATCATTCTTTATTTCTGATTCTTTGTAGTGATTCATTGTGATTCTTGATGCGCACACACTGCTTTCCATTTATTGATGGTGGTGGCTCTGTAGATGCTCTGCGAGGATAGAGGTATCTTCTTGGAGATAGCTGACTTTATCAAAGGACTTGGATTAACTATCTTGAGGGGTGTCATGGAAGCTCGCAAAAGTAAAATCTGGGCTCGCTTCACTGTTGAGGTAGGCAATCCAATGTATCTGAAGAGCTCTCTAGTTTTTGTTCAAATTGGATGCAAGAATCTTATTTGACCGGCATGCCATACCATTTTCTTTTGAAGAGGATATGCTGTAACATTTGATTATGTTCATGCAGGCCAACAGGGACGTTACTAGAATGGAAATTTTTCTGTCGCTTATGCGCTTGTTGGAACCGAGCTGTGATGGTGGTGGCGGCACAGGAGAGAATCCTAACAATGTAAAAATGCCTCCTGGTATTGTTCAACATCCGGTTATACCAGCAACAGGCCATCTTAGGTGAGAGGGAACGAGTAGGGACATATTATCGGAGGAGCATTTCTGAAGTGCTAAGAGTGGGAGTTTCAGTTCACTCCTGCCATGACTAGCATTGTCAGTGCACTAAGAGCTGGATTCTTGCTGACAAAAACAATACAGTGCTCTTTCAGTAGGCAACACGCGCGCAGAAAGCCTAACAGTAGATGCATCGAGACATGGACAGTCAGTTGAGCAGAATGATCATTAGGCCATGTTTTGCTTGTATAATCTTGTTTTAGTTTGCTACTGATGTTTGTTCTCGTTGTTAGTGAATTTTGTCTTGTTGATCAACTGAATGCAAATCCTGAGTTCGTTTTGTTTAGAAATGAGTGAGAAATGCCCTTCGCACTTGTTACGGATCTAGAGCTCGTAAGTTCTGATTGAACAAGAAGAGTGACACATTCTGTGATTCTGATGAAGGTTCTTCATTTTCATGTCATTCTGAAGCTCCTGCAGTTCCCCAATCTTCTCTGTTCAGTCGATCTGTGCTGCAGCCATCTCCTGTACAATTGCAAAAACACATCGAGTTATGCTTATTTACGAGAGAAATGAGCGATTCCAATATCTTTCCCAATGGAAAGTGAAGATAAATTGAATTATATAAAAAAGATAACCTTTTTGTTTATAGGGATCCCTTTTTGACAATAGTATAACTAGCTGCGAGTAACCGTAACCAACTGCTACAGCTCTTCAAATTCAAATCTCCAAATACATGAACAGTAATATCGTAGCTCTTCAAATTCAAAGCTTCAAATACACGAACAGTCGGTAATAGTATGTATCGAAATCACAATATTTGTAATGGTACTGATCTAATTAACCCTTTTGTATTCATGATCAGATACTGTCTGTGAAGTATAAACTCCTGTCATAATTACTTTTGCTTTGTACTGTCTACAGTATACATTATCCAATATTCACTTGTACTGCATGTTTACATTCCCAATACCCAATAACCAGTTCGACACCTTACACACGTATGACGTATACGGTATACGTACATTTCAACAACAAAAATATTCGTATAAACTTATAGCATACGTGGTATTTGTACGCAGGCGTGTACGACGACGTACATGGCTCCTGGTGAGACCAGTTTGGTTGTCCGAATCCTTGAGGTATCTGCATGACGTCACATCGAATCCCAGCAACCAATGAGACGTCGACTTGAGGAATACGCATTCGTCGATTTGTACGCTTACTCCAAATGCAGTTTGTTTACTCTTGTCTATATACTCCAATGAGACGTCGACACGAGGAGTACGTGTTTTATATGTACTGATAGCATGCAGCCTACCAAAACAAAACAAAAACTGCACTACATATATATACGCAGAAGAATGTCATCAGTAATTATTACTCTACTTTATTAGGACCTGCATATTAATGAGAATATACGTGCCTGTACTCACAAGGAAGATTGAAAGATCCAAATCTGCAGGTCTCACATAATGTTTCTAGTACGATTTTGAGCTAAATGCACGGCCATTTATTTAAAGATTTTACATTCCATTAGTTGAATGCTAGCACTTTGCAACAGGGTTGAAAAAAAATAAAAATTTCATCGAATGCTATAAGCTTCCAAAATAAATTATTCACATGCATTTACATCGTATATAACCAGTCCCCTTGCGGCGACTTTTTGTGCTGTATTTACTCGTATTTTATCTGATTCATGTAAGAATAGTAATAGCATTATTGTTGATATATACAACTCGAACATCTGGTATATAAGCTGAGTTGCCATGAAGCATTAAACAATTAGTGCAATAAGTCGTATATTCACAGTACCACACATGAGAACATTACGTGAGGGTAGTTGTGAGACATAAAAGACACAAAACTTGACAACAAGGCCCACACATAAGTGAAAGGGTTGGTGGCAGACTGCCACCACAATACTTCCTTTTTGGAATTGTATAGAAAAAATGATTGCAATAACTATGTACACTTTTTTTTTTGCAAAAAGCATATATATATATAACATTTATGACAAAATAAAGGCATTTTTAATTTTTTAAAACTTAATCTGATGATCACTAATTTCTAAATTTAATGGGTTTATGCGTAGATTTGCTCTGAAAAGTATCATCATAATATAAAAACCCGTTAATTTTATCACTTGTTCTAATATAAAACCAACTATCAATTCTTTAGCAAAATCTTACTCTAGACATAAAATATTTATGTTCAAGTGCAGCGCATTTTAGTATCTCGTAGAACATACCATGGTACTTCCTCCATATCTTTTTATTTGACGTTGGCTAACCAATATCAAATATATATACTCGGAGGGAGTAATATTTTATGATCAACCCATCATAAGTGCTCGTGCAGTCGTGCTCGAAGAGCCAAGACCATAGTACGGACACAGCCGGCTCAGGTAGCCTCGGCCGCCGCTGCCACCGGCGGCGGCGCTCACCATGCCCAGCTGCTGCATCGCCCGCTGCCGCCGGAGCTGGCGGTCGATCGATGGACCTCAGCTGTTAATTAGTTTTGTTAATTAAATTGGTAGAGAAAAATGTGCTTAATAGTAGTAGCACTAATTAATTAGCTTGAGATAATTCCTTACAATGCATACGATGGTAATTGACATGGTCTTTAAGGTTTTAAGATCACCCTTTATTTCCCACACTGTGGATGACCTTAGGTCAAAGTGGCGGATCCAGAAAACTAGTTTGATGGTGTCATAATATATCTATCGTTGTCATACCATGCTAATTTTTCTTATACCATAGTATTATATCATGTGTATAAGCATTTTATCTATACAATTTATCGAAAGTCGTCGGTGTGAGCTGACACCGATGGTGCTACAGTAGATCCGCCTCACTGTATTAGTATTTGCAAAAAATAAAAAAAAGAAAGAAACAAAAGAAGATAAAAGAAGTTTGGGCCTAATCCTACAATAGGGAATCATTGGCTTAAATTAAATGAGACCCAACTAAAGCCCGGCCCATTAACTCCCTCCACGGCAGTCTCCCCCGTCCAGTCTCTCCCCCGTCGTCGCTTCCCATTTCCGTCCCCTCCTTCACTCCGCCGCTCGCACCCCACCCCCCGCCGCCGCCGCCGCCGCTTTCTCTCGTTCCCCTCCCGTGCGGTGTGGCCACGGGGGGCTGAAACAGAGGGTAAGCGGCGAGGTGGTCCCCTCCCTCGCCGGGCGCCGGTCGCCTTCCCCGCGTGGCCTCAAGAGGGTTGCTTCGTCGGATCCTCGCCGGTGACGGGCGCCCCTCTTCTGCGGTGGCCCGTGCGGGAGCTAGGGACCTAAAGTTAGCTTGCTTGGGATTCTCCTCCAGGAGTGTTGTGTTCTTCACGGTGAGGAGTCAAAATCAAATCTTTTTTCGGATATGCTCCGGTTCATCTAATTAATTGCATAGTTGATTTCTTATGCAAGGTAGGCTTGAAGCCAGGAGGGCTAAATTAGTATTTTTGTTATAATAATAGCTGGAATTTAGCTCCCCCACTCTCTCCCCTAGAAAGAAAGTTACCAAAACACCGCGCACCACACAAATTAATTAGCTGGGGAACCAGGAGAGTGTTCCCAAATGATTGAGGAATCGTGCATACATGGCATGTTGGTAAATAAACACGCATGTTTATCGGCGCAGCCGATAGAAAACACTTTCACTCTTAGACTGTATTAATAATCTTTGAAAGTAATGTTTGAACTTGCTAAAATGATAAATGGATCTACTGTTAATGTATTCTAGTTTACAGTGTCTCAGCTCATGTATGTTTGTTGCATCCGAATGTGTACCGTGTGCTTCTTATATATAGATTCATTGCTTGAGATGCTGACAAAAATGTTGCCTTTTGTTGTGGATTATACAGTTATGGAAGATAATACTAACATTGCTATTGAGATTGATGGGGAGGCGATCTGTCTGGACAGTGTAGGGGATAATGAGGAGCAAGGAGCTCAGGAGAACCAAGAGATACAAATAATTTATGACGCTGAAAGTGAGGGACAAGTTGCTTTTGATAACGACGAACAGGGACAAGAGGAACATCCTGTGGGGAATGAAGAAGAGAATCAGGAAAATAGTCCTGCAATTCCAAGCCGTGAGGAGTTAACTGAGGAATTGCGGAACAAAATTGCCAATAGTGAGGAAGAAGCTTACAGGCTGTACTGTGAATATGGACATCGTATGGGCTTTAGTGTGCGGAAGGGAAAACAATACTACTTTACAGGGACCAAAACCATTCGTACAAAAGATTATTACTGCTCAAAGGAAGGTCTAAAGGACGATGAGCAGCTTACGGAGGCAAACTTTAATAAGCCAGACACCAGAACTAACTGTAAAGCAATGGTCCGATTTAGAGTTGATTCTGAAGGCCATTGGCGAGTTATTCAGATTGTTCCAGAACATAACCATGATTTGGTTAGACCTGAAGAGACACACTTACTGAGATCAGTGAGGACTCTTTCAATTCCAAAACCTGGTGTTCTGAATGCGATGGTAAATGCTGAAATACAAGCAATGCATGACAATTTGCATATGAACGACGATGGTGCTGAATGTCACAGTCAGCTTAGCATCCAAAGTTACGCGCTGCTTGAGCCAGAGGACTCAGAGGCACTTGTAGGTTATTTCAAGCGTAGAACAATTGAACAAGGTATGTTCTACTGGGATGTGCAGGTAGAGGATGGCCAAATGACTAATCTTTTTTGGAGGGATGCCAGAAGCCGTGTTGACTACGACTGCTTTGGAGATGTGGTGGTGTTTGACTCAGCATGTCGTACCAGCAAATATAATTTGATATGTGCCCCATTTGTTGGTGTTAATCACCACTTCCAAAATGTTATGTTTGGTTGTGCATTTTTGTTTGATGACTCATCGACATCCTATGAGTGGTTGTTCAAGTCATTCTTAGCCTCAATGGGTGGCCGTCCTCCTAAAACAATTTTTACTGTTAATGATGAAGCTATCTCCAAGGCAATTGAAGGTGTTCTCCCTGAGACATGTCACTGCATCAGTCAATGGAATATCGAAAAGAACCTACAGTCCCAATTAGGCACTCTAAATGCTTCTGGAACATTCCATAGCATATTCATAAAGTGCATGAGAGAATGTGAATCAGAAGCAGAGTTTGAGGAAACATGGGCAATGATGCTTAACGAATGCAGTATGCAGGATCACCAAATGCTCACTGATCTGTATCAGCAGAGGCGTAAATGGTGCAGAGCTCTTCACAAGGATGCATTTGATGGTGGGATAAATTCACTTGATAGGAGTGCTAGTTCAAACTATGGCTTGAGCAGCATTGCTGATGAATCAACTTCACCCACCCAATTTATTCTCGAGTTTGACAAACTGGTCGGGAGTTGGCGTACAAATGAATCTGCCGAAGATATTCAGTGCAGCCAGTCTTCCCCAGAGTGTACAATTAAGCATAGTTGTATTTTGCAGCATTCCGCTGAAGTTTATACGCATAAAGTCTATAAATCTCTTGAAACAGAGTATCTAGATGGATGCGGTAGAACTTCATACCAGGAAGTTCAATGTAGTGAAACATTGTACAGGTTTGAGTTCATTTTGCAAAGAAGTGGTCCAAAAGTTTGGATAGTTTACCTTAACACCTCTACCATGGAATTGAACTGTAGTTGTAAAAAATTTGAGACGACGGGCTTACTTTGTTCTCATGCAATAAATGCACTTGATCTCAAGAATATTGATAGAATACCTGAAAGATATATTTCAAAACGGTGGACAAAGTATGTTAGGAAAGGGACATATCTATTTCCAGCTGATGAGTTTCTGGGACAAGATTGCACAGAACCTGCACTTGCATTTCGTAACAAAGCGATGCGATTTGTGTATAATCTGCTGATGAAGAGCAAAGGTCATCAGGATACACGGAAACTTATTCTGGATGTGCTTGAAAATGGAGAGAAGTCACTGGAAAGTGTGAGTGAACTGAAGAGATTGAATACACATCCCTCAGGAAAGGAGAAAGATGGAAATAAGGCTGAAAAGCGGAAGAAAAAATCTGCTAAGCAAGATAAAAGCTCAAGTATGCCTTATTTTACTTGTGATTTTGTTATGCAAAGTGTAAGCTAGCATTGTTTTTGATAAAATTGTTATCTTTGTTTCATAGGAAATGTTAAACAATCAGTTTTACCTCAGACAACTGACACAGTTTTAGTTGATCCATCAAATCAAAATCAATATTATGCAACAGAAGATATTGCAACAAGCTCATCTATCGGTAGACCTTTCTTCTATCAGGTAGAAGTCCTTCCAGTAGCTGTTGTTCTCTTTTAAATACTGTTTTCTTAACTACTTTCCCATGTGAAGCTAAATTTCTGCATTTCATATCCTTTCTAGGGGTTTCCTGCTGCTGGTGTGTCAACAAGTCAGATTCAGGGGCACATGAATATGAATTCTGTGCCTCAGTGTGCACCACAGGTACTCTGTGGAACTTTGTATTATCTTATCTTGATTGAGGGTAGGATTCTGCGTAATGTCTAGTGGAATACAATCTACTTAGTTTGGTCTTCCTGGGTTTGGTTTTACCCTTAAACAATTGAAATGTTTCGTGTAATATGCTATATTGCATATTGTTTCTTTTTGAGGAATTTGTGTCTATAGCACAAGTGTACCTTGCACCTCATCGATACAACAAGAATCAAATGACTATCCACCGGTATAGCCATATACATGCAATTCTTCTACCCTCTTTTCCTGTAAACTTTCAAAGCTTAACCATAACCTGCGTCATTATTATGGGTAACAGTCTACACATTAGAACATAATAGGCAGATATAATAGGGTGTCTATTACAGATGTTGAACCTTTGGTTATTTTTTTATTTGATATTCTTGTGTAATATCAGTGGCTGCTATTACATAAATGTTCCAAGCAAATAGTTTTTCTGTAGCACATTATTGAAATCTTGTCATTTGCCAACTATGTTAAATGTTAGTGACTCAAGTTTTATATGTGAATTATGACAGGAATATTCAGCCTATGGCGCAGTTCATCCTCCATCAACATTTAGTGGTGGAAGAAATTTCTGAAGAATGCAGGAGCATTGGTGTGTGAATAGCTTAAGTTCATATTTCTTTGACAGATTGTTGTATGTGTATGGTCTAATCGAACAGCTTTGCTAGGCAGTAGGCTCTTACCTAGCAGCAATAGAAGTAAGGCTCTTTTTTTTTGTATATGATTGAATTTGCTAATTGCTGTGCTAGTTGTAAATTTGCTATTCACTTAGTTGCATGAGGTGAAGTATTGTGTTGTATGAAATAGATGAGTTAATACCATTTGTGCACATGACAGGTAATTAGCTCTTAATGAAACATGAGAGGAAATCAGGAAACCATAAATTTTCTGTTGAGTTGCAACTCATGATTCCTGATTCGCCAACTTTAGAAATTGCTCTGGTTAATAAACAATTTCTTTCTGTTTTAAACTATACATCACAGCTACTGATTATATGTCAAATTGAACAACCGAGACCACTATTTATTCCCTTGCTGCTAGCTGTTGAAAGCGCCATCACGGAAATGGTCAAATATTTCATCTTTGCTTCCCTGAAGAAACTGAATGTGAAGTCATTTAATCAAATTTCCGTAAGACAGATCATTGATTGCAATAGCCGTAATTTTCAGTCCCTTAACACGGAGGAAACTGGAATGTTTGGCTGGTCAGATTGACTGAACCGCCCGCTATCAGTTTCTCTGTTCATATAACCAGTCGGTCTACAAGGCCAAATTTCCACCAAAAAATAGAATAGATCCGCATGTTCCAAGACAATGCAAAATAAAAATGTTTGTTGGTTAGTAAAGTAATCCTGTGAATGATTTGGAGTAAAACATTCACATCCTGTTTGAGGTTGCTGACATGGTATTCACCAAAAGGCCTCCATTTATACATGTATTTCAGTTTAAAAAAATATGAGAAGAGAGAAGTTGACAAGTAAGACCTGGTACTTGGATGTGTGCATACGGTATATTGTACTAGTAGCAATGTTTATCCGGCCGGATACGAACAAAAATTGTACCTTGCTGTACCATACTATGACAGCTACTCATGTTCAAACCAATATATTGGGTCAGATTGATGCCATTGGTCGTGGTCAAAGAACACACACGTCGATCAATAAAGGAGCCCGTTGCAGAGTCCCTTCAGTTAGCCTTCAGGATTTGACAAAAAGAACACGATGACTTCACGAAATGAAACCGGAATGTGAATGAACAAATATATTGTCTATGTGACAGTGAAGCGTGTGTTTATTGCAATCCTACAGGACTGTAGTCTGTACTCCGTAGGTCTTAGACCAGACTAACTATACTTGGAACAAGCGCTATCTTGAAATCATTCCACCCCAAAAAAATCATTCCAAAATCCTATGAAATGAGTTATTCATGTTATCTAGATATATATTTTATAAGTATTAAACTATTCTTGCCTTTCTATTTGTTATAAAAAACAACAAGAAGTGATATCATAATACTGTGTTTAAGAATCCTTATAGGAGGATTGTTTAGCTTCCAGTTCGTCCGTGTTGACAACTAATCAGATAGTTTTTCAAGCTTGTTGTGCGGAGCTTTTAGCAAGCGAAGCTACTCCAAGAATCTTTAGCTCTTCAAACAATTTATATTTTTATCTGAATTCTAAAACCATGTAATAATAGAATAAAGAAATAGAAGAAAAAAATGGGGCTTCCTAACTAGCAGCTGCATCGCTTCTAAACAAACCCTATATCTATTCTGAAATGGTTGACTTCTCACAATGATTGTTGTAGTATCGACATCATAAATTATTAATAAATGGAACAAAAATATTTAATATGTGGAACATATTTTGACAGATTTGTCATGAAAACCCTTTCATATGACTTGAATACTGAAACACTCTTTTCGCTCTTAAAAGATGCTGTTTCAGAAAGTGTGCAGTCAAATATCAAAATATTTAATATCTGATTAAAATATATTAGGATTTTATATGAAAAATGATATTATTATTAGATTTTTCATGAAAAACACCTTGCGATTATACTTTTAACGACTTCTTGAAACACATAGTTATTAAAACAAGCGATAAAATATGTACATTGGAGACTGTGCCGATGCCCAAAACAACATCTATTTAGAAGGGGGAGTAGTTTTTACAAATATATTTTCTACAAAATAATAATAAAACATGCTTATCAGAGGTTGAAATAAAATCGAGGCAGGAGTACCAAATATGATTACAGGTATTAAATGAAGATAAGGCCATGTAATAAACATTGACAGGACCGTCCAAACAACCACTCCCAATCCTCCACAACCTTTCGTAGCATAGGCATAGCATTGACTTGCGGCTTATATATAGGCACCCACCCAAACCCAAGGAGACCAGTGAGGCATCCAAATTAAGCCCAAAGCTAGCTTACTTGACGACATGGAGCCGGAGGAGTCGTCGATGGCCGACGCCGCGTCGTCGATGCCACAGCAGTTCATATGCCCCATCTCTCTGTCGCCGATGCGCGACCCGGTCACCGCCCCCACCGGCATCACCTACGACCGCCTCGCCATCGAACGCTGGCTCGCCGCCGGCCACTCCTCCTGCCCCGTCACCGGCCACCCTCTTGACCTCCATCACCTCACCCCCAATCTCACCCTCCGCCGCCTCATCCTCTCCTGGCACCATCATTCGTCGCCGCCGGCGACCGATCATGTCGACGTCGAAGATGTCGTCGAGAGGCTGATGGCGTCGTCGACGTCGTCGCCGTCGTGCGATGTGCTACGCGAGGCGGAGGCGATCGCGTCGTCGGCGAGCGGCGTGGCGCGCCGCCGCATGGTCGCCGCCGGCGTGCCGCGTCGCGTTCTCCGTCTCGCCGTGTTGTGTGTCAGGAAGAGCTCTTCCACGATGGAGGTGTTCGACTCGTGCCTTGATCTGTTTCATGCGCTTGATCTCTCCTCCGACGAGCTCCGCCCTCTCGTCGCCGGCAACCACGACCTCCTCGACGCGCTCACCCACGTTCTCCTCACGACGGCCGCCGCCGGCGACGCGACGGCGACGGCGAGGGAGATCGCGGCGATGCGGCTGCTCGAGTCGGTGACGGAGGTCGCCGACGCGTCGGTCCTGAACCGCCTCAAACCCGACCTCTTCGCCACCCTGTCCCGCCGCGGCGCGCTCGCGACGCTGCTCCACCTGGCGTCGAGCAGCCCGCGCAACCGCGTCCTCGCCGTCGACGCCGACGCGGCTAGCGTCGCGATCGAGCTGGAGCTCGACGCCGCCGCCGGCGCGCGCTCGTCGTCGCGGCGAGGGACGGAGCTGGCGATGGCGCTGCTGGCGGAGCTGTGCGGGTGCGCGGAGGNGGGCGGCGTCGCCCGAGACGCTGAGGGAGATGGCGCGAGTCGGCGCCGTCGGGAAGCTCTGCTGCGTTTTGCAGGCGGATTGCGATGCCGCCGTCAAGGATACGGCGAGGGCCGTGCTCAGGATGCACTCCGCCGTCTGGAGTGGCTCGCCCTGTGTCAGCGCTTACCTCCTCTCGAGGTATCTCTAATTAATTAATTAATTCTATTTTTTCCTTCAATTTTGGCGGGAGTTAGACTTATATGATTAAGGATTCTAATAAATTCATGTGGTTTTTCTGCCTTCCAAATGAGGCATGAAAATTTTGTAGTTGCATGGTAGACACTCTCCAAAATTCTTATATTTTTGGACGGATGGTGTAAATGGTATTATGTTGGTTTATTTATGGACTAGTTACTCATCTTGTAATTGGTAGGTACTCCGTGTCCAAAAATATAAGCAGTTTGGGTTGGGCATGGTGTATCTACAACAACAAGATATGTTACCCAAAATGCTTATATTTTTGGACCGATGGTGTAAATGGTATTACGTTGGTTTATTTGTTCACTATTTGTGATTGTACATATCCTCTATATTGTGTAATCCAATAATCAACAGTTGATCAAAGTGAATAATATTGAGTATTAATTCATGATGTAATGGGGTTTTGTTCCGAATATAAATAAGCTGCATACATCTCGAACGAACAATGCATTTATCTACCATGGAAGTTGAGCATCGTTTTCACATCTTAATTACTAGACATGTATACACAAGGATTCCGAACTAATAAGAGAAGCGAAAATAGAAACAATTGAGAATAAAAAAGAGTCCTACATCATAAAGCACTAAAGCAGACGTAAGACACGGTTTGTGGACTGAAGCAGCAAGAGTCTTCTGACCGGTGACTTGGAATGTTGCGATGGAATTGTGAGAGTGGGAGCTGAGAAGAGTCAGTCAAAACAATAATGCGCGGGTGAACCGTGAATTACGTACCATGCACGATCCAGCTGAGTGTCCTGGTTGATATCAACATCCTCCGAGCAACGTGTAACACAAGTTGTTTGAATGCCAAGAGCATCCAAAACCAAAAGGAGTGCGCTGCTCAGAGGGGAGGCTGGATATCTTTTTACCAGCATCTATCCAGTGCTGTACCGAAAATTTTTTAGTGCATAGATGCTGGTATCCAGTGCTCAGAGGGGAGGTTTATCAAAAACTTGTCTTTTTTTTCACTCCCAAATGAAGTTAAGTTTGGACTTGAATTTTTGTCTCAATGTATTTCATACTTACACCTATCTATAATATAATTTTTTTCATAAATTATAAAAACTTTTAAGTATAATTTTCACGAGTTTTCAATACTTAGCTGGTTTTCACCGGATATGTCTCTGGCCTCTTGTTCTGTCTTGCTTATATGTTTGCCTGTTGTTACTTATATGTTTGGCAAGATTGTTGTCGAAATTTTAGTGTCCTCCGATCGCACAAACACCACCACTCACACACTTAGGCCTAGTTCCTAAATGTTTTTGTTTTTGGTGTCATATAAACGTTTAACCGGATGTTGGGATGGGTTTTCGGACAGGAATGAAAAAACTAATTTTATAGCTAGCTTGAAAACCGCGAGACGAATCTTTTGAGTCTAATTAAGCCATCATTAGCACATGTGGGTTAATATAGCACTTAGGCTAATCATGGCCTAATTAGGCTAAAAAGATTCGTCCCGAGATTTCCATCTAAACAATATAATTATTTTTTTATCTATATTTAATGCTCTATTTATATGTCTAAAGATTCGATGTGATGTCTATAGGAAAAAAATTTTTAGGAACTGAACAAGGCATTACACATCTGGGAGTTTGTTTAACCTTTTATAAGCAGAAAAGGGATACACTCCCATGAATTTCTATTAAGAGAAACGGACAATAGAGTGTGATATTTTAACATATAACGCTTAAAGATTATGAAGCCGAAAAACTCTTTTTAGTATCCGTATAGATGTCCACCTGCTAATAATTGTATGTCATCCAAATTGTTATATATATTTTTTAAAAAAATTTGATGAGATAGCTTAGTATGAAATATATTACTCCATAAATATACAAGATTAAATTTGATCTATATAAGTTATAAAAAAATAATAAATATGACTATAAATATATGTATAAAAGTAGGAGTTTAATTTGCTATTTTTGTTACAACTCGTAGAGATCAAATTTAAACTTGCATTTTCGTGGATGATATATTTCATATTAATCTATCCTCTCAAAATTTTTAAAAGTTTTTCATAACTATTTAGATAACATGCAACATGTGGGTAGACATCTATTCGAGTGTTTAAGACCCAGACTTACTTAAATTACTATTACAAGTGTATCGAGTAGGTTCCTAGTATTAAACACTTCACATAAGATTAATTAATAGCTGTGGGTAAAATGATTTAAATGCTGATGAATGAAGTTATTATTTCATCACTGTTAAGTTCTTCGTAAGTTCAGTACGATGCATATATATGTTTTTGAGCACCGCTACCCGTACTAATAAATTCTAATGAAACTTACATATACCTGAACCATTCAATTTAAATAGATGAAAGTTAAATAAGAAATATATTCATTAATGATCGGCCACATCAGCGTTAATAAGAATTTAGTTAGAAAAAACTAGCACGTATATATAGAGCCTTTTTCTATGCCTTTTCTCTACTACGATCTGCGAATACCGACGAAGAACTCGAGTGATAAGCCATCAACCTCAAGGAACAAGAGCCTTTGTTTTGTACTCCGCACGTATATATATCTTTTATTTTTTTAATACTAGACATAGTATGGTTGGTTAAAATATTGACCCATAATATACCTCGTCTGGAGTGTATAACCTTTCCCACTTGCTTCTCTCTCCTTCACATGAGAATTAGGATGACATAGTTATGTACGAGAGTCTTTCTATTGTATCTGTTCTTATAGCCTAATTTTCCCAAGACGATATGAAGTTAATATTAATTATAGCCTTCCAACTTCCAACAATTATCACTGTCTTCTTTTGTGGAGAGACGATGTGATAGAAATCAACAGTCACCTTTACACATGTTTCATCATTATATTTTAAACTTTACAAATATTGAAAATATAACTGATTTACACACGTCTCCTTTACACATACTTAATTTTCATGCCAAGTCCACAATATATATAATTTTCACTTTTTAAATCTAATACATCTATTACGTGCTGATTTATTATTTTGAGATTGACCTAACACATTGCAACTTTCTTTTAAGAACACAGGCAGTATACTCTACTATATACTCCACATAATTTGGTGAAATTAAGATCTAGAGAACTTAACCATCAATATCTAAGAAAAAGAGAACTTAACCATTTGTCGACATATCTGCGTGGATGATTATTTTAATTAACCAATCTACCGATCTAACTTGAGAACGTGTATTCAAGATGATTTGTACGTGTGAACAAGAAGAAAAAAGACACAGTTGATCAGAGAACGAAGCATTGTTCAGAGAAGCTACCTATATTTAATTAGCTAGACGGACGATAGATAAATCACATAGATCGACGCAAATTAAATTGGCCTGAGACTGATCTTGAGATTATTCAATATTACTCTATTATTGTGATCGACAATATGCATGAACCTGGCTATCTTGGCTACGGCTTTCAATGGAACGAGTGCATCTTCCTGCAGTTTCAGCGCGGGTTCAGAGTTCAGACAGCGCATGTAATACACGGCAGAGGCGACAGTACAAGGTTGTTGAGGTTCGGTCCAACCATTTGAATGCGTCGGTGTGTGGAAGGTTCAGGTTCATATCAAAACCGGCCATGCTTCAGTTTTACAACTTATGCTGTGCCTGGTCGTTGCAACGAATTCAGTTCTTATTTAATAGCGTCGAAAATTATTGAATTATACAGAATCCTTTCACACGTAAGTTAGCTATACATGCAAATGTTATGTTTGAGAACTCGGTTTTGCATGCGCTAAATAAACATAGTGAAACATTAGTGATTTTTTAAATTTATCTTCAGATCAAATTTCAAAGAACTCTACTACTGGCTGTTACTCACGCGAGTAAAATTTGATTTTCAACATATAGGGAAAAGCTAGCTTGCTAACTAGTGCACCTGATATCTTTCATCATTTCCTGGTTTAGGTCTGAACATATTAGACACAATGTGCTTGGTAGCGACCAAAATTTCTTGGAATTTTTTTTTTCACTTTGTTCGGTTTCTAAAAAAAAACCCTATTAGATACGATGGAGACTAGGCTTCTGTGAAATTAACGTAAATTGTATCGATGTATTACCAAGGATCAAAATGATTAAAAAAAGATAATATATGGAGGCATTCTGAGAATTGAGCTCGGGACCTCTCGCACCCTAAGCAAGAAACACGACCTTTAACAACATTGATCAGTATATTCGCAATAAATTGTGTGTTTTCTCCTACTTAATTCTACAGCAGAATTACAATGTGTGATTAGGACCTTGTTGTCCGTTGAGACCAAAACTGTGTCACCAGAAGTCGGGGCTGCCTGCCTTGTGGTGAGCTTGGCAACGATGACCCCTCGTGATGGGTTTTGGTTTCTCTGTCTTCAGTGGTGGTGCGTCGCCTCTTGTAGATGTGATGTTCTTTTGGGTGTGGTGGGTCTTCGTCGGTTTTCCCTAATTAACCGTGTAATTGTGAGGTTTTTAGGCTCGGTTTTTCTTATAAACTGGACCAACTCTCTTCTTCTTAATATAAAAAGCAGAGAATTTCCTGATCTTTCGAAAAAATACAATGTGTGATTAGGATGTCTTAGCTAGCCCAAAATTCACCATAATGAAAAACTACATTCTAATGCATTTCAAAAAGTTATAACAGTAAAAAATATCCTTCGATAGTGTAAAATCTCTAAGAAATGATCCCAAAATGGTGTGTGAATTTTTAGCAAATTCCAAAAGACCCCAAATTTTACAAAATTAATTTTTAGTCAATCTTACGGAGCATCCTGAATAAACCTTTTTTCAGAGTTCTCTAAACAGAAAAGGTTAAAAGTAAACTCCCTATTTTTTGGGCCATGTTTGGCTAGAGTCTTCTTCTCCTCCATCGTCCACTCGGTTGATCGATCTCCCTCCATCTTTCTTTGGCCCGTGTCGGCCCCCTCCTCCCATCATGACTGGCTCATCTATCCTGGGCCATCTTGGGCTCTCCCCTCCCCAAAAACCTATAGCTGCTAACTTCTCCATTCGCTTCTCCCGCAATACACATATCTTCAGATCAAGAGAGTGGAATACATCATCAAATCTCCTATTAAAGTCAACCATTAGAATTAGCTTTAATCATGGAGTTTAATTCGAGTTTTAAACTCCATCCCCATTGAAGCCTCATAAATGGAAGAGAGGCCTGATCACCTTTCTCTCCATGTCCAGCTATAAAACGGAGCTCTTGCCCCCTTGCTTTTCCATACACCGCTCAAACATCACGTTCACCGCTGCCGTCGTGCCACTTCCACCCCATGCTTCGTCATCATCATTGCACTCTAATCTTCTCTAGCCTGACCAGCGATATTGCCCCCTCCCTTTGCGCTTTGGCGTCCACCTCCTTGAGGACCTCCACCACCATAACCTCGTCGTTGACCTCCTTCCATATCATCCTTGTGCCGCCCTGAACTTGACAGTGAGCACTGCCTCACCTCCTTCCTCCTCTAACGCCTCTTCTGCCATTGCTATGGTCACCTCCTCCTACTAGACTTGCAAACGTGGCCCGCCCATGTGGCAATCGTGTCCATGTGGCTGCCCATGGGCTAGTGATCATGTGGGCCTCACCCGTTAGCCTCATCATGAGGATGTCTAGTAGAACTCGCTGTTTGGCAATGTAAGGATGAAATTGTGCATGAGTTGCTTTGTTCTTCACTTTGATTTTAAGATTAGCAACTAGTCAATGTTTTCTGATTGGGATCATTACTTAACTTGACAATAACAAGAAATGCAAATTACTTTCCATTGATTTTGCTTACCAAGCTTCATATATCTACTTAAGCTAGTGACTTGATTTTAGCTTTGTTAGGTGAATGATGAGTTGTGAGTGTGTTTCCACATAAGCATAATCTATATGTGTTGTTTTACTAACCATGTTAGAAATCAACGGGAGATATATATGCTGAAAGTGGGAATTTTCATTATAATTGGTTGTGGAATACTCTGAAAAGGGATGAAAAAAATTTGTTGACACATTACATGATGACATGGAAGAAATGAAGGAGAACATGAAAACTATGCAAGCATAGTTGAGACAACTTCACATCAACTAGGAAATGGCGGCGCAGGTGCTTTGACGGGATGCTGCCCATTTTGGAAGGATGGTAATCCATCTGGGCCGACGAGCTTTGGAGAAATTTGAGATGGAGATTGGGTTTCCTTCCTGGGGAAAGAGGAGGAGAGAGAAAAGAATAAGCATAAGAGGTTGGCAGTGGAGATCAATGGCAAAGGTGAGCTTAGCACGGCACAATTCGTGCAACGGCGATGAGTTGAGCTCGACTGGTGGTGCCGAGTTTCATTTGAAGAGGTGGAGGTGGCTGTCATGTGGTGTGCTAGCAGCGTGGTCGAGCAGACGCAAGAGATCGGCGGCTGCGGTACGGTCACCAACTCGCTCATGGTAAAAAATTGTGGCGCCGGCTGCTCGCTGCGATGCAAGGCAGCAGAGGCATGGATGGATCAGCAGCCAGCTGCTGTTGGGCTGCCTGAGGCTGGGCCAAAATGGGCAGTAACTGCAGCTGGCTGAAGCGAGAGGATGGGCTGCATGTACAAGGGTTTTTTTTGTCCAATAGAAAATGAAGATATATCAATTTTACATAGAACTTCTGAATGGATTTTGGTACAAAAATGTGAATGGAATTTGATGGAATGATTTTCATGTACAGAGAAATGGAGAATTGGCAATTTTGTGGTAAGTTCAGAAAGGAATTTTAAACAAACAAGGCTCGGCGATGGAGATCGAAAGGAAAGCCTAACAGAGAACAAGATTGAAAAGGGCTTCAATTCCACAAAACCAAGATCACCAACTTTTTAAGAATTTCCAAAAATTTTAACCTGAAAACTCTAGTATGTTACAATGCTTTACCAAATGATCTTTGCCTCTCCTTTTTATCCAACATTGTTTATTTTGTTGTGATGGAGAAAGCATATGCCTTCTAAAAGAGGGCATGTGCTAAATTATGCTTTAGCACGAAATTTGTGATTAAAGATAAATACATTGAAATTACTTATGTCATTCCACACAGTGTGCATTCTAAAGTTTGTGTTGCACTCACTTCCTTATGTGTCATGTACACACAATTTGTTGTGAGCATTGCCATATTTTTCACAAAATGGTCCTTGGAACTATTTTTAGGAAAGCGACCAGGGTTATATAAATCACAACAAATCATTGGTTCGACTAAAAAAATAAAGACAAAGCATGTGTTTAACTATCATGGATCCATTCATTTTCGAATATGTGATTCAGGCTAAACTTTGCTTTATCTTATGCTAGTTCCACATTTTGTGCTTTATGAAACATGTGTTGCAATCCTCATATGCCATAGACACAATTTGTTCCAACGATTGCCATTTTTTACCCAACCAAAATTTCCTGGCACCATTTTTAGGAAAATAATCACTTTTATAAAAATCAAATTGAACCAATGCTTTGACTAGGGAAAAACAATATATGTTTGACTATTCTAGTTCCACTCTCACTTATCCAACATCCAACACATGTATTATGTGGTTTTAAAAATTTGTGTTGCACACACTTCTCCATATCTCATATACAAAATTCATTTAAAATTCAATACAACTTTTTTTTTACAAAAAACTGGCATTGTAGTATTTTTGGATAGATATATGTAATGTAAAAATAAACCAAACCGGTAGTTTAACTAATAATTAATATAGCCTTTTATCTCCGATACATTATATTGCAACACTCCAACATGTTAGTTTCATTCCATTAGGATAAGATTTACAATTGGAAATATGCGAAATCAACTGATTACATTTACAATCTAGGATGAAGGATTATACAAAACAATTGTTAAAACTTTGATAGTTAAGTATCCATTAGTATAATGGTGTGTCACCTTAAGATTTGATGTGACCACATGATTAAAATAATAAAACTTTCAATTAATACTACAAAAACCTCTTTAGGAAATTTGCAAATATAACAGGAACCGTATATCTGTACATTCAGATAGGTTTATCGATAGGTAACAAGCAATGCCCCTTAAGTTTTTACCACTGACATCATCTTCATTTTCGTTTTATTCCAATCCTCCACATCTCCTTTGTTTTCTATAGAATTATTAGATGTAAAAAGGTCTAAATATTCACTATAATCATTAAAAGATATCTTTTTTTTTTTTGCATTTGTTGCTTCATCTCTTTAGTTGACTTCAAATCATCAACATTATCTTCCTCCCTTGTCAGATAATTTATAATTCTACATTAACGGATGCTTTTTTTTTTGAGTTCGGTCTTGATTTTGTTTATCTGCCCA
Source organism: Leersia perrieri (assembly GCA_000325765.3). NCBI lineage: Eukaryota > Viridiplantae > Streptophyta > Magnoliopsida > Poales > Poaceae > Leersia > Leersia perrieri. Next base: position 2,387,881 of record CM002479.1, read on the forward strand.
GGAATTGGATCTCTTCCTTTTATTGCTTATGCATAATCCATCACTCCTTCTCGCCTTATGTGTTTTCTGAAAACTGTTTTGCATTCAACCCTAATGTGTCATATACATAATTTCTTTGTAAGAATCAACACAATTTCTATAAAAATGTTTTTTTGCATTATTTTTACGAAAACATCCACTTCCTAAAAATTAGGTTAGACAACTCTAGATGTTGTTGCTTAACTGCCATTCATAAGAGTCAACAATTAAATTTTAAGTATGATACTGTTCCACAGGGCATTTTCCTTATAAAAAGGATTCATGTATCTTACTACAATACTACTAGGGGCAGGAAAAAAAACTCAAAACTTGTAAAATTCTTCTTTGAAAACACACAAACAAATGCCATTGAATGCAATCGACGCCACACAAAGTTTAATCAAGTTCAAAGATTTGCTACTTCATTGATGTGATTGTCTGGCCACGACAAGTCCCAAATCTCACTCCTGGCATTGGGACAACCAATGCGCCTTCATTTTCCATCTCTTTTATGAGTAGCTCAATTCTTGGAGATGGCCGGGCTACAAATGCAAACATCATGCCTGGAGCTGGGATTCCAAAGCTTGAGTTGATTAATTCATGATTTGCTGGAATGGTGCTAGCATCCATGGAGTGTTCATTAACATGTGATGTGTTTGATCTAACCAGTGTGGCAGTCAAGTTCTGCTCAATGTCTTGCGTATTTGCTCCTTCATGATCTTCAAGTTCAGTGATCACGTTGGGCTTATCTTGTTCGGAGAAATCTTGAAAACCCTCATGGTTCTCTAAAGGCATGACATGCGATTCTTGTCCAACCGCTATGCCAACTATATCTTTCTTGTGACTGAACATTCCCCACATGTAATGTTTTCCTTTAAACGCTACAAAAAAAAGAAGCATATTTAATGACTAAAGTAGAGAACAAAATATTACAATGTATAAGAAGGCTTGCAGCCTAAAGTAATATTCCCTCCAATCACAAAAGAATACCGTTTTTGAAGTTTTTGGAGTCATGTGACTCGATGATTTTTTTCTGCATAATTCCCAAAATGTTTTGTACAAGAAGTTTACATCAAACATGGGTAAGTTGTTTTCATATGCCTAAATCCTGTAACATGAATAAGAATTACGATCAAGGTTAGCTTATGTTGACTGTACAAACCCTAAATGATACATGTATTCTTTTGTGACAGAGGGTAATTTAATTTATTTCCAACCAACATAATAGGACAGTTAACATCTCAGCTCCGAAAAGTTGAATGTGAAATATTGTAACAACCCTTCCTCCAATAACCGCATTAGCCCTTTTCTATACATTGAGCAGGCCTACATTCTCATAGTACCCCACTCACACTTTCATCCTTGCTTTGTATATAAGATCTAGCCTATAGTCACTATGGTTGGAGGGAACTGGGTATATAAGTTGGAACAAACCTAGAATACCATATTTCTTGTAGTGCTATTTACACTTTGCATGTGGGACTATTCCCATCAAATGAACAACTAGTCCTTATGGGCCTAAACTGAAAACTAGAACATGCAGATGGGTCGATTGAACCAAACTTCGAATGGGTTGAGGTATTACAAATATGAATGCAAACTTGATAGGAAGATATAGAAATCATGTTTACATTCAAGTATAATATGAGAAATGGCAAAACCACATACTTTGGTATTGTTTAGGCAGTAATATCGAAGGGAATATCATCATCTCGACTTCGCCAATAACAGCACATAAGGCTAGGTCATTCTCCTTGACCTCTCCAACTAGTTGATCTACATTTTCATCAACCCTATAAATTGAAATAAGATTACAAATATGGATTAACCTGTAGTAGAGTAAATTGGTGTTGTAAATTTCTTAAATGTTACACAAGATATATACCTCATGTTGTGAGGAAATAAAAACATGTGAATATTTTCATCAATTGGTCTGGCCAGACCTCTAACCTAGAGTGTTTCGTCACATTAACCACAAGAGGCAATGATCTTGATAGCATATGCACTTTCTTGCATGAGTTGGTTGACAAATGTCCAACTAGTGATAAATATTCATTGTTGTCAGTTTTCAAGATTCCACTGTTGAAATAAAAAACAAATATTAGCACAAAGATCTTGGATCTAAGGTTTTTAATGTTAATGAGACAAAATAGAGTATTGAGTTACTCTAACTAGTCCATAGTAGAGCATAATGGCGCTTTCAACTTAATACCGGTATATTTATTTGAAGACCATTGCAATTAATAGTTTATATTAGAAACATATTTGTTTACATAAGTAATAGTAAGCATCAACCAAATCAAGAACAATTAAGTGTACAATTATTATCATACTAATACGCCTGTGCATTGTAGCCGAGATTGAATTTTATATAAATTATTTGTTCACAAGTCCAAAAATACAATTAGAAATGGCTGGGTGTAAAGATCGAGCATAAATCATAGGATCCAACTAACCGCTTGGTTTCTTATCATTTCATAGTTTTTATGGCTAAGATAATGAAACTCTTGTACCAATTTAACAAATTAAGGAAAATAACATATTATACCTCCATATAGGATCATCAATTGGAAGCGAGAACCATTGCTTAATATCTTCTGAGATAGTTCGAATGCAAACTCCGGAATCACTACCATTGCCATATACAACATTTTCAAAGTCAAAACCAATTTTGGCATCATTTGCTTCAATATACTTCCTATGTTTCTTTCTTGCCATATATTTTTTTGATGTCAAATTTTCTAAAGCTTCACTAGCATTATTGATCTTGCACTTTTGTTTCATTGGTGCCATCCTCTTTCTTGCAGACTTATCACTAACATTATCTTGCACACCAAACAACACATTTTGAACTCTACCTTGTTGTGGACGTGCCACATAGTTTCTTTTGACTAGCTGGTTGTCATCAATATTATTAGAAGCTAACATTTGTTGACTTTTATTCCCAATGTGTAATGCCTCATCATAGTTTTCTCCTGGAGAATGCTCACCATAAGGGAGGGAACTATTGACCAACTTGTGATGATAACCTTGCATTCTTTTTTCTTCATTGAATTTCACCAAATGGACATCAGTTCTCTTATTTCTCCCAATTGATACAAAGTTTTTATTCAACTTGCAAGCGCCCAATTTTGACACACAATTTGATTTGTCAACGGTAGAACCCACATGGCTAAATTTGTTAGCATTCCATGCTATGCCGTTCTTTGATTGTTCAACAAGTGAATTGTTTTGCCTATTCGAGGTGTTAGATGTCTCCACTGAAGCCACTTTGGAAGAAACCAATATCATAGTACTATGTGTAGGGGCTATTTTGGAAGAAACCGGTATCTTGGTACTATGTGTAGGAACCACTTTTGAGGATATTGGGATCTTAGTAATATGTGTGGCACACACTCTAGAAGAAACTAATATTTTTGTACTATGTGTAGGTTTTTTGGTGACATCTTTTCTTCTATTGTCGATGCTATTTCTACTTCCCATGGGCCATCCCATAAGTGTCTTGGTTTTCTCCATGTCTTTTCATTCATCCGTTTGGAGGTAAATCTTTTTCCATTTCTTGATTTATCTTTACCCCATATTCTTTTATTGGGACCAAAACTAGGTCGACTTAGATTCATCATATTTCTACAAATAATTAATTTGGTAACATTAAATAAGTCAAGTTACGAACGAGATATAATGAACTTCAAATTGCACAACATTATTATAACCACAAATAGTTAAATAAAACCCTCTATTGTACCTTTTAACACTAGAGAAAAAACACATGCTTTTAGTTAATTGAAAATTTACAAACTTTATTGTTTCAATGGAAAAGGCAAGAAACATGGTCTTACAATCAATGCCGCCCACTGGACAACTCAAAAAAAAAAACCAATGTGGTGACTCAAAAATACAACACACCACTAATACTCTAAACATGTTAAAGAAACACCACATAATACGGAACTATACAAATCTACAACCATGTGGCAACAATTATTTATGATATATGTGTTTAATTCCTTTATCTTGCAAGCTAGTCACATTTGGCAAGATTGCATCAACACATAAATCTATGTTTCACACAAGACTGTCTAAGATGTTTGGTTCATTGTCTTACTTGAATGCCTAACTAACATTTGCCATGTGGAAAGGAAAATAAGTGATATTATAGCCAATAAATGAAAAAGAACATGAAAGGCCCCAACACATAGAAAAGAAAAGAGGAATGGAGGTACACAATAGAAATGGCAATAGTGTTGTCATGAATGTTGATGTTCACTGGCAAGCAATATATTGCAATTTCAATGGTCTTTAGCAAGTAGTAAGTGACTGCAATAGCGCAAGCAAAATTTTCTATTTACTTTTACCATATAAAAGCTACTATTGGTGGTGAATCTAATAATGCTAGCTAGTTGTTATATGAATTGATATTTGGTTGATATTATATATGAACTCTTTGATGAATTATGACGCATTGGTCTTTCTCTAGTGAGCATGGTTGCCTCATGAGGGGCATTGATGTTGTACCATCTCAAAGTTTCAAACAAAATAACATTATAAATTGTATGCAATATTTCATCAAATTGTACTTGTAGCCATAGTTGTTAAAACTAGACTATACCAGTAATTCAACCCGAAAAAACTAGAACCAACACGTAGTCGACTAAGTTGGTTTTAAAAAATGACCATTGATGCAGAACCAATTAAAAACAGGCTAGTCTAACCAGATAAAGGTGAAAAAAATGAACCTATATACGGAAGAGGGAATTGGACACCCGACATCACAGCGTGCATGTGCCTTCCGAACCAAGTAAGGTTTGTATATTGATTCAATGGACAAAATATTTTTGTTAACTCCTTGAATCAACCAAAACTATATAAAGATACATAATTTTATATTTTCTTGAACCATTAACCAAAACAACGATTGGTGTCAAAAGGAACCATTTTTCTACCATCTTTCCTTGTTTTACATATTGCTTGTGTTGCTAGTCGTAATGTAACTTCACGTAATAGGCAAGTGTCTTTGTATATGTATTTTCTTGGTATGGAGTAAGAGCTATGCACAACATCAACAAAAAACATTAGCTCCCCCACCCCTAAATAGCAAATCGTGCAATTCAGGAATTCATTAATGGCTACTCCATTTTAAGCCTAGTAAATGGATTGGACGACAATGGATGCTATAGATGGGCAATGGTGGGCTATAGCATCAACAATAAAAAAATATCACTGGTCATGATTTCCACTTCAAATTGTCAAAAAGGTTCAGGTTGAGATCTTTGCCACGCGCACAAATTCCTTTGTTTCACACGGTTCAAAAGCTCCACTGCTGTGCAAAATCCTTCGTCTGACCATGAAAGTAAGATATATTCATCAACTACAATGGATTCCATCAAATTGAACTAAAATCACTAAATATGCCTTACACCAAGAATGAACCCATCAAGTGCTTCAACCCTAAAATATCTACGGGGCAAAGCAAATCATGCACATACACAAACAAGTACAATACATCTCACACAAATAGAGGACATCTATCTTCGAGATTATTAGGGATGCAATCAGGCAACCTGTTTCCATCATAAGAGCCCGCATGATCGTTCTTTTTCCACCCACTAGTACATAAATGGTTGCAAAAATATAACTAATATGGTTTAGTTGGCCTTGACTGCAGGTCCATCCTACTTGCATTCCTAGAGATAAAAAAAGATGATAGAAACGATGGAATAGCATGGGTAACTTGATGCCTACCAGCCAACTAAAGAACAATCACACAGAAAGGAGCAACAATAAGAAAAAGTAGAAGCATAGATCTTTAGCCTGCAATGACCAAAGACTGAATCAATTCCTCCTAATTGGGTACACAAAACAAATTCTTATAACTTTTGAGATAGTAACGCCGCAGATATTACAAAATGAAGAATACAAAATAGGTACAAGATCAATAAAAAAGTATCCCCCCCAAAAAAAACAATAGCAATCAGGGGTGCATTTAGTGACTACTACAAATGCATCCACAATCATTGTCCATGGCTCTTACATTTCAATCTACCAAAAAGGTTAGATTCAAATCTTCGGTACTACGCACAATCCATTTTCGGACCAAGTTCAAATCTCCAATACTGCGCAACAATCCTTTTTTTAACCCGATTCAAATCTCCAATACCCCATAAAATCATTATTCGTGTAACTGACCTAAAATCATCAACAAAATCTTCAGATATGTGTAAACCCCAGAAATCCAAGCGAAAAAACAAAGCACACACATAAACAAATAGGAGTATATACATATAACATAAGTAGAAGGAATATAACTTCAAGATCGAACAGAAGATGCTAGATACATACATTAATAACATGGGTACCTTGATGCTTATCGACCACTTGAAGAACAACAATGGAGAGGAACAACAACAAGGCAAAGTAGAATCAGAGATCTTGTGCCTGCATCAGTCATCAAAGATTTGATCCCAAAAGGACACGAACTCCTCTAGATGCCAACGACAGAGAATGGATCCGCTCCTTGGTCAGAGCGGTTCTTCGTGAGAAACCCATGGAGCATGAGGAAGTAATTGCAAGGGGATGAAGGGATGCAAGGAGACAAGGGAAGAACTGAGTGAAGTGGAATGGAAGAGAAGGAACAAAAAACCCCTTTGGCTGTGACCTATTTGTAGGCCAGTGGGGGCTTTTCGCTACTTTTGTGAAGCCGTAGGGTCAGAATCAATCAAATTGGTGGGAATTAAACCAGGAGAAAATGGAAAGAATGAGTAAAAATGGAAAGGGGTGAGTAAAAAGACAGAAGAAACCTAACCATGCTGAATCAAATGAGTTAGCGGGTTTACACCTATATAATTCTTGCTTTAGTTTTCCTTTTGATATGGCTTGGTCTTTACTTTCCCATTTGGGATGCACCATATTGGCAGGTTTACACAAGTAGGATAATTTTTGTATCCATCTGTCTGGATGCACCCAGATGTATCGACATCGTGCTTTGTGGTGCCGCGTCCATTTGAAATCGATCCATACAGGATTCACGTTTAGGGCATCAACAATGGAGGCCATTCATATGAATGGTCTCAAAGAGACAGAACATGCATGTAGGATGAACACATGGTGAGTGTTGATACCCAAATTTGGTACTTGGATCGATCTATAGCAAGTTTGAGGCCAATTTGGGAAACTCGGGAAATTCCCATGATGGCCGATCCAACCGAGTTAGGTATCAGGTCATACCGGGAATATCCAGAGTTGAGGTGACCCACGATGGCCAGTCAGACGGGGTATTACATGCCAGTCTGACCGGACAGATGGTCTGATCGGGCTTTAGGCCAGTTCGACCGGCGGGCTCCTAATCCCGAGTCCAATTAAGGTATATCTTGTGTTTCCTTGCATGGGAAGTATGTTTTAGAGTCCTAATTGATTTCTAAGCCTAGTAGGACGTGGTAAGTAACTCTAGGATTGAAATACCACTCCTATGAATATTAGGAGGTTAAGGCCAGTTTGAAACCACGCAATTATCAACGTCAATCGAATCATTCGTTTATATTACAATTAGCCATGTTTTAACTACTTTTACCTTATGAACGCCAATCGAATCATTCGTTTATATTACAATTAGCCATGTTTTATCTACTTTTACCTAGACTAGTCTTAGCCATAGATCTTCGTTGGTTTGCGTTGTAAGATGTGCGCCTTCGCCGTGAGAGTGCAATCCTATTTGTAGGTTTGTCCCGTAAACCTTCTGATTCGCAGACAGGTGTTTACCTCCTATTTGATCTAAATCAGCCTAGAGGCTGGTTTTGATCTCCCATCTATCTAAATCAGCCTAGAGACTGTTTTGGTTATTTCTAAACCCACCTTGGTTATCGAGGTGGTTGACGACTCCGTGTTATCAACACCAAAAATCTTTAGGTGAGCTCCATGTTGGCCAAAAAAGACACCATCAGTAAGTTTACTAGCTCCACAATGTAAGCCACCTTCACAATTTTTGTGTTCCAGAACCTATCATTGCTTTATATTTTGTATTTCAGTGATGACATTATTTTAATTTACATGTAATATAATATTAATTTGAAAAAATAGATCGATCATTTTCCCTTATTGTTGCTCTTGATCCATTCCAGGTTCTTAGTGTTACCACCAGTGACAAGAGTGATTAGTTTTAGGAACACTACATGAACAGTTAACCATTAAATCAACAGAATAAGACCAGTGTGCTACTCCAAAGTGTATAGACAAATTAAACACATCTGTTGATCAGCATGAAGCATGAACAAACTGAATGAAGCTTACTCTTGCCCATGGTTGGCTTTGACATGCTCAAGCTCAATCAAGGTATCTAGAAGAGATTCTCTAGTCTTGATTCATTATGAGCAACTCTTCAGCATCGATTTGCAGCCAGAAGAGCTTCTTCAGGAAAAACTACCTTGGCTTGTCATAGCACTCAAGTACCTACTGTTAGTATCGATGAATAATATACAATGTACTAAATATCTTGAGGTATTCCGCTATAACTTAGTACAAGAGATCACCATGTAAGCATAACCATCTTCTTTCCATCTATGCTGATATCCCCACCAACTTCAATCCATTACGTACGGATAAGAACCTTTTGCCATCAGGAAGATCGATGTTCCAAGCTAGCTAACACCCTACATCCTGTATGCCGGCCCTGTTGATCGATCTTGTCTTTTCTTTCAAGCAAATAATCTACTAGGGAAAGACTATATACATGGGTGCATCCGTTATCATAACCATGCACAACAGCAACAATTTTATTAACTTTGTTTTTTTCCTCGCGATTGCGATTCAACCATGGATTCTCCTGCTCTTACGAAGACAAGTCTTCCAACCCATCGAACATGGGTTGTTTGATTAGTGTAGTCGACTTGCCAATGTTCGACTGGTGCCCCTATGGATTCGCCGCTATTCGATAGATATTCAAACGATCATCCCCCGTTCAACTGGCACCTATTTTTGCGATTTCTTTCATACGACCGTTATTTCTGTGATTTTTTTATTAAAATGATATTATTTTCAAAAAATATTCTCCATGACACCCAAGATATCCATTTTGGACCAAAACCTAGTATTTGCAAAAGATCCAATAGGTAGAGCTAACTAACCGATTCAAAGCTTTTGCAATATCTAGTTATAGCATCACTGATGGTGTTTTTGAGGAAGATCTTTATGCACATTGTTCACAAAGAGGAAACTGACCCTGATTAATGCGCTCTGGATATTTGAGACTAAAGTTTTGAGCTTTGGAGCAAGCTTGTTTGTCAACAGCTTGGAGGAGTTTGCCAAAAGAATGTATTAAGATGATTGGTCTATAGTCTCATATGCATTGAGCTCCCTGCTTCTTTGGAATGAGTCACATTTGTTCAACAACCACAAGTTGTGTTGGGAGGTTCGCAAATTTGTTGATAGCCAGGGTCAGGTCAACACGAATGATCTCCCAGCATCTTTTGATAAAAGCCCCTATACAACCATCTGGTCCTGGTGCTCCCTTATATCTTGCGTCAAAAACAACTTTTCTTGATCTCCTCTACAGTCAAAATTTCTAGATCAGAAAGATCATGGCTTTGTATGTTGAGCATATCAAAGTTGATTATGTTTTCTCTTTGTCCTTGATACTCCCATATGTTGTCGACGTAATCAAACAGAAGTGCCCGGTGTTTGCATCACCAGTTCGCGTGACATGTTTGTCTCGATCTTTTCTTTAATGGTTGTCTAAAGTCTCTTTCATGTTGTTATAGACTTCTTTGTTCTTGTGCTATATCTAGCCTCAGGATCAGTTCCGATGCTATGGTCATTTGAAGCTTGATGTTACCTGATTTTGTTTGCTCCATTTTCGAAGCACCTTGGCTATGCAAGAGAGCTTGATGTGCAACCTTCTAAGTTCATCAATTGTTTGTACTTGTTGCAAGCCTCCTGTACAATCTTAGTGAACCCAAGCATTCTCAGCCACCTCTATTTCACTCAACCAGATGTGTTTCCTTCCATTTATGATGTGTATGGCAACTTGAGGGAAGAGGAATGAGAGTTTTGACGAGGGAATTGATAGTGAGATTAAGATGGGAATTTGATTTTGTCTCAATCTCCTATTTTGAAGTTTAGTATGGAGTTCAGATGAAGAAATGAACGGTTGAGATCTATCTTAGCATCACACCTCCGCAGGTATTGAAGAAGAGGATGTTGCCCCCCTCAATTCCCATCCCACCAAAACTTCCATGTCCTCTAACCAAATAAGTTAATTAATAGCCCCATCCCTATAAACCCCCAATCCCTCTAAAAACTCCCTCCAACCAAATGCACCCTCAGTTTGATTTCCATCCCTTCTACTTCATTTAGAGCTTGCTGGGTGTATTGCATAAGGCCCCTGATTAGGTTTGCATTGTTTTTGTCTTCGATCAAGTTAAAGTCTCCCAAAAGTAGCCATCTATCTTTCATCAACAATCTGAGAAGCTTCAATTCCTCCGTGATGAAGACCTTAACTTTCGGTGAAACTTCCGACCCAATGAATTTACGTGTTCATGAAGTTTTATGTTCTACCTAGTACAGATCGATCACGAAATTCTTCCAATGTAAGTGCACATATACACACACCATTACAAACTCAATACCACACTCACACACCTACAAATACATCCCTAACACACGCTCAAAGAGACGGAAACCATACTTTCAACCGTCATATTCATGCACCCACAACTCTACGCATTAGGATCCTTTGCAGTCCACTGCAGTGGGCAGTTTCCACTTACATGTGGGCCCCATTGCCTATGGGCTCACATATCAGTGTGAACTGTAGGAACTGCTGGACAGCAGAGGATCTGTTTCCCAACTCTACCACCACACATGTGTACTTCCTAGATGAGGCATGCCTGATTTTACACAGTTTTGCATCCTACAGACATGTGAGTCATCTTGTTGTGGCCCACATATCATTGGCACAACTGCAAACTGCCCAAAGTTGTTCCACATCTGTACTTCCTCCCCTTTGGTATATCATTCATTCGAAATGTCTAGCAAATTGATAAGTAATTTTCTATTATAGAAGCTGCAATTATCCCTCCACAAACATAACACAGCTATGACAAAACTTAGAAAAATCCAAATATTATATTGACTATTGAGACTCCCATCTATTTTTAAGGTGATAGAAAGGGACAATGAGGTTTTAAAAAAGTGAAGTCTAAAATGGACTCTTACATGGTTTGGGCCCTAATTTTATCTAGAAGTAGTATAATTTTACATGACTATAATTATACTAGCTATTTAGGAGCCTTTAGAATTATGTTGTTTGCATGTGGGCAAGGCTAAATGCCCATATGCTTCCCATAAATCCATGGAATAATGCCCCAAAGGTATCAAGGACCCACCACAAATTATTAACACTAGAAAAGTGTGGTATCCCAACTACCTGTGTCAAGAGCCGCAGAACCGCCCCAAGAGCATCACTCCAAAACTGGACGCCATTCTTCGGTTTTCACTGCTGCGCCGTTGCTCCAAAACTGGACGCCATCAGTTCCCCCTCCATGGTAGCCACCAGTGCACCTCCACGCCGTATCTGTTGGATGAGCTCCTCCACCCCCGGAGTTTGCCTGACCACCAAACCAATCACCCTGCCATTGCCATTGTTCGCAGGCACAGCACTACTACCATCTTCAGAAGGACACCGTTCGTCCGTGTGCGCCGCCGCGGTAGCTGCTGATGTGCTATTCTCCTGCAGTACGCTACTTGTATCCATCATCGGCCTCCGCGGCGACGGCTGCTTCTTGACCGGCTCCTTCACCGAATGCGACGGCTGCTTATTGATCGCTGGTATTTTTTGATGGTTGTTTGATCCGTTTCGTTGTGCCTCGTAATGCTGCTGCTTGGAGGCATCATTTAGACTTGTGTTCTCTTCTTGCTCCTGCTTGCATTGCTGATGTGAACCATGCTGCTGCCTGTCGGTATCTCTACGCTTGAAGGCTGCCCAGAGGTAGTGTTTTCCCTGGAAAGCTGAATAACGTTTTATTAAATTAGTGTTTGCACAATCGGCTGGAAGAATATGGACATAAAAATGTTTTCTTTTGCATTTCTGGCCGAACAAAATGAGAAACGGGTTGTCTTGCCTAGTCCCTATGCTGTGACTTTTAGCAAATTAATATCAGCGTTTGCATTACTCCACGTAAAGCATCCATCTTTCTTATTAATTACTACAACTAAAATAATTTGTATTATTCTATGCAGCCTACAATGAGGCCTACTGCCTATGGATTTAGGCTCATCCATGGAAGAAGCATATAGAGATTCACCTCAGCTTTATGTAAAAAGACATCTATATATATATTTTTGACGTGAAAAAAAATTAGAGATAAGACATGATACATACCTTGATATTTTTCAGGCAATAGTGTAGAAGGGAACACTAGCATCTGAGCTTCACCAATAATAGCTGTTAAGGCCATATCCTTCTCTACAATATCCTTAACTAGTTGATCAATTCCTTTATCTAGCCTATAAATAATAAAAAGTAACAAGTTATGAGCCACCAATTTCACATGGAGAAGCAGTTAGCTAGAGGTATATTGTAAATAATTGCAAAGGTTAAGGTACCTCATTTTAAGTGGGAAGAAATATAATCCAATGTTGTCATCAGTGGGACTTGATGCCTCCAAACTCTTAGGCCAAACCTCTGACCTCAAAACCTTTTTCATATCGACAACCGAAGGTATTGATCCAGACAAATCCCACACTTTCTTGCACGATTTGGTTGATAGATGTGCAGAGAATGGTATATAGTCTTTGCCCCCAATCTTAAAGATTCCGCTGTTGACATAAACAATAAAATGTTAACATGAAGAGAAATATGTGATGACACTTCAAAAAGAAACTTCAAACATTAATGATATATACCTCCAAATAGATTTATCAATTGGTTGTGTAAACAGCTTCTTGACCGACTCTGGAGCATCTGGCACGGTGATTTTCGTGGAATCTTCAAGATCAATAGGATTTTGGTCACCATACTCATCGTCCCCATCATCAAGTATATATTGTCTCCATTTCTTAGCAGGCCTCTGATTCTTAGCATCTTTGGACTCATCCCTATCATGTTTCTTAGGCTCAATATTTGTTGATCGGGTAGAATTTGGAACTTCGGTCCCCATCATAATATTCTTCTTAGTTGAGCCTAAACCTACATGTAAAGGTATCCTTTTGCTTTTGCTGATCAGGACTTCATCATTGCATTTATTGTCTTGGAATGAATGGCCTTTGTTTGGGACCAAGAATGCCTTCTCCTTCAAAATATTTGATTCTGTTAAAGCATAAATTTTTTTCTCCTTTAGTTCTTCACCAACGTTATCCTTTGCAACCGATGATTGCCCCTTCAACCTAACACCAAATTGTTTCAAAGTGTCACCATTATGCCAACTGCGTAAACATCCATGCATTGGTTTAGTACGAGTTTGTTCCTTCACCTTCAACGGTAACCTAACACTACTCTTGGTAGGATGTGGCTTTGGTGGTTGCATCATAGCCCGATTTTCTTGATCATTCACAATGTGATTCATCTTCTCATCGGCTTTAGTTCTGATAGCGGTGCCCCTACTATTTTCGCAGTTCTTCTGATTTCCCATGACAAAAGGTTGCTTATATGCCAGTTGGGTTTTCCTAAAGTCCTTTAATATACGTTTCATCATGGGCTTTGGTTGATACTTCAGTCTCCTACATGGTCTTGCAGCTGTCTTCATAGTTGATTTGTGGAGTCTTGGACCAAACATCATGATTCTTTGAATATACGTTTCACAAAAGGCAATTGAATCAAAACAATGCCTACAAACAAGAACAACAAGATCTATTATAACTCTCCAAAAAAAAAGATTTATTATAACATGCTATAGATTGTGTGGTCAAACCCAAGTATATATATAGCAATTACTTATGTACCTAACAATCAAAGAATCTCAAATTCTAATGAAAATATAAATGAATCGATGGATCATCATCTAGTATAAAATCAACCTAATTTCTATATACAAACAATGTGCCTAGCACAGAGTTGATATTTTTTAGCTATAGAAAGATCGATCATATAAAAATAGTGTTATTAGATTTGTTATTAAATAAATGATTGTAATGAATACTTTTATATTTTAAAAATCTTTTTTTCATGAATACATTGGTCAAAGCACGGAAGCAATGTCTCAGAGACAATGGCATGATCCAAAAATAAGCTTATTTAGGTACCGAGAGAGTATAGATAGCGTTGCACTCTGCCAATCTATATATATCCCACTAATATTGATATGCCAATTTGCCTTAGCCATTCATACACATCCAAAAATTACCTTATCCCTTTTCACATATCGAAAAGGCGTGGGTATGACCTTGATCTCAGCTGATCGATCGGCCAAACTAAAGCTGATCGATCGGCAGGGCTAATATTGTGCATATTTCAGCACCAGGGCCGATCGATATATGCTATGACAAGATAGATTTGCTCGTGCACTCGATAGTGAGCAATGCTGATTAATTAATCCGCCAACCCTATATATAACCCTAACCCTAATAATGAAACCAGAACGATCACCACAAATTTACTAGATCTAATCTAATTAACTAACAAATCATTAAGCCAACCAATAGATTAGTACTTAGCTAATTAAATAGCAGATGAGCACACGTATACATACCTGATCACAGCCTGCCTGCTGTTAAAAATAATCCACCTTCGCCGGAGAAGACAAGTTTATAATCAATAATCCACTACCTTCGCCGGAGAAAAAGAAGTTTATAATCCACCACAGCGCGCGTGTTCCGCTCGGAGAAGACGACGACTCGCCGAGAAAAGCCGAAAATATGTCGCCAGAGACAACAAACAAATCGGAGATGAAGAGAAATCGGCTAGAAGATGTGTATAGTTAGGGCTACGGCGACGATTAATCTGGAGGTGGTAGTTTAGTTATATATAGGGCCGGGAGGCAACTCGATCGGCTCCAAGTCTAGCTGTATTCGTTGTTGGGCCCGGCTGGGCCGAGTCGAATAATGGGCGTCGTCTCCGATTCGATTTTCGACGTTACGTTACGTGCAGGGGTTTTCACGCCGGATTATTCTCGCGTTATTACTAGTTACATGCAGTTTTTATTCCTGTACATCATCCGGCCGGCGGCCGGTGCAGCTTCCAAAATTAACGCGGGCATATGCATGTTTATCTACTTGTTTTCTTCTTTTTTTTAGCGCATCGATCTACGGTTTTCTTTTCAATTCAACTTAAAAAAAGTGTTTGTGTGTTGTAGCGGAAAAAAACTGATATTATTATGTTTTAGATTTAGATGGACACTTAAAAAGTGATATTGCTCATGTATTTCATATGGACTGTCTTCATGCCAATAATTTAGCGTCCACGACATGAACGTTTGCACTTATCGCAGGTTTTTTTTTTCCAACGGGCTCACAGGAACTAGTACATGGCTTGATGGCTTTTGATGTGGACTAGGGTTCCCGATCTTCCGAAAGGTTCTGATAACCAACGATTTGGGCGGAGTCGCAACACACGTCGATCCGGCTTCTTGAGCCCCGCAATCGCAGCACCACGTCTCCTCTGGTTACCACCCGTGCCGGAATACAGATGGCCTCGTCGAGAAGGCTAATCCCTGTTTGCGAATCGAAGAACAGAAACAAGAACGAGATAGAAAGCAACCAAAATTGCAGATGAATGATTAAGCTCACGAGTTGGGGTCTTGCAAACCGAGCAAGCGGCGAAACTGTTCTTGACAGAAATATTCTAAGCAAAACCTAACCCTAACCTAGGCGACGGCTACTGATATATATAGGTTAGGGTCACGCAAGACCCCTAGACGCGTCCCTAGTGGACTCGGACACGATACATGGCCCAAAAGGCCCAAAGACGGTGACACAGCACCGGATCAGATTCGAAACGTCAACTTGTTCGGATGATTCCCGTTGACTCACAAGGAATTTGACACGTGGGACCAGAACCATTGGAAAGGTTATCTTCTTAGCTTTCCAACCATATAAAGAACGCCTCAATCCGAGCACGTATGCGACCGGGGCGCCCGTTTTAGTGCAGACTGGTCCTGAACTCCGAACCGTGGTCGAAGTCGAATTGGTTTGGGCCTCCATCTTGACTTGGACGCCCTTGACGATCCTCCATGCCTCTAAGCATTTCTCCAAATGACTCCATATCCTCTCCATGATTCCTAATCATAATACAATCATTAGGTAGCAATCTATTCTCCAAATCATATAAATAAGAACATAGAAACAAGCTTACCTCTAAATTTAATTGTCGTGCACGAGCTCTAGTGATTGGACCTTGAATATCCAACGGAGATGTATTGTGTACATCGAAAAAAGTGATGTCCTTATCAGCTTTGCTCATTCGTTATCTCTTGATCGTAGTTAACAACAGCTCTTATTCGTCCTGACTCCTGATTGATTTGTTTTCACATCTTTGCATGCATGGTGAGGAAGAAATCGATTGATCTGTTCATCTAATTAAATTACTGCCCTAATAATTTTATTTTATTTTATTTTTTGCGAGAATTCCTAATAATTTTATTAGGAGAATTTTTATTTTTATATAGGGAAAATTAATTTGACATATAATATAAATTATACAGTATATAGCAATAGTCTATATCAGTCTATCTACTCATCACATCAACTCTGCTATAGAATCGAGTGTTCACGCACGGTGGTATTACTCTCTCCTTTCCTAAATATTTGACACCATTGACTTTTTTATATAAGTTTGATTGTTCGTCTTATTTAAAAAATTTTGTGAAATATGTAAAGTTATGTATGTGCTTAAAAATATATTTAACGATGAATCAAATGATATAAAAAGAATTAATAATTATGTAAATTTTTTAAATAAGATGGAGGTCAAACGTTTATAAAAAAAAGTAACGGCGTCAAATATGTAGAGAAGGGGAGTACGTGAGAAGGAAGACGGGAAGACTGCTATATCTATTCCCGTATTAGAGATTAAAGTTGACATATTGGTGGAAGCCTTGAGGTTTGCCTCGATTTTGGGGTGAAACCTGGTTTGATATCTTTAACGCACGTTAATGTTACACGAAAGTTCTATACCTATCTGGAGAGTCAAGGTGGTTGTGGTGTTGTAATCAGAAAAGAAAAATTGTTTGGCTTATTGTCTTGATCTTCTTAAAAAAAGATTAATTTTTTGTTCGATTGAATAACAATTATTATTTGGAATGTTTTCATATGGTGACCAATTTCATCCTTGAGTACACGCACAATTAATTAAGTTTCTATCCGTTGCATTTGCTAGTCCAAATTCATAGCTATAAGTAGGAGGTAGTAATAGACTTTTTTTTTATAAATATTAATATTTTTATGGAAAATTACAAAAATAGATGGCGAAGGGGTGAATTGCAGAAATAGATGCCTACCGCCAGGCGGCGTGGCGGCAGGACACCTACCACCAGGCCATCTGACGGTAGCCATGCACATGCATGCGTACGTACGTAATATAAGTCTAACCGTTGCACGTAAAACGAGAAATGACATTAGTATATGATTAATTAATTATTAGCTATTTTAAACTTAAAAAATGGATTACTTTGACTTTTTTGAACAACTTTCATGTAATTCTTTTTTTCAAAAAACACACCGTTGGTAGTTCGGAAAACGTGCAAACATAAAAATAGGGAAAAATCGGAAAAAAGACTTTTTTAAGAAAAAATTCGGTATGATTCTGCGAAATTTTTTAGAAATAATAATTTTTGCGATTATTAATCGAAATAATAATTTGACAAGAATCGAAAATAATCGTAAAAAAGGAAATAATCGAAATAATAATTTGATAAGAATCGAAATAATAACGTCGATTGCTGCACTATGCTACGAATTTAGTTTGACGCTGCAACGTTTGACGCTGTCTTTCGGTGCACTGTGCTAAAATAACCGTAAAAAGAGGAAAAATAATCGTAAAAAATATTATTTCTAAAATGGTGTGTTTTACGTACGCACGTTTTCCAAACTACAAAACGGTGTGTTTTTTGAAAAAAAATTACTTGAAAGTTGATAAAAAAATTTAAAATAATCTTAAAATTTTAAATTTTTGCGATTCTTGTCAAATTATTATTTTGATTATTTCCTCTTTTTACGATTATTTTTCCTCTTTAAATTTTAAATTTTGATTCTTGTCAAAAACTAAATTCGTTGCACAGTGCAGCGGTCGACGTTATTATTTCGATTCTTGTCAAATTATTATTTCGATTATTTCATCTTTTTACGATTATTTTCGATTCTTGTCAAATTATTATTTCGATTAATAATCGTAAAAATTATTATTTCTAAAAAGTTTCGCAGAAGCATACCGAATTTTTTCTAAAAAAAGTCTTTTTTACGATTTTCCCTATTTTTATGTTTGCACGCTTTCTGAACTACCAACGGTATGTTTTTTGAAAAAAAAATTACGTGAAAGTTGTTAAAAGGTCAAAGTAATTCATTTTTTAGTTTAAAATAGCTAATACTTAATTAATCATATACTAATGTCATTTCTCCTTTTACGTGCAACTGTTAGACTTATATTACGTACTTACGCATGCATGTGCATGGCTACCGTCAGATGGCCTGGCGATAGGCGCCTATTTCTGCAATTCACCCCTCCGCTATCTATTTTTGTAATTTTCCATAAAAATATTTATATTTTTTTAAAAAAGTCGTAGTAATACGTGAACAAAACCGACTCAAATGCCAACCTGTACAAGAATATTAGCGGCGGCTACCAACTATGTAGATCTGAAACGCGTAGGGACTCCGTTACAGAGTCCAACTAGACTAGGGCACGGGAACAACGCTCGCTATTTATATACGCCGTGGCCGCCGCCGCAGATCTTGGCGTTTATGGCCGCCGCAGACCTGCGATGATTTCGAAGTCCACAGGTTTGCTTCTTTCAATCTCGTATTTATCGATTCAGTTTGGTTGCAATAGCAGCACGTCGCATATTTTTTTGCTGCTTCAGAACAATAGGTTTTCTAGTTCTGTCGTTTGATTTACGCAACAGGTATTTGCTGAAACAAGGCAATCCCCACGTTTCTCCAGAAGCAGAAAACACGAGAGCTCACGATATAGAGATGTAATATCAGGTAAACAGGAGCTAATAGCTGCATATCTTTAGAAGTTTAACTGTCATCCATAGAAGGAATAATACTTGCAACTACGATACTATTACCAAGGATATGGCAGCCTAGGCTAAACCACCAGGCCCCATCATAGAGATGCACACAGACCTACAGTTATCTACACTGCCACAAAAGATACATGCATCTCACCACAATACTGCCCAGGGGGGTCATGGGCACAAAATAACTGAACATTGTAAACAGCCACCTTCGAATTGGCACCCAAACAAAAGCCAACCCAGGTTCAGATCAAATGCAGCCCATTTGCTATTCCATTGATGTTGCCTGGCCAATGCTAGGCCCAGTTGTCGTCACTCTTGGCATAGTGACTATCAGCGCCCCCTCACGTTCCAGCTCTTGCATGATTTCCTGAAATCTTGGTGTTGGCTGAGCTACAAAGGCAAACATCCTGCCTGGGGGTATCCCTAAGTTTGAGTCCATCTGTTGATGATTTGCGGGTGCGGTAGCAGCCATTGAAGGTTCATTATTAGCACGCGATGCATTTGAGCCACCTAGTGCAGGAGACAAGTTCTGGTGAGTTGTCTCTTGCATCTTTGCTCCTTCAGGATCTTCAGGCTCAGTATCCATGTTGGGTTCTGGAACATGGCAAGATTCAACTTGTTCAGTGCCATCTTTGAAACCCTCCTGATTCCCTGAGCTCATGCCATGCTCCATTGGACTCATGGAATGTGCTCCTTGTTCTTCCGCTATGGCAACTATATCTTTCCTAGGCCTGAACAACCCCCACAGGTAGTGTTTCCCTTGAAAGACTGCATATAAATATAAGAAACATATTAAGCGATTGAAGTCATGAGAAAATACTGTAATGTATAATAGTAATCACAACAAAAAAAAATCCAACTTGATTAGGAGATATAGGAATAATGTGAAGATAATTAAAAAATATCATGCGCAAGTTAATTAGTGTTTCACCATTAATATATATATTCTGAGAAAAAAGGACTCATACTCTGGTATTGTCTAGGCAGAAGTAGCGAAGGGAAAATCAGCATCTCAGTTTCACCCATCACAGCACGCAAGGCCAGATCATTCTCCATGAATTCCTTAACTAGTTGGTCCAGTTCTTCATCAGGCCTACAGATACAAATAAGATTGGGAATCAGACCTTCCCTACAATAGAGTATATTGGTGCTGCAAAGAAGCATAAAGGTTGAGCAAGATACCTCATTTTGGGTGGAAATAAAAACAAGCCAATGTTTTCATCAGTACAACCTGATGCCCCCAAGCTACCAGGCCAGACGTCTAGCCTAGCATGCTTTGTCACTTCAACCACAGGAGGCAAAGATATTGATTGCACACATACTTCCTTGCATGACTTTGTTGACAAATGTCCAGCCAATGACACATATTTCTTATTGTCAAACTTGAAGACTCCACTGTTTAAATTAAAAAAAACATATCAGCACAAAGATTTATTCCAATTAGACCGTGTCACGAGACTAAACAGCAGAATCTAGGCTAAGTTCAGTTTACACCAATGAACTTTTGCAAAGAACCCATATAACCCTATCAGCTATGATATAGGTATTTGATTCCTAATGCACACTGAACTATTGAATGTTATAAGCATAACAAATAGCTTGAGAGAAATGGTCTAAGCAATGCAGACAAAGATTTCTGAAGAAATTGTATCTTTAGAAGCATGGAGGAAATATTCCATGGCAATAATTTGATAAATAAGCAAAAGAAATAAAGGTGCCTAAGAGCAGTTAGTGAAATATACTTCTATCCTAATAAAGCCTCGTCACCCTAATATTATGTCTAAGAATTTGATGATTCACCTATAGTGCAAATTATCTCTCTTCATGCTCATAAAGCTTGCATATACCATGTCAGGTGGGGGCGTACGTATCAGAGAAGGCAACAGCAAAGGCCGGTGCCCATGGTCACCGGAACCAGTTCAAACTAGTATTAGGTGTTTCGGTTTATCTGTTAGGATTTGTTTCAGTTAAGTTGTAATCAGATTAGGATTAGATTTCAGAGTTTGATTAGTGTATGGTTAGCGGTCACTTCTCCTATATATGTGTGGACATAGTTATGTTTCAGATCAACAAAGA
>CM002479.1:2409234-2466699 GCA_000325765.3 Leersia perrieri
GCTGTTCTGCATTGAAGGACCCACTGATGAGCCTGACGCCTACCATGAGTCGGGCCCAGAAGACACGGCCATCTCCCTCGCCGCCCTGACCGGCATCGTTGGACGTTCGGGCCACACCATGACTGTCGACGCTACCATCGGTACCCGCCGATTCATCGCACTACTCGACTCCGGCTCCACGCACAACTTTATCGACGATCATGTCGCCACCGCATGCTCCCTCCCGGTGCAGCCACGCCAGGACCTACTCGTCACCGTTGCGAACGGCGACCGCGCCACCAGCTCGGGCATCTGTCGCTCGGTCGCCATCACCATCAACACCGAACACTTCGACATCGACTGCATCTCCATGCCTCTCGACGGCTACGACATCGTCCTTGGCGTCCAATGGCTCGGCGCACTTGGACCAATTGTTTGGGATTTCCATCACCTGACGATGGTGTTCGTACGGGGCAGGCGTCAAGTAACATGGCATGGCCGCGCCATCCCAGCACCCCTGCCCGCACCCTTGCCGTTGACACTGACGATCTGATGACTTCGCTTCTTGGGGAATTTGAGGACATCTTCCAGGAACCGCACGGGCTGCCTCGCCACGGGAAGACAGTAATTCTCATGGTGGTCGATCGCTTCTCCAAGATGGCGCATTTCATTCCCCTACGTCACCCTTATACAGCCCCCTCAGTTGCTCAGGAGTTCTTCGCCATGGTGGTTCGACTTCACGGCATTCCATCGTCAATTGTCAGTGATCACGACCCCATGTTTACAAGCAACTTTTGGACAGAACTGTTCCAGCTAGCAGGCGTCAAGCTCCATAAGTCCTCGGCCTATCATCCACAATCTGACGACCAATCCGAGGCTGTGAACAAGATCATCGTCATGTACTTGCGGTGTCTCACGGGTGACAGGCCTCGCCAATGGCTCCGGCTGCTACCTTGGGCTGAGTTTGTCTATAACACAGCCTAACAAGCATCCCTTAAGACATCGCCATTCAAAGTGGTCTATGGCTGTGATCCTCCGTCACTACATGGACCCGATCATCGATCTTCAGTCCTACCGGCAGTGGATCATCTTATTCAGGAGCGTGATGAGTTTCTTGTTGACATTCGCGGTCGACTAGAACAAGCACAACAGCATTACAAGCAAGCTTACGATGACAAGCATCGTGAGATCGACTTTGCGGTTGGACAATGGGTATGGCTTCGTCTTCTCCATCATTTGTCGAAATCCATCGTGAGTCGAGGCCGCGGTAAGCTGGGTCCTCGGTACTATGGGCCTTTCCAAGTTATCCAACGCATCGGAACGGTGGCATACAAGTTGCGCTTGCCGTCGTCTGCTCGCATACATGACGTTTTTCATGTTGGTCTATTGAAGCCCTTTCATGGCGATCCTCCATCAACAATTCCTCCGTTGCCGCCACTGGTACACGGGCGTGTTTCACCTAAACCTTCTGCTGTGCTGAAATCACGATTGGCTCGTGACAAGCTTGAACTATTGGTGCATTGGGATGGAATGACTGCTGCAGATGCATCCTGGCTTCCGTATGATGAGTTCACCCGGCGCTTTCCAGAATTTCAGCTCGCGGACGAGCTGCTTCTCGTGGAGGGGGAAGATGTTAGGTGGGGGCGTACGTATCAGAGAAGGCAACAGCAAAGGCCGATGCCCATGGTCACCGGAACCAGTTCAAACTAGTATTAGGTGTTTCGGTTTATCTGTTAGGATTTGTTTCAGTTAAGTTGTAATCAGATTAGGATTAGATTTCAGAGTTTGATTAGTGTATGGTTAGCGGTCACTTCTCCTATATATGTGTGGACATAGTTATGTTTCAGATCAACAAAGAGAATTATCAGAATAATCTCCTCTGTTCCTCGCCACGGCGTCGGGACGGCAAGGCGATCACCGTCCTTGCCCTTCCGCCGGCCACGGCTACGCTTTACGTTCATCATCACCAAGTCGTTTAGTCGTGGGTCGTGACATACCAATATCTATTGCCTCTCACATATGCCACTACAAAGCATGCTCCATCCTAGAGCC
This sequence comes from Leersia perrieri, assembly GCA_000325765.3. NCBI lineage: Eukaryota > Viridiplantae > Streptophyta > Magnoliopsida > Poales > Poaceae > Leersia > Leersia perrieri. The sequence continues at coordinate 2,411,266 of CM002479.1, forward strand.
TCTAGGAAAGTTTAAGTTAGAACGATCGAGTTTGCTCTTAGATGTTGTGTTAGTAGGGAAATAGTTACGGAGGGGTTAAATTGTTGAACTATAAGAATGTTGAGAAGGTATCGCGAGGTGTGGAAGGTAGGCCAACGGAGACCACCAGTGAGGTCCAAGAAGGTAAGAAGCTACGCCGACGGCACTTGTAGGTGTGGTCCAAGAATGGATAAAGACTAGCAGTGTGGTGTGGGAGGGCAGCAAACTTCCATGGAGGCACAAATGATCGGTGATGCAATGTGCAACGTCAGGAGATGCTATCCCACAATGAAACGTGGATCGATATTGAACCAACTGAATGAGTGAATAGGAAGGGATAAGATCTAGGTTTTCTTGATATATATACATCTTCATCAAAGGATATATGTACACAACGTCATCAAAGAAAAGCTAACAAAGATTGTTTTCAAAGGGTCTTTCCAAGCTATGTACAACCTCCAAGCATTGTATGGTCTCCCGTGGATGCAGATCTTGACCTGGCCCATTTCCCCAAGGAAAAGTCGATACGTACTAAATTTTTCTTACTAAACTAGTACTAACACAGATGTGGCAACCCGTGAGTAAATCCAGATGTTTTGCAACTTACATCTAGTTGAATTGAACGGTTGAGATTTTTATTAGTATGGATTTAGTACGAAAAATTTAGTACATGTAGCAGTGTTCTTTCCCCAATAGGAAAATTGTCATCCTAACAACAAGGGGCAAAATCAACTTTGTTTTCTAGCTAAGTTAGATGTTCAGGAAGATGCTCCATATATTGATATAAAATACGAGTGACATTTCATTACATAGTGATAAAAAATTTATAGGAATATGCTCCATAAATATACAATAAGTGCACTAACAAGGTAGTAGTGTATTTGAGAGGGTGCAAAAATCAAAGAATATTCACAAATATAGTGCAATTTGTTCCTCTATAGGGGTGGGCAAAAAAAGGCCACAAACCTAGCACCAAATCAATTGCAAGGGCTTGAAGTTTAGTTTTTCTTTTTCTTTTGCATTTAGTGACTTATTTTTTTATTTGGTGAATAAATTGCACTCACTACATAAATTTGCGTTGATGGCATCAAGGTACAACTGGCAACACTTATTTCGATGCAAAATTTGCCTAGTCTGCGCATACTAGGTATAGATTGTATCATGCAAGCATATTAACAATATTTACATATGATTAGAAAACTAGATTGTCAATGGGCCCCCTGCTACTAGAGATGTCAATGGGGACCGGTTCCTCATTCACTAGGAGGAATTCTACCATTAAGGGGTGGGGATGGTTGTCTTTTGTTCACCACGAGGTCAAACAAGATAAAATGTCTCTCATCAGGTCAAGGGACGTGGATGATCGTTCCTCGTGGAGACTCGATTGACTAGTATAAAGATCCAAGTTCTATGTACAATATGTACGCTTGAAGGTCCAACCAACCCATATCATGTGGATAAAAAACACTCGTATTATTGTCATGTGAGTTAGCTGATATATGTTCATAGTGATTTAAGATGTAGATGCAGATTAAGAGAGAATTTAAGATGTGCCTAAAGCATCAAGCCATCAATGGTGTCTTAATGAAGACAAACCCCTAGTGTATAAGCAAAACTAAGGGTTTTTTTTAATTGTTCTGAGGTGTTTCGGTTTCACAGAACTCCATAGATACGCAGAAGAGAAATAATATTCCCACTCAGACAGACATAATTTTTACCAAAAGTTTCTTTTGAAAATAACGATTAAGGTGAAGTAGGTTCAGGAACAACAAATCTCGATCCTTTTTGCAAGCTCGCTATTACAGGTGGTTCCTACAAAGAATAGAACTAATGATGTATGCAATTCTTGAATTATCGATGTAGATGCTACAAATTGGTTTCTCATCTTTCAGATACCATTTGACTATTGGGAACGAATCAAATCATATGGTTCTATTTCTCAACCTTTCTGACTTGCTTCTACGGAACCAAGGTCGAAAATATTGATAAACGTACACAAAACATAAAAAATTTAAGCGAGGGAATGTAATATACCTCCAAATAGGTTCATCGATAGGTAATGAGCAGCGTCCCTTGATAGCTTCGAAAATGGTTAGCACAATGACCCTAGATTTGCCATATCTCCCAAATCCAGATCTTTGACCATCACCTTTGTTTGCTTTCAAAGCTTTATATTTCTTCTTAACCAAAGAAACATTTGAAGTCAAATTTTCATAATCTTCACTAGCATTAACATTTGCTCTGCGCCTTTTTTCCATTTGTCCTTTCCTCTCTTTTGTGGATTTCAAATCAACCTCATATTCTTCCCCAACCAAAGAATTTGGAGCTTTCACTTGTCGGATACATCTCTGTGAGGACCGTTCACCAAGTTTTGCTTTGTTTACATGGTTAGCAATGAAATTTGTGCTACTCTTATCTCTCAAGCGTAGTCCATCATCCTTTCCATCACTTGGTTGGGAACCCTTCCACGAATGGTTGGGAAAATCTTGTGTCACTATTCCCTTCCCTTTACTCTCCCTCAAGGTTGACACTCCACGTCTTCCTTTCCCTTTGCTGCCTCCACTTACAACATGTCCATCTCTTGGTTGGGAATCCTTCCCCAGATGGTTGGGACGACCTTGTGTAACAATTTTGTTTCCTCTCCTTTCAACACTGTGTTGCTTTGGAAAAAACATATGTCCACCATCCATTCTATCTCTTTGTTGGATATCCTGCCTAAAATGGTTGGAACGATCTTCTATAACTATCCCCTTCCCTCTCCTATCTACACCCTCACCAGGTTGCTTCTGAGAAAGCATGTGTCCACCATCATGCGAATCTCTTGGTTTTGAATCCTTCCTCAAATGTTTGGGTCGTTCTTTCGTCATCATTCCCTTCCCTCTCCTTCCTCTCAGTGTTGGCGCTCCACTTTCTACACCATATTCCTTTTGCGAATGCGAGCTGGATGCAAAAGCCTTGCTTAGATGGACAACATTCTTTGCCTTACTTGGCTTCTCAACCGAAGAGAGTGTTTCCCTCCTTTCTGAGGCTCTTGGTATTTCCTTGGAAACCACACGATGTGTTTGAGATTTATTTGCACCATTTCTTCTATTGTCATTGTTTCTTCTTTCGTCGGGCCTTTGCATATAAAATATAGATTTCTTCACGGCTTGCTCAATCTTATTCATCCGATCTGAATTAAACCTCTGTTTCCTCTTTCGTCTACATGTTAACATGCTTTTCCCTTTACTGGGACCAAAATTATGGTGGGTTGAATTTTTCATATTGCTGCATACGATTAACAATGTAACCTTGAGTAAATAATACTTAATACCTAAATATAGGGAGCTTTGAAAGCAATGTATAGTATTAAATATTCACAACAGTTATCCATAACTGTAAAAAAAAAATCAATAACATTTTGACCGTTCAACACAAGCAAAAAAAAATTACTTCCTCCAACCTTTTGTATATGACGTTTAGCTCAGTTTTGAGCAAACCAACGTCTAACAAAAAAAAACAGAGGGAGTATATTTTTAGGACAATCACATTAGGAGAATCTAGGGGTGTTTTGTTTGAAGCAAACTTAGCCATGAAACTATGGGAATGATAGGCCATAAACAAATGAAAAATATGGCTAGCCATTGTGCAATCAATCAAACACCTATGCCACCAAAATTATAGTGTAGTAACATGCGGAAAATTAGAGTGCTTTCGGAGAGCTTTTGAGTTGTCATCAAGAGTACTTCACCCTCTTCAATAGCCAACTTTTGCACAAGAAATTCCAAACACAATCGAACCATTGGCCACAACAAGGAGCATCATGAAGCAGATACAAAGGTCGTGTTTAGTTCAGTTCAAAATTCCAAAATAAGTTTGGAACTTGTCCACTTTTTGGAAGAATGAATCTAAATGGGTGTTTTTGGAAGAAAGGAAAATTTTGACACACCAAACTTTACAGCCAAAAAAAGTTGGAAGTTCCAAATTTTGGAACTAAACGCAGCCAAAGGCAATCGTACAACTCGACTTCAAGGGGGATGCAACACTCGAAAACGAGCTCAAATACAATGCAAAAGCGGTATAAGATGCATAGTGGACACAACTGAAAAGCATCAAATTGCCCAGGGAAAGATGGGTGCAAGAAGAAGAAAAATAGATCAAAATTTTTTTTTTCTAAATTTCCACGCCATAACAGATTGCTATAATCACATGCCACATTGGCAAAAAAAATAAAAAGGAAGTGGCAGAGTCCTAGGGGTAAATTAACCAATCCTAAGGGCTGATAGATTATTTTAATTCTAATATAGGTAAGACTAATTCATAAGGGTAACATCTATTCCATAAATAATTTCTAGTGTCAAGTTTTATAAATGAGAGTAAAATGCATAATCATGTCCTTAAACTTCAACTAAGGTGTCATCAAGTCCAAACTTGTAAAATAAGTAGTTAGGTCCCTAACTTATTGAGATCCAAAGTGTAAATGATGCAGCTCGGCCACTAATGTAGCATGTGACTAACATATGAATTTCCTAGAAGAACATTTGTCGGTATGGGAGGTGAGACATTTGTTGTGTTGTGGGAGCTGAGAGTCGATTTGGGCGTAATATCATTAGATTAGTCCATTTTTTTTCACACCACATTAGTATCCCACTTTGGACCAAATGTGATACATTAAAAAAGATTAGTCACCTAGAAATTATTTTTTGAGTAAATTTCACAAAACTACAGGTATTTTGGACAATTTATCACAAAACTACAGATTTAAAAACATATTTCGCAAAACTACAAATTTAGTGCCTGTTTTTATCACAAAACTAAAGATTTAAAAATTTGTTTCACAAAACTATAAATTTTCTCTCTATTATCACTAAACTACAAGTTTTAGCAATACATTATCACAAAACTACATGTTTTTATCAATGCTTAAACCTATAGTTTTGTGTTCTATTATCACAAAACTACATGTTTTAGCAATGCTTAAACTTGTAGTTTTGTGATAACGAAAACACTAACTTGTAGTCTTCTGATAATAGAGATACTATAGAGATACTAAATCTGTAGTTTCGTGAAACAAATAATTAAATCTGTAGTTTTGCGATACAAATTCTTAAATCTGTAGTTTTGCTATACAAACAGACACTAAATCTATAGTTTTGTGAAACAAGCCCTTAAATCTGTAGTTTTGTGATAAATTGTCCAAAATTCCTCTAGTTTTGTGAAATTTACTCTTTTTTTTACAGATAATAGTTTTAACGGAAAATTGCAAATCTAGACGAAAATTGTAACTTTAGCATCCTGTAAAACAACGAAAGTTCAATACGGTGCTTATCAAACTACTACAATGCGCCACGTCACAGACAGGTGACACAACGTCATATCGACAGAACTGCGGTTCAACAGGGGTGTTTGTAACAAATCAACATCTAGTTTTGATATTTTCCACTAAAACAATATTATTTGTGAAAAAAATTCTAGTATATTACCTTTTCATAACCATTCTCTAAGTGTATTTTCATTTCATCTAAAAGATTCATTATTTCTTGCTCTAGATTTCAAAACCAAGCAAAGGACACACCGAAGGTTACTTAAACTCCTATTATGTATTTTTGTTGTCATGACATTGTATCAATAATAGCAAACTTACCAACAAAGAATTTTATGCTAGCAAAGGAAAACTAATTGCTTAATCAAATTCACATGCTTATTCTTTTTTTAAAAAAAAATAGGCTATAAACTTGTTAAAATGTTTAAGTAAATATAGTCTTCAAGAATAGTTCAGAAACGAAATAAAAGAAATTTACCCTGTTCAAGATTGGATATAGGGAAACCAATTATGCATATTCACCTAAGTAAATTTGTTGTAGTTTGAAGACCATGTCAATACGAAAATGGCATGTTTGTGAGTGGTTGAAAATAGTCATTTCAAGCTTAGGGATAAAATGTGTGCCGACAAGGTATTATTTAGAAATTTTGATCATGCGCATGGCATTTACAATAGCATTCCACAAGTCACAAGTGATTGCAAAACAAAAACTACCCAAAGATCAACATATAAATCCAATCTAGAACATGCACATGTTCATAAATATGATATAAACAATTATCAATAATGTTGTACATACTATCGTCCTACAAGCTAATATTTTTACCCAATGGTGAACGATTTCATGTTATATTTATATATTCCAAAACAAATTGTCATAAACCCATTCTTAACGTACGAAATGCTTTCTCAAGACATTTACACAGTCAAAACAAGCTTTTAAAGACAATCTTTGGTCTTACAACACTAACTTTTGTTTATAGCTTCTAATATTACAAGCACCGGTTTCCCATCTACATTTTAATATAAATATTGGAATGTGTTCTGTAGATATATTTAAACATCAAACAACAAATCTCTTACTACACCGATTCAGCTTTTTATATTGACTAAAAAGACACTAGTGGTGACAGATTCACTCTAGCACCAATTGGCTACTCTTTTTTTATGAGGAAAGGACAATGTGAACCAAAGGGCCCACATGTCAACCTCACCTCACCAACTCCCTACTTTTGGAAGAAAAAAAAGATATTGTGAGCATAAGAGTGTTAGGAATAGGACTCTCAATCTCATTGAGAGGATGACAAAATAATAAATGCGGGCAATTTTCTGGGTTTATTTCTCACAAATGTCATAGCCAACTAGTGTTGGGATACAAGTATATATATAGCCTAAGCTACCTGCAGCTTGGCTGCTGCCAAACACACAGCAAACACATGTTGTCCTAGCTATTAGATGCTAGTCAAGAGATGCTAGTCTAAAAGCTAAACAAAAAAGGTGTCCTAGATGCTAAAGCTAAAGTTAGTCCAAGATGCCATGCCTAATGGACCAACAAGGACAAACAATCTCCCTGCAACAAGACCACAAAGATGCTGCCAAGACTTATTCCCTTTCAAAGAGTAACAATGTATGCAAAAATTAAGAGAAAAGTGTAGAAAACAATGGTACGGACATGTTAATGATTGTTTTATTAACTAAAATCTTGCAACACAAAGGTTAGTCTTATTTTTCATCACACGGATAATAATCTAATAGAGAAACAAAATACAGCCTACATTTCTAAACTACGGGGTAATTATTGATCAAATGAATGCCCTGGTGACCATCTCACTATCCAAAGCACCTGAGTGTAATAATCCTTAATATTATTACAACCACCATGCTAGCGGTCAAAAGTCAGTAATGTCTCATTGGTGATTAGATTCACCCCTCATAAGGTATGGGCAAAGGTCAGATTCAAGACGACTAAGTCGCCCCACTTCAATCGCCTACCATGCATGCGAAATTGTTTTGGGAAATCGATTAATTTACAAGAAACACAGCATAACCAATGGGGCTGGGCTCAATCCCCTTCCTCCAAACAAGCCCTAAATCACAAGTTGGTTCCAAATGGGGCTGGGCTTAATCACTTTCATCCAAACAAAACCGCACATTCGTCTATGCACACAATAGATTCACAAGTTGGTTCCGAATGGGGCTGGGCAAAACCCTTTCCTCCAAACAAAACCCTAGATTCGTACATGCAAACAACATATACACACAAACCAATTGCGCTCGCCACATGCGAATTTCTTCTGACTACGCCCTAACCGCTAGTGCCAAAATACTCAATCAAGCATCAATCAACCGCAGAGTCCATCCACAATCCAGACCACAAACATGCATACACACCACAACTCCACAAGCAACAGTATCTCTCACACAAGTAGCATCAACCTTACACAGATTAAAATGAGCAAAAGCTTAAACAGATTGAAAAAAAAAAACTAGCAAGATTAGATTAGATTAGATTAGATTAAACAAGCGTGCTTAACCAGATGAGATGAAACCACGCGTACCTCGCTCACTGCCCGCCGCACACCACGACAACGGCTACGGAGAAAAGCGGAAGACGAAGACGAAGCCGCAGAAGCAGCAGCAGAGATCACGCCCGCGGCCGATCCCCGTCAACTCCGAACTCCTCCCGAACCAGACGCCAGCGAGCGCCGCCCGCCCGCGCACGCGAACTCCGGCCGAGCCGAGCAGCGGTTGCAGCAGCAACGGCAGCGAGGGAGAGCAAGGAAGCAACTGCGGCGAGATGAGATTGAAACGAGAAGAGGGAGAAGAGGAGTCGAAGCGAAGGAACAGAAAAGGGAAAAACCCCGACTCGTGCCGGGCTATTTGTAGTTGGGGGATGTTGGTGGGGGTTATTAAATCCGGAAAGCGGGGAAATGGAAACGGAAATCGCGAGCAAAACGGGAATCATCGCTACGTGCAGCGCTGGAATTATCGATTCGCATACTTCTGTTCTGTGCCCGTCTGGATGATAATGAGCCGTGATCGACGTGGCCGTTCGGATTACGGGACGGTGATTTGGGTCCGGTTTGGACGGCGCCAGTAGTCGCACAGGAGGATGGTGGGGCCACGTTGGCACCTGCACGACCAGTAAAGCACAGTACACTCGTGCACGAACCTGGCATGTGGGACCAGCAGCCTTCTGCTGACACAGTGGACTTACACTTTTCCGTCGCATCGTGTCGCGGCGCCTTCTCAGGCGCAGCTCTAAACAATTTTCAACCAAAAACATCCCATCAAATCTTTAAACTTATGTATAAAATATTAAATTTAGATAAAAATAAAATTAATTACACAGTTGGACTGTAAACGACGAGACGAATCTTTTGAGTCTAATTATGTCATAATTAATTAACCCATATGTGCTAATGATGGATTAATTTTAGGCTAAAAAGATTTGTCTCGAGGTTTACAGGCTAGCCGTAAAATTAGTTTTTTTATTCATGACAAAAACACCTCCTAATATCTGGTCAAACGTTTGATATAATGTTTTTTTAAAAAAATTTCAGTAACTAAAAAAAACTTTTTTGTCCGTTCTCGAAATACTCCGTACAAGATAATTAGTGTACTACCAGTACATCTTAAACTCTCATCCTAGAAACGAAAACGGCCAAAGACAGGAGAAAAAGAAAAGAATTGAGTTAATCGAGATTCTCTGATGTCTGATCGGTCGTGTCTAATCCCAGTAAAAAGATAATGAGTAACAGGGATTGTCTCGTGTCTGATCCGTCCAGTGGACACCAGTGCCCAGTGGAGTACTACAGAAATCGCTCCTGTGCAATCGCAGTGGCGTGTCCACAGTTTTGCACGTTTAGCCGGACGGACCGGACCCCTGGGCCTGGCCTCCCACCGCACCACGCCACGCCACGTCCGTCCGTCCTCTGCCTTGTTAATCGTGCAAGGACTCCTCCCGTCCCCGTCCCCGTCTACGTGCCACGGTGCTACTACTACATCCTCCGGTCCCCCTTCCGTTTTGACAACACTGACCCACCTATCCTCGTACGGCTACTTTGTTTTTTCTCCCATCGCTTCGTCCATTTTATCCACCTGGTTATTTTTGTTTTTCTTTTCTTCACTCCTTGTCCTAAATTACTTATCGTTTTGAGTTTTTCTTATATAACGTTTGACCACTCGTCTTATTTAAAAAGTTATTGCAAATATAAAAAAAATAAGTCACACTTAAAGTATGTTTGATAATAAAGCAAATCACAAATAAAATAAATAATAATTTTATACTGTTTTAAATAAGACGAGTGGTCAAACGTTATAAAACAAAGATCCAAAAGAACAAAGCGTTGTAGAAAAGTTACGATAGGCGACCTTCAAAATTATTAAGCATTTATCATTGTACTCCATCCAAAAAGATATATCATTTAGACAAATATAAGAAATACTAATACGACAAATTCAGATATGGTGGTTTATATATTTGGACGAACTAGGTTATAACTTTGTGCTCTTGGTAAAAATTTCTTAAGATATAGCTGTGGTTAATATAATATTAATTGTGACGCGCGCGTGGTGTCAAATAGAAACTACAAGTGACACACATACATGCACTTTGCATTTGATCGATCTTTCGTTTTTCTTGTCATTTCATAACTTTAATTTAATTTACATTGGTCTAACTTCTAAGGGTCTGTAAATACTTTGGAATAATAATTAGTACTTTGGAGTAAGAGTCAGTTTATCACATCAATCTAGCAACGCGAGGCCAAAGCCTTAGCTCTTGTAACCTTGTTGTGCTTGTGCAGCACCCGTACTCCTTCCTTCCTCTGCCAGGCCGTGACAGAAATCTACGCAAGTTTGTTACTACTACTATATCTAACCTTACTCCCTAATGATCAGTTACCACGTTCAAATTAGAGATTGTTTGGATCAGACTTTTTTTTAGTTCATGTCACATCAGATATTTGCACGTCAATTAGGAGTATTAAATATAGACTGATAATAAATCTAATTTCATAAATAAAAGCTAATTCACGAGACGATTTCTTTAAGCCTAATTAATCCACGATTAGCAAATGTTTACTGTAGCATCACATTTGTTAATCATGGACTAATTAGTCTCAATAGATTAGTCTCGCGAAATAGTGCAAAGTATGGGGTGAGTTTTATTAATAGTCTATATTTAATACTTCTAATTAGTGTCCAAACATTCGATGTGACAGGGACTAAAAAAAATGGAGGATCCAAACAGCCCCTTAATCTGCTGAGTAGTAGTAGCCGACGACCAATAACACCCATTAATCATGACAGATGTACAGCTATATGGATACGGATACGCGATACGACGATACCGGGATACGTCATTTTCCAAAAACAAGGATACAGGGATACGCTTATATATATACATATATATATATATACATATACATATATACATATATATATACATATATACATATACATATATATATATACATACATATACATACATACAATTGAATATTTATGTCTATAAAATTGAATCATACAGAAAAATTAAAATTTTAGTATAGAGTAGATAAAATAGGCAACGCACATAAATAACTCCACAGAAGTAATGGAACTCGTGGTCATGCAAAATAAGTGCATCAGCACATTAACAAGATTTCCAGCGCTACCACTGACACTCCAGTTTCCACTTCCACTCCTAAAATCAATTGGATATAACAAATAAAATAGAACTTTTCTAAGAAGAAGAGCTTTTGAAGATGCAGATCATATACAACGAGTCCTAAAGAGGGGATTTACTTGTCTTCACCGTCGTTGGAGGCTATGGATGGCGGTCAACGATTCAGAACTCAACACACATCACACCCCTTGCCCAGAGCCCCACGGAGCCATTGCACTTGCACCAGCATCGTACGACGGGAGGAGGAAGCAGCGCCGCGACAGCGCCGTGGCGGCGGGCGGAGGCGGGATCTGCGGGGCGGTGCCAGACGGAGGCGACGACGTGGTGCGTGCCCGGCGGAGGCGGCCGGGGGCGTAGGGCGACGACGTCGTCGAGTCGATTCTGCTAGCGAGCTTGGGGAGGCGGCGTGGTATGGGCTGTCAGGCCCCCGGGGGGAGTATCGGAACGAGTATCCGGAATTAGTTTAATTATGTGAAAATCAGAAAATTGATGGATACGTCTCCGATACGTATCCCGTATCCGACACGTATCTGATATGGATACAAGACCTATGAGCCGTATTGGGGTAACGTTGCCACTCACAATAGTGTTTGCACGTGAAAAGAGAAACGTTATCAGTGTACGATTAATTTAGTGTCTTTGAAAATGGATTAATTTGATTTTTTAAAAAATAACTTTCGTGTAGAAAATTTTTTCAAAAAACACACCATTTATCAGTTTATAAAGCGTGCCACGAAAAAAATTACTATGGCCAGTTGCCCTTAAGCCAACAACGAATGCAGCCTCAAGGTGATGTAGAGAAGGTTTTTTTTTTAAGGAGAAGGTGTTTTGTTATTGTACCAGTACTGCATCCCTCTTAAAAATATCAGTACCAAAGTTACTAGAAGTAGTATCATCTAGTATAATAAATCGAGACAGAGATACTTCATCAATTCAAATATATAAATATTTGCACTAGGGTATGCTAAAATCATAATAAAAAACTTACTCTATATTTTTTACGGAGAGGGCAGTAAATAATGTTCCATCTATAATTATATTTAAGTCGGAGGGTGTATGTTACAAATATATATGTACTCCTAATAAAACTTTCAATATTTGCTGTGAAATGGTTGTCGATTGCTGTAAATTTTTTACAGCGTGCCAATCGCACTGGCATCTTCTAACGTTATGTAAATGTTACTTGCAATAATAATCAAAAGAGTCGGTTTATGGCATCGATCTAGCAACGCGAGGCCAAAGCCTTTGCCTTCTTGGGCAGCATCCGTACCTTACTGCCTTTGCCTCTAATAAATCCCTTTTTTGCCCCTAATACTTTTATTCCATGTTCTCAAGATACCCACATTTTAATGCAGATATCCTTCTGTATGTCAGAAATCTACGCAAGTTGTTATCTGACCCTCACATTTTAATGATCAGTTACCACGTAAAAAGTAATCTGCTACCAGTATAGTACTAGAGATAATAACAACACATCACACTGACTGAATTGATATCAATGAACCAATCAGCATAATATACCAACCAACAGGAATGCCATAAGATCATCACAAAACCAACAGCTAGCTACATTGGATATCCCAGCCATCCATTCCACAGATGCATATACAAGCAACATCTAGAGAAAGAAAAATGTCAGTTTAGGAAACGCTAAATTTTGATTGAGACACAAAATTCAGTAGAACACCAGAATCACACGAACAAGCTGCAAATATTCATCATGGCAGTAGTGCTGAATCTGAAGGTGCTCGCCGGGATGCTCCAAGGCTCAAGTCCAGCTCTACTTCCTTAACATCTGTCCCAGGAGCCAATCCAATCTGCTCCCGAACTGGGAACAGCTCCAAGCAGGCTTCAGAAGCTGCGTCGGCGTCATCATGATCAATTGGAACGAATTCGATTGGTTTACGAAGCTCCTGCGTCTGCTGACAGCCATTGTCAGGGGCCTGAGCTTCTTCTACTCCATTATTCTTGTCAATGGTAGATCCAGCAATTGTCGTCTCTTCCGGCACGGAGAATATGAGTGCACCTTCCTTGACCATCTCATCGATGAGTTGCTGACATCTTTCAGACCGTGCTGTAACAAATCCAAACAGTGTGGCCGTGGAAGGTAAAGAGTCATTTGGTGGTATGGTAGCATTTTTATGATTCCATCTAGGCAACGAGGTGAAGTCTTGCTCTTCTTGTTCTTGCTTGTCTGCTACACCAGGTTCACGAGGTTTATGGCCAACCATTGGTGATCCATCCTTCGCAGGTCTCAGCCTATTGCCTGACAAATAGCTATGAGATGAGACAGAGCCTTCTTCTATCAAGGAAGTTCTCATGTCCCCCCTCTGTGCCTCATTGTTACAATCTGCCTGCAATTGATCCTCAGCATGCTTCACAACAGAACTTTTTCTGTCCAACCATTCATCATATTGTTGGTTCAAAATCTGATGTTCTTCTACCTCCTCTTCCTTTGAGGCAGAGGCCAAGCCATTTTGTTCTTCAACAAGAATAGCTGTGTCAGGATTATATTTCCTGGCTTTGCACATTCCCCACAGGTAGTATTTCCCCTGGAACTCTGAAATACAACATAATTTGTTCATCAACTGCTAAAACATGAGTAAAATATCATAGAATGACCTGATAAAACTTCATCATTCCGAGCAATAACTAATACCATGCATAGCTCCACTGAACTTCCTGATTTGGGCACTAGGTGAAATGTCATGTCTAGTTCAACATTGTAGAAATAAGAAAATGCCAACTGGACACTTACCATGATATTGTTCCGGTAAAAGAGTAGAGGCAAAGATTAGTAGTTCCACAGGTCCAAGAACAGCTTTCAAGACAATGTCACTCTCAATTACTTCTTTGACTAATCTATCTAATTCTTCATTAGGCCTGGAGATGCAATGAGGGTGTTAGACCTTCAGTCTTGGATTGAAGAAAAATTAGATGAATAAACATAACCCAAAACACACCTACTACTGAGTGGGAAGAAAAACAACCCAATACTGTCATCAGTAGGTCCTGACTTGCCCCAACGCTTTGGCCATACTCTCAACCGAGGGAGCTTGATTACTTCAACTACTGGTTGCAATGATCTTGCAAATTCCAACACTTTTGAGCATGCTTTAATTGATAGGTGTGCAGCCAACATAATAGACTTATTGTTGTCTGTTGTAAATATACCACTAGACAAAAAAAGGGAAACATTAGCATTTCATTCAAACAATAAATATTATTCAGAGAAAAAGAGAATCTCACATACCTCCAAATAGGCTCATGCTCCGAGCAAATATTACACTGATGTTTGGTGAAATCTGAAGAAAATGTCATTCTGGACTGCAGGTGTTGGTCCTTGGCATCTGCAGGGTGTGAATCCATATTTGCAACATCATTCAGAACATATTCAGCGATAATAGGTCTTTTGATAACCTCTTTTTCTTCTTCATCATCATCACTTGGACATATGTATCTTCTCCGTTTCTTTATGGGACAAGTGTTCTCCAAAGATTGGGGGACCAAACTACCCAACAGTGCATCATGTTTATCAGCTTCTAAACATGTCCGGTCTTTTATGGGTCTATCATTCTTGGAACTTTGACCTTTCAAACCTTCAATTCCAGCCTGTACAGACTCTTCGGCATATCCAGTATCTACTATATGCTTCCCGATTGTTCCTTCACACTCAAGAGATAGAGGATTCAAATTTTTAACATCTTCTTGTTCGTCATCATCTATTACAATGAGCTGGATTGGCTTCTTTTGGTTGTCCTTTACAGTATTTTGAACAGTGTTGGAAAGTTCCACATCAGCATCATTATCTGTTAAAATGAGTTTTCTTCGCTTCATTGGGTTGTCATTGACAACATTTTGAACAGTATTCAGTTCCACCTCTTCTATATCATCATCTAATAAACTGAGTTTTCTTCGTTTCCTTGGATTGTCCTTACAGAAGTTTACGACAGCATCAGAGTGTTCCATCTGGGAAGAACTGGCCTCACGAATAATTTTCTCTTCAGAAGAGTCTTTTGAGAAGGAACCTGAATAGGCCCCATCCAGCAGCACTGATGGTTCACTTCGATTTTCCCCTGTTAATTTTAGTTTCACACTACTGCCACTTGTATTCCCAATTTCAGTGTGTGCAGATGATACACAATTGCTATCCTTTGGTACCCCATCTGTATTTGCTGAGGATGATATTGTTCGGGCCAAATAGTCCCCATGCAGAGTGGAAGGCTGAGCCACATTAGCGGACATGCTTTTTTGCTGTAAATCATTGCTTCCCTTATTGTCCAACTGAGTGATTTTGTTGAATCTTGAGACGTTACTCACTGGCCTGAAATCCTTGACATGACATTTTTCCTTATTTCTGACCAAGTCATCACTACCATGTGTCCCAAGCTTGTCTTGGTAATTTTCCAGTGATGACGCAGCCCTGTGATTTTCTGACTGCCTGCCAACTACTGTTTTATCATCTCGAGACACTTCTAAAGATATTTCATTAGTAACTTTGCCATGCCTTGGATGACATTCATCACATGACCAACCTATCACATGACCATCAAAATCTACTTTGTCCAGACAGTACCTACACAATGAATCATTATTAGAAATATAAAATGACAATTTAATAAGTAATGCCAAAACAACTATACATGAAAGAAATGGCATAACCTCTGTAGTTAACAGAAACTTTTCTTCTAAGAAAACAAACTTATTATTTCCTTTAACGAGGATACCATAGAAGTTAAAAGAAACTCATATTTCAACTAAAGATGGATCTATAATTTCATTAGAATGAAGTGGAAATTTCCACAACAACGCCAACAGTTCAACTAATTCTTTCAGTCGCTGTACACAAATGTAAAAACCATAAATCTGAAACCGGTTCACCTAAGATGCATAGAAAAAAATAATGGTGGCACATCTCATAGCCCAACTTAAAGCTGAGGATGTTTACAGAAGGAAATGTAAAAGATCCAACTGTACTTTTCCAGATTGCCACACGGTTTTATAACATTTGCCATCAAAGATTTATTCAGAAGTTATCACCTATTATTGTCACGTTTAAGCCAGAAAACAACGAAAGGCTACGTATAGTAAGTTCCATCATGGCAAAGGTCCATATTCATATATAGAAAGCAAATTGTATGGTGTTTAAAATCAGAAATCATTGCTCTACCAAGTTCTACTATACAAAATACTAACATTTAGTAGGCATTCACATGCCAAGTAAACCTGATGTAACAATTTGAAATGTTTGAAAAACAAAAATAAAATGCTGTGTTCATCAGGTTTACTCTTTCTGAAAAGCTGTCACCGATCTAAGTCATCATTACAAAATTATCATTTACTATTAACTAAGCATTTGCATGCTATGTTCAGTTTGAAAACATACCGATGTACAGCAGCTCCGTCGCAGTTTTTGCAAGATAGCAGAAGATCTTTACAACCAAGAACTCCACAGACTTCACACAGAGTAACCTGCATAATGCCAAAATAAAAGTTTGAAAAATCATCTGTTAAGCAGGTAATTAGAAAGTATTGCCACTGATTATGGGAATCATATAGTAAGTTGAAAGCAATCAATGTTCATTTTAGGTAATAGCATGTGAACTAAAGATACACAATCAGTTAATATAAAATATTAGGCAGGATACTGAAAAGACAGAAGTTTAGCAGTTGTTATTGACTTGTGAAATGTTTTTTTACTTATTATGTCCATCTTGCTTGACCTCCAATCTGTTTCACTTAATCTCATCTCACCGAATGATACATGCAGCCCTATAACTGCCACTAACATGAAAGGAGGGGAAAGCATTCGGCAACACTAGTCAATTTAAACAAAACATACCAGATTCGCTAGTGCTGCTAGAATTAAAGAGAAGTTTAGATACTCTAACGAGCTTGGTACAACATGAGAACAAAGAGCCTCATCGATACCCCTGTTACTGCACTACAAAGGCTTGTGGACAATATGCCATAGACTATAGCCATGTCATCTGACCTTATGCCCCATTTTTTTCCTTCCCAAGACCATAACAACTTGGTATGAAAACCCTTTCATTTGTAATGAATACACATCACATCCAGATTTTAAGTAAAAATAAATTAATACTGTCATTTTCTAATATGGCACTGCTCACCAGTACTACAAACTGGAAGAGCTCATGCAAGGTGAAAAGGTGTATTCATGTATGCACCATATTCACTAACATTACACCAACGAATTGGCTTCTAAAAACCGAGTGGACATACTGTTATACTCCATAATTTTACCACTCTTCACTCAATTTTGGCCTGCTCAGGGCTTTTTTTTTTAGGGCTTATAAGTATCAATGCAACATAAGAACTGTTTGATTAGTTGTATAAAGAAAGCTTGCCAAATATTTGCGGCCAAGAAAATTGAAGCCACAATTTAGCCTCCTTGCCACAACTTTGGTGTTTGTTTGCTAGCCAAAGTTTGCCTCATTTGGCCACAAGTTCGACAAATAGGCTTGACCAGGTTAGCAAAGAAAATGTAATGTTTGGTTCTTAGCTACAAGTTTGCCACGCCAAACTTTTATTTAACTTAGGCCCCACACTTCATAAACACAATAAATTGTGGCAGGCAAGGAGAACTAAAATGCGTCTTAGCAATGTTTGGCAAACTTTTACATCGAGTGGGGCTACAAGTTATTGAAAAGTTTAGCATGACTAACTTGAGGCTAAGAACCAAAATTTACACTAACTTTCTCCTATTCACCCAACTTGTGGCAAAATGAGGGAAACTTCCGCTAGCAAACAAAATTCTCATAGTTGTGCCATGCACAAAATCAATGGAAATAACAAACACGAGGAATGAGGGCGTGGAGGTTAATTAAAAGTGGGAAGATATGTCAACCATTCAACAGCCAGTGTGCACTTTCCTATTCAACTTGAACTATAATTGGATTCTTACAAAATGTGACTATTTAGTCTGGAATTCATCCCCAATGCTCCTAACAACAGAATATTCCCTTCCCATGAGAAAGGCTTAGCTCAAGCTCTCACCAAGCAGACAAAAAAAGCGGTCCCATCCGCATTGCCTACCAGAAACCAAAACCAACGGATATAGTAGCACCAAAACAATGTCCTGGAAACCCAATCAAGGTCAAACCTTTGTGCAATTGTGCACATTATCGACCACCAAGAAACAATCTTTTTGGGTAAATCCGCATATAATGTTACTCCGTCCAATTTTCCCGCAAGCAAAGAACTCAGGAAGAAAGGAAAAAATTGAGATGAAAGAGATTAAAGAAGAAGAATAAAGCATAGTACCATTTTTTTCCAGCACTTTGTTCTGCGTGGCCAAAGAATCACCAAGAAAAAGAGCCGGTTCCCAGCCCAAGACTCAGAACCTCAGATGGATACCGAATCCAAACCTCTCTCCAAGAAACAGAACCCACCAATAATGGAGGCACGCCTCAAGAAACCGTTTCATCAATCACAACCCTCTCCTAAATCTTATCCAACTAACCCCCGAAATTCAAGAAGAGATTTATCAAAGATCAAAGAAAAAGAGAGAGAGAGATTTTGCAGCCACGAAATCCGCCTCCACCCACAACCGCAACAGCCAAAAGACCTCGCCTTTCTTGCTCCCCTGTCTCTCACGAGCAAACAGGGCAGGAGAGGTATACGACAGAGAGAGGGAGAGTGAGTGGCAGGATCAACAGGAGACGGGTTTTGCCTTGTGCTGTGTAGTAGTACTATGGCGGTGAAGAGCAATTAATGGCGGTTTCGGAAATCGTGCGCGGTGATGACGCGTGGGAGATCAGCTTGTGATTTGCGTGACGCGCGGCGCAGGTGGATGCACAGCCGTTGGATCTGGCTGGGTTCGGACGGGTAGTGTTCGGCCTCGGGAGGTTTGAAGTTCTTTTAGGCCCTTTGATTCAAATGAAAATCGTACGAATTTTAGAGGTTTTTTTAATAGAAAAATCCTATAGAGTCCTTTGAAATAAAAAAAATGATTCTTACCAATTCCCTTAAAATTCCTATGGAATGGACATTGCTAGTGTAGTTTTAGAGGATTTCAAACATAAGGTCTCACCTCATTTTTGTTTTAAACTTTCCTATACTTTTAAATCCCGTAGGAATTCTACGAGGATGACATTCTATTCCTGTGTTTTGACAATCCTGTGTTTCAAAAAGGCCCTAAAGCCTCCTTTCTAATGGAGGAATATCGCAGGAACTTTACGGGAACTGAACTATAATTCCTTAAATTCAAGTAAAATTCATGCGTTCAAAGTCAGCCCTTAATAGGAAGTACTCTAGAAGGTTTCTATGTGGATGGTAGAATAGGCTAGATACTTTTTCTTCCCACCTCAAAAAAAAAAGAGACCCCCTTTCTTTTCAAAATTCGGATCAATATTAGGATTTCACTAGATTTATAGAAAAACTATTCATATGAGTTTTTTCTTTTCCTATCATTCAGATAGCTAAAATCCAATCTCATGAGAATTTCCTTCGATAGAACTCCATGCAAAAACCAGGGAAAAATACATCCACTCCAGCTTCATTTTTTTTCGTTTTCTGTGTCAAAACAAGACAATCAAATCAATAGAGATAACATTAGAATCACTAACCTTCATCATGGTCGGCCGGCGTGGCGAGGCCAACAACCAGCGAGGAGAGGAGGTTGTAGCCGGCTTGGCCTCGAGGCTGGTAGACGCGTGCGGAGGTCGACGACGACGGATAAGGCTGGCAATGGTGTGGAGGCAAGTCCGGTGGTGACAGATCGAAGCCACGCAAGGAGGTGGAGACGGCGGGGGAAGAGAAGGCCGGCGGCTACGCACAGAGGTGGAGACGACGGGAGAAGAGAAGGCCGGTGGCTAGGCACGGAGGTCGGCGGCAACGTATCGAGGCGGGCGATGGCTGCATGTGAATATGAAGAGGTTGCTGATTGAGCGCACGATGAGAAAAGATAGGTTTGGCAAAAAAAGTTTAGTATATAGTAATTAATTGATTAATGTTCATTTTCTATTCTGTGATCCAAATGGTTTTAACCTGTGTATTCCTGTGTATTCCTCTGTTTCCATTCCTATGTTCCACGTGGATTTCTAATCATTAATATCCTACTTTTTTTCCTATTATGTGATATCCGAATTAGCCCATATATACCGGCATTATTAAATGTATAATAAAAATATATAGTATGTCTAATAATGTTGATGAAGTATTTAGAAAATTATGCTTTAAAAATCTTGGCACAAATGATACCCACATAATTCATCAACTTTAACATATACTTCTTTGACAGTGAATCTGTCACCCAACCTGATTTTATTGTAAATTTTCCAAATTACCCCCATAAACTTCCAAATATTAAAAAACAATCAAATCTAAATGTACATTCATATTTTAAAAAATAAGGTGAGTATTTGTTCCAGCAAAAAGATAAGTAACACATTTCAGGCAGTACTACATTATTCTATTATGTCCCTAGCAAAGAGTGAACACTGAACTAGTATAAAAACACATCGTACATGTATTTAGAATGGACAATTCCTTACATACCCTAAAATTTAAGCAGTGCTCTCTATGCCCCTGAGTTTTGCCCACTGTCTTGTATCTTGTATGCCCTCGAATTTTGGTTTTGATCCCTTTCGTACCATTCCGTTAGGTTGACCATCAGTTAACCATTTAATAACTACTACCTCCCTTGCAGAATATAGGTATTTTTGGGTGGAGGTGACATAACCTAGTACAACGAATCTGGACAAAAGGGCTGTCCAGATTCATTGTACTATGAATATCACCTCCACCCAGAAATACCTATATTCTATGATGGAGGTAGTAAGAAAAAAAATTAATTTTACCTTTAGGTATAGAAGGAATTTAGAAATTTATGGAGTTTATTATTTTAAGGGTAAAAATATGTTGTATGTGATTGTTGTATTCATGAATTTGTTGTGTGGGGTATTGTTCTTGACAATTTTTTTATATAAAGAAAAAACAATATATATTATTTATTATAAAGAGATATGTAGCATGTTTTATATGTAGCATTTATTCAAATTATTTTTTATTATATGTTAAAATAAAATAATATACATGACTAACAATTATGTTTAACATTTAAAAATGATGAAAATATAATTAATTTTTACATATAATATTTATTAAAAGTTATAAATATTTCTAATGTAGTACTCCAACGTATTGATGTATTCTTGGACACCAACTTTTTACTCACATATTTAACGGTTAATTGACAGAAAGCGTACGAAAGGGAACCAAGTTAAAATTGAGGGGCGTGCAAGAGAATGGGTAAAATTTAGGGGCATAGAAGGGATTGGCTAAACTTTGAGGGGTATGTGGGAAATTTCTCTATTTTGAAATAAATTGTCTTTTTTATAGGAGAATAAAAAGTCTTGATGCAACGAATGAACATGTCAAGTGAATACCCAATAAGTTTTAGGTGTTGTCTGGTTCATTCCAAAATATTTGTCGAATCACATGTTTGGCAAGTTAGTCTATTTGTTTGGTTCAAAGCCATATTTGTGATAAAATTTCCTTCACTTCTTATGGTCCCATATGTCATTAACTAAAAAATAATGGCACACTCTTTTGTTAGCTAAAGTACCACTCACTTTTTGCTAGGCATAACTTAGCAAATTATGGCACAATAGTATGGCAGATGGTGGCAATATTAGTGGATCTTTGATCTTTTTGCCACTCGCGTTAGTTTTTTTTTTGGGGGGAAATTAAGTATATATCAGTGAAACATGTGCACGTCGAAGCCATTGTTATGCAAGTAATTTGTCTTGTTCGAAACATTACCCATTTTTTAGAAATACAAACCAATTTGCTACGGGGAAAGGAATTTGACTAACAATTGCTTCGCTAATACGTCAGTTATGTGATACAAAAGCATGACCGTAAGTACTTTTGAACACAAATCAATTGCTAATAGAGTGATTGTTGGTCAAAGTGTTTTCTTAACAAAACAGAATGCTCAACATTTTGGAATGAATGGAATAAGTCTTACCGTTATATTTTGGCGAGAGGTGGGAGGTGGAGCTGCCTAGTCTCAAACCTAAGCCGACGATATTGATGTGTGTGGGTGTCAATTTATTTTTTGAGTTATTACCATGTTAACCTAGTCTGGTTCCAGACCATTGACAACACCATCAACGTTGTGAGGCGTCGCTTATAGGCAGGGTGTGTTGGTGGTTGTTGAGATAGTTCGCACTGTTGCTTGCCTTAGCTGAGCTCGATAAGGATGACTCGTGTGGAGCTTCATTAGTTTTGTCGCCGCATGCAATTTTTCTTTTCCCTTTCTATGAAGGGTTTGCCATTTTTCTTTATTAACCATGCGTTTGTTTGGTTTTTGGGTCCAGTTTTACTCATAAATCAGATGTAAGGGAAAATCCAAATACCCCTATAAGTGGCTAGGTTTGCTACTTTCCCCACTACGGTTCATTTTCATACATAATGCTCCCTTCCTCTTTCATTTTTTTAGCACGCCATTAGATTTCAATGGTTATCGTCGTTCGCTTAGGTTCTTATGCTATATGGGCACCCACCATTTAGACATGAATTTGACCCATGTCATGTTTTCAATAGTGAGATAATCATGTCTTTTGCGAATAGAATGCAGGTGGGACAATCACGGACGCAGCATGACTATTTATAACATTTAAAGCTAATAGGTGTCTTTATCGAGACGACATAAGGTGAGTTTACGAAACCCAGCTACAACTCCATACGACTCGATAATTGAATCGATATTGAAAAAATATTGAAATCTAACAACGTATGTGAAACTGAAAGAGAAGGGTCTTTTCTACAAAACAAAGATATAGGGGAAAAAGTGAAAATACCACTGTATTATAGGGGTATTTGGATTTTTCCCTTTCTTCTATCAACTTTTGGAGAATTTATGCCATCGGTTATTTAAAAAATATTTTCTATCTGTCCTATTTTAAAGTTCATGACGTACAATGCATTTGTATTTGGATAAAAAATAAGGAAAAAAAACAAAAGGGGTGGTTGAAAGTGAAAAAAAAAGTTTAGAAACAATGAAGCGAACAAGCTTAATAAGCTTAATAGTGATATAAAATGACTTATAACTAACATATATAATAGATGGTTGTAAAATTGGCTTTAATTTCCCCTTCTATTTATAAACATAAATGTATTTATTTTGAATCATGTGTAGAGCTAACTCTTTTATAAAGACCCATTTTTTATTTTTTTATTGTCTCTCTTGTCCAGGTCACTAGCCACTTCTGCAAAAGTGCAAAAGTGATTGGAATCATCTACAGGAACAGGACGATTCTTATCTCGCTTTCCGCTTTCGACTTCTAATCAATTCACGGAAGGAAAATGCCGAATGGCAATACAGTGCTTCCGCACTGTACAGCTTTTCCTAAAGACAAGCAAGCGGCAGCACATAGCCGATGAAAAACCAATGCTACCACCAGCGAGGCATAATTAACAGCTACTATACGCTAGCACAAATGCACAGCCAATCCACACGTTATGAATTCAGACATATGTTCCACAACTAGTTCAGCAATGAATTAAAGTTTAAAAGAATACTTTCGACTGATTAATCTCATTATGCTGCTGCTTCCTAGCATTTAAACTAGTTCAACTCGACCTAGCTTTCGTCATCATCACCACTACCGGAAGGAAGAACTCCATGCTCAGCAGCACATCTTGTGTGCATTGTAATATGAGTGCACACAAGAGGCTTAAAGCATAAGGTCCACTCCATCTAAAAGAAAAGACTAAAGAATAATAAGCAAAGAACAAGGCTATAACTATTATCAGGAAGTAGCAGTGGTTGGGGAAGCAGAATCACAATGGGTCAGCACTTCTGAATAGTCCATAGTTCATGAATTTGTTGGTGTAGCCGTTTGCACCCTCTGAAACCACCTCACCAATTGCGACACACGGCGTCCATTCAGGAATCACGACAACCAAGAATGCATCAATCAACTGCGCTATGATCAGTCTGCTCTCTTGTGGCAGTCCAAATTGCTCAACCATTTCCATAGCCACAGAAAGACTGGTATCCTCAGCCACATCAAATGGGAATTCAACACTCTTGAAACAACCTGAAAGAACTTAATGTCTTAGAACAAAATACGGAGTATGTTGGTTGAATTATGGAAAAGAAGATTTCAAGGAATATGATTACCGCTGGGATCAGGAAATTTTAGCCACAAATCAACATGGCTAGCCACATCAACATTTCCTTTCAGCAGAAAATCGCCCTTCCAAAGCATGAAACTGACAGACTGCTGTCCATTTTCAGACATATTCTTGACCAAAGAGACTGAGATAGGGCCATCATTCTGGAGAAAAGAGCTTTTCAACAACTCTGTTGCAGACATTCTGTTCTCTACTGGAGCTAAACAGTTCTCAATGAAAGATCTAACTTCTGCATCTTTAATTTTGTAGATAGCAGCTGGTTTCTTGCCCTATATCATACGAGTCATACAAAAAAAAAATCAGTTGTTTGCTACAATCACTCTGGCATCTGAAGATCATTAAGGCCTTACCTCAGTGATCTTTTTGAATATATGGACCATGCCTTGACATTCACTGTACGGGTATTCACACGTCACTATTTCAAGCATGCACATTCCAAACGAATATATATCAACCAACTCATTGTAATGCCCAGTTAGAAGTTCCGGTGCCATAAATTCTAAGGTGCCTGCAGTAAATGATTCATATGCTCTTAGTACACATCTGACTGAAAAAGAAAACATTTTCAAAAAGAGAAAGAAATGTATTGGAGCAGAGTAGATTGGTGACATAAGTTACAAAGTGGACATACATGCTAAATGGAATGGTTATGTTATGAAAAAAAAAAATGTTACTGTTTGAAAACACAAGATGCCACACATGTAGCAGTGCTAGTATAAGATATCTACCTTTTACACTCTTTTTCTTTTGCTGCATGAATGTCGCCAGACCAAAATCACCAATCTTTACTTTTCCATGATTACCATTTATAAAAATATTGTCACATTTCAAATCCCTGTGTATAATTGCAGGGTTCTGGCTGTGCAGATATTCTAGCCCTATCAATATCTGTATTGCCCATCGCTTCATAGCCTTCACATTCACTTTCTTGTGCTTTCTACGGTACCTGATAACATGGTGACATCGAAAAGGTTATTTTCTGATTTGTAATGTTAAAGGAACACAATAGCTCTATTGAAGTCTCAGAGACATCTTAGTTTTAATCAACAATCAGCTATACTGAACTAAAAGGTGGCACTAGGGCAAATTACAACAAAAAGACAGTTACCAAATACTTTCAAGAATTGTGAAGAACACAAATATAAACTTTGTGACGCAACAGTTAGCTCTAAAAAGGTTCAGGGACATTAATTCAATAAAAATAATCTATGTAGAAGATATGTATTCAAAATTGAAAAAAGGGAGGGGCAATGTTGTAAGCACTCCATGATAAAACGAGCAATCGACATGATATCTTCCAGCTAACAACATAACTTAAGGTCATAAGGAAGAGACCCATACTGTCTCAAGTTGCCGGAGGTAAACAACTCTGTGATGATGTTAACAGTTTTATTCTCCTCATCAACCCATGAAGCAAACATTTTCTCAATGTTCTTGTGCTTAAGTGTCTTCAACAGTTGAATCTCCGTGTTCAGTTGCTTCATCTTCTTTGAGGACCCCGTGACAGAGTCATCAATCCGGGCTTGGCTCCATGCCACCTCAACACCCTCCAGCTTATCGAAGGCTTTGTAGCTTTTTTTCAAATCACAATTAAGGAACATCATTTGAACAATTTTAAATTCCCACCAGCATGAGAAATTCATGGATAGAACCCAGACTAAAGCAAAACTGAAATATCTTGAATTGGCAAGAATGAATAGACTTGCTCACATAGCTGCAAATTTGTCACACAGTACCCATAACAGCAACACATATAGTTATCAAAACTAAAATATTTATTGATCAACATACCTGCCACGAATCTGTCAAAGTTAATAAGCTCATACCGATCAACATTATAGCCTAATGTTTGCATTGATAATAGAGTAAATTGTACTCTGCACCAGGTAAATTGACATTGTTTTCATTTTGCATTGGGTTTTATCCCATAACCAGGGGATGACAATCTATTTTTCACTTACCACCAGCTTGTAGGTTTACATCAACCACGTTATCGCCTTTCTTCCAGGCTAGCTCACGCAGTCATCACACGGGTGGACTCATTGTGACGACCTGAACAAGTCATATGGGCCCATGATCTCCTCAAAAGAGAATAAGAGATGACCACCATATCTAGTCAGACGCCTAGTGCGTGTATGTACACACCAATCTTCGATCTCACGCACACCTAGCGCAAGGAGACGTCAATTGAACTTCAACAAGCACGACGACAAGCTGGTCATGGGAGAGGAACTTACCAGGCAAGTATTCTGCTGCTATCATGGGGTTACATTTCTTTTGCTGAAATTGCTGTGGAGCCCATGATAGCAGCTGATTACTTTCTTGTGTACTATATGAATCCTCTGTTAAAGTCCTCTCCCATGACTAACGTCTCCTTGCCCAAGACGCGCGTGAGATTGAAGGACGGAGATGGGTGTGCATACACGAACGAAGCGCCCCTGACTAGATGTGGTGGTTGTTTCCTGCAGGGAGATCGTGGGCGCATGTCTCTCATGCGACTCAATCAGGGCACCCATCAGCATGGTGAACTGTATGAAACCAGCATGGAAGAAAGGAGACAGACTGGATGACGTCCAGCGTGTCTAGTTCGAGTCAAAACCTAGGAGTTGGTGTTAATTGAAAATTAGTTTACCATCCTCCGGTGCAAAATGAAAGTATGGGATAAACCTGGTGCAAAATGAAACTGTGTTGATCTATCCGGTGCCAGTGGTGGAGCCAAGGCCCGGCGACCGTCGGCCGTTGCCTGGGCTCCGCCAGCGCATGCATCATTAGTATAGCTCATAATCACGATTCTTACTCTGCATGCACTAGCCCACAGCCGCCTACAGGAATAACACACAGTACTTAATTACCTTAATCGATCGCCATGCTTAATGTTTCAAATACAAGACCAATCTGACGAACTAGCAAAACCAAATGTTCATACTAGCTATCACCTCTATACGGCTTAAGAAAGTGAGATGGCTCTCTAACATTTATCCTTCTCTTTTATTTTTTAGACTGTACATAGTCCAGCCCTTGAGCAAAATACATTTGCACTGGTTTTTATCTCACTAAAACAGAACAAGGCAGCCGCAAAATTTACAAAAATGGCTAATAGTCCGTTAAAAATGCATCGTTAGGCTTGCCCATCGCTAAGCTTGCCCAGGCTCTAAAAATTTTCTGAATCCGCCACTGTCCAGTGCAAAGTGTAATTTACTGTTAATAAAATAGGGACCATACAAACAAAAGGGGAAAAGAGAGGGTTACAGATTTACAAGTGGTGAAGTGGCAAGGAGAAATGGATTTCCAAATGGAGGTTAGAAATCTATTTTTGCCTTTTAGTCAGTGTGACCGCAGACCGGCGTATTTTGATTAAGCTTATTAGCAGCCTTATGGAAGGTGGCATTATTTTTGAAGATCACATCGTTTCTACGACATATAGACTGAAAAATCATACAGAAACATGAAAAGCCGGTTGGTTTTCTGAATGTATCAGTCGATTCTACTACATGGCAGCGCAGGTGTTTATCATAGCACATCTAATCCTGATAAACAATCCTTGGGTATAGTTCTACACGCCGATGATTAACACATATTGGAATATATATAGCACATCATCCAAGCAACTAAACAATAGTAATTAAATCAACAATCAAGCGATAAGGGGACCAAACAGCACACGAGGAGATTGGTCGAAGGATACACTGTTTTGACGGCCCCTGACCCCACGATCTCATCATACTGCACACGCAGCAAACAAGAGGCAACAAACAACATCATCCACCACCCAAATCAACAAAATCTTCCTCTACAAACTCGAACAGAAACGAGTCGCCGTATCCAATCGATGAAAGAGCGGAATCGGAATCGGAATCGTACCCGGATGAAGCGGCCGGAGGGGTCCGCCTCGACGTACCCCTCCTCCTCCTCGTCTCCGTCGCCGTCGCCGTCGCCATCCGGCGGCTGCTCCTCCGCCTCCGTCTCCACCGGATCCATCGCCGCCGCCGCCGCCGCCGCCGGTGAGAATGGTCAACTGCTTCCCGAAGTAGACCGACCGGCGAGGCGGCGATTTAATACCCGATTCGATTCGTGGGCCCGTGTTGGGTTTGGGTTGGTGGGCCCGACCTCGCCGAGTCAGCGCGTGGGGGACGGGGTCGTGGGCCCACGTGTCAGTGAGACCGTTATGTGGGCTTGGTCTACGAGATGAGTCCGTTTGATAGGGATGGATTTCGTTTCCGCTTTTTGAACCGAATGGAACAGGTTTTTTATGATGCAAGATGGCGCGAGAGATAATCTTAATTTTGGCATGTGGATCAACCTGCTCAAAATTAATATACGAGTAAAAATTTGTACTACGTGGTAAGTTGTAGAGCATTCTAAAAAAGAAGTATAATATGACAAATTGTGAAACAGATTAGTGCTAGATCTCCTCCGTTTCTTTGCAAATTTTTTAACCCTAGATTGCGCGGCTGAATAAAATATGTTGTTGTTTTCAAGGAAAATACTTTGATAACGTTTTAAGTAGCTACCAAGATTGTCAAAACTTTGGTTTAGAAATGAATTCAATCAACTCATCGTACGTTTGAAACTCTTATAAACCATTGTTTCCTTTTAGAACGATCTGCTCATGATTGAAGCAGAGGAATTGAGCAAACATTTTAGCTAGGGCACTAACGATATATTTGCCAAGACGATGTTGATAAAAGACTACAGAAAGATTACAACACTATAATTGGTTTTGGCTTATATGTAAGCTTAAAACCAATTATTGACAATGCTATTATTTTCATCCAGTGAGGCGGACTGTCCATTTTAGCCTATGTTGTGATCCATGCCGCTCAATGTGCTAGTAGCCTATGTTGTGAACCATGCCCCTCAATTTATTGCCAATTGTGATGGTCCTATAAAGAAAAGAAAAAGAAATCAACTATACTTAAAACTATAATATATTCGATAATAAAATTTAAGATATACATGGATATAGTTCTACTTATAGATAGTTTTATCCATTATTAAAAAACCTAATATTGGCAAAAATGAAGGCAACTCTAAAGTCAGAACGCCTATGACTAATTGCATGGTAACTATTAACTTCTTTTTAGCTGCAATTGTTGGTTCAACAACATAATTAAAAGAAACATACAAAGTCATGCTTCAAATACTCAATATGTGATTGCAGTACCGTATTCTCGTTCTCTCTGATGTCTTCCATGCCTACCGTGGATGTCTTTTGTTTTAGGTTTATCGAAGATACTGTTTGATATTGCCAAATGCATCTTGTGCTTTGATAGCAGTTCTTCATGGCTTGATGGCTGGATCTCCCCCTCTTGGCCTCGGTTTTTATCAGCAGGTGACTTGCAGACACCCAATACCAAAGGTCTATTATCTCACATTCTCACTGGCATTTAAGATGGGTAAAGTTGAAGAAAAAATAATACTAACAATTAAGGGATAAGACCTCAAATATCTATGGAAATCAATAATTAAGTTCTAGAACACCTGATAGTAATTCTCCAGTTCACATTTGCTTCATGTTTACATTAACTATTTGATAATGTAGAGATAATTAACCTACTAAACAGGCTTTATATTAGGATTCAGACTAGACTAGTGATATACAAAACACAACGTAGCCTCTCATATCATTCACTTTTTTTTTTCATGGAGTGGGCTGGCACTCCAGTGTTCCAAAAAGGAACAGGACTTCACCGAACTATCGATCAACCGCATTGTGGGGAATGGTTGCATCGAACTATCGATCAACTGCATCGACGGCTGTAGCATCAACCTTCTGGCGCCATGGTTCCGGCAAGAACTCGAACCGCTGGACGGTGGTTGAGGCGTTGTCCAATCGTAGGTGGATTAAAGACCTACAGGGGGCACTCGGGATCCAGGCGATCGTCAAATATCTGCAACTTTAGCAAACTCTACAATCTTTCAGTCTTACAGAGCACCCAGATTGCTTAATCTGGAAATGGGAGTCTTCCGGGAACTTCTCAACGAAATCAGCGTACCAGGCGCTCTTCCTCGCCCGAATTTCCTTTCAATCCGCGCCAATTTGGAATTTCTTGGCGCCACCAAGATGTTGTTATTTCGTCTGGCTAGTCGCCCTTCGCCGATGCTGGACCGCCGACAAGCTAGCGCGCAGGGGCCTCCAGCAGCCTGCACGCTGTGTCCTTTGCGATCAGCATTGTGAAACAATTGATCACATGCGAGGGCCCCCGCGTCGCCCCCCACGCAACCTTGCGGCTATTCCAGTCTTGGCCATCCTTACTGGTTGTTGTTGCCACTTAGTTGAGTTCGACTTAGTTGTTCTTCTCTTTTTTCTCTTTTAGATCTTACTTTTCTTTTTCTTCCTCTTTTCTTTCTAAGTTGTTGGCGGTTGTTCGGATTTTGCCGGTTCCCCTTAATTAATCGTGCTCTGTATGGTTTTCGGCCCAGTTTTCCTTATAAACAGGGTCAATTCTCTTCTTCTAATATATTCCGGTAAATTTTTTGCCGTCGTTCCTTCAACAATTGATCACATGCTCGCTGGCTGTGCAGAATCAAGACAGTTATGGTGGTCCAGCGGCCTCTCCACGCCTGGATGGAACACCCATATCGGAGGCGGAGTGATGAGGACATGAACGGATCGGATACGAACACGATTACATTATTCTTCGATGAATCTAAGGTGCACTCTATTTATATCAGATATACATTCTATATATTTGAACAAGTGATGCTGCACCATAATTTGTGTTTATTTACATTTGTAGAAGTGATTGGATGGATAAAGAAGAGGATATTGGACTCAAGTGAATTATGGATGATCAAGGAGGTTGATTGGGGACCTAACATCCCTCATCAGTTGGTATCAGAGCCTTAGTTGCCCGTTAGGTAATTTTTGTATTCCATTAGTTTGAGTGTTTTCATCTTCCCATAACCAGAAAAATAGCCACACAAAAATATATTGCATCTATAACCTAGCCATCATTGAGCCTTTGCATTGTTCTATTAGTTTTTGCTTTGTTGAATTTTAGGTTGCATCGTCGTGTCGAGTGCTGGTTTAGATCGAGTCTCTTTCTAGTTTTAGTTTTGCATCCGGTTGTCAGTTTGGACAGAGTCGTCCTCCTGTGGTGTGTTTCTCGCGTGAGAGGAGAATAACACCGATAGCAGATCGGTTTGCAGCTGTCCATCTGTTCCGATCGGTTTCTAATTTATTTTGGGGTTGCAGATCTATTTCCACGATAGTCAGATCGAGATCGTGTCTGTTTCTTCCACCTTTGCTGAATCAATCGCCTCCACATATTCTTCTTTCTTTCCACACAAGAAAAGGTCCAAGTCTCACTCAAAAAAAAGGGCCAACCTGACCGTGTGTCCTCTGTACACCATCACCCAATTCAACTTGTCAGTTTCCAATTAGTACATGAGTGGATAATTTTTCTTTTCTTCGATCTATCCAGTTGACCCGGCTGGAGTTTTCCACCGAGTCCTTCTCTCACTTTCCAATTTTTGTTTTCTTCTGCGCTTTAGTTCTAGTCCTTGCTCAGTTTTTGTGAGAAAAAAAGAAAAAGAAAAAAAGAAAAGGCAGAAGGTGAAAAAAAAGATAAAAAATGCCGCACCAAAAAAACAGAGAAAAAAAAAGAAAAGAAAAGAAAGCAAAGGAGCAATTTTAGTGGTTATATTGAAAGTATCTACAAGTGCAGAGTTGTGTTATTCTAGTCCTTAGTGTTGTCGGGTGCTTGTTTGAGCTAGGATTGAGTCTAGGCTAGGCCAGCACATTGACTAGTGCTTTGAACTATTATTCAACTTTGCATTTTCTGATTAGAATAATTGCTCTTCCTTGCTACTATATATTGTGTCTTCCAAGCTCCACATATATACTTCTGGTCAGCATCACTTTGATCCTTGCAATCGTCATATCATGTCCTTCAAGGTGTCATGAACCAGCCACCGGTTGTACCGTCCTTAAGCATTGCTGGTAAGACATTTGTAAGAGCTTGGTATGGTGCTCCATTTTTGCCGAGTTGTTGAGAGGCACCACTACACCAGAGTAGTAGATTATTAGGGATAACTTTCACCTGTTGTTGCTGTTTTGGTGTTTCAATAGCAGGTGACGACGAGGAGACGACTCCCAAGGATTTTGCTCACTGTGTCAGTCAAGAGCAACTACAAACTGTTATAGAAAATGCTCATGAAGAGACGAAAGAGGCAGTCACAAGGGCCGTCCAAGAAGCTATCATTAAACTCGATCTCAGCAAACAAATGGAGAGGTTGGACAAGAGGATGTCTACGCTAACTGATCGGGTTGTTGCATTAGAGACACGACAACCATCCAATGAAGATATAGATGGCATTGAAAATAAGCAACACCAACAAGGTAACAATAATCATGTGCCCGATGATCCTTATTCTAAGGTTAAGTTTAAAATACCATCTTTTTCGGGATATTATGATGCTAAGAAATATTTTGATTGGGAGATGACAGTAGAGCAAAAGTTTAGTGCCCACCTTGTGCCTGAGCAACATAGAGTTCTACAAGCTACTAGTGAGTCTAGAGATGTTGCTTTTATTTGGTGGGGTGGGTTAGCTATCGATGGTGTTTTACCTACTATATGAAAAGAACTTAAGTTAGTTATGCGTGATAGATTTGTTTCTCCATCTTATTATAGAGATTTATGCAAGAAAATGATGTGTTTAGAGCAAGGTAGATCTACCATTGCAGCAGTGCCATCATCATCGCCTACTGAAAGAGTTTTTGCTTGTGATACTAACATTTTGAAGGTACTTGAGAGCAAGCAAGTTAATGAGGAGAAAACAAACGACACGAACAAACAAGACATACCAATTACCCCTTGCCAAGTTCAAGAAGGGTCAGAAGATAATACCGATCAATCATCTAAGGATAGTGTGATAGGTAAATTCGATGTTGCTAAAATTACACAAGGTGAGATCTCTAATGGTGCTATAGAATTATCCACTACTCATGCTAATTTAGAGCAATCATTAGTGGAAACTTCTGATGAAATTCCTTTGTTACAAGAAGATTTGATTGCTATTTCTTGTGACAAAGAAGAGTTGTGCAATACTTCACTTATATCTATGTTACAACTATTGAATGGACATGTTAACAACATTATTGAACCAATGCGTGCTGATTTGGAACATGTTATTCACATTGCTAGCGATCATGAAGAACTTAAATTATCTTCTTTAAATACTTTGGGGTATATAGATTTCCACGATCTTTATCCTCTCAACTGTTTAGAGAAGAAATTATTTCCTACATTTGATTTGCCATGTCCTTCTCATATAGTTTTTCGTATTATTGGCTATTTTGATAAAAAGAGAGTATCTTGTGCATCGAGTATATATTTGTTCCAATTTGACTAAACCTCCTTTTTATGATAAGATGTATTGTCTAGAGGACCGCATTTGTATAAGTAATTCCCTATCTAATTCATCTAGTTATATAAATGAGTTACAGGTTGGTTTACAAGAAGGGGAGTGTTGTGGTTTTTGGACTACAAAGATTCCAGGATCCAACAATATGGCTATCAAGAAATGTTTCGCACCAAATAGTGTGATAAATAAAGATAAGTTCAATAGATTCAATGACAAGATGAAACCAAGGACGGTTTCCAATCAAGAAGGGGAGAATGATGAGAACATGACCGGATCGGATACGAACACGATTACATTATTCTTCAATGAATCTAAGGTGCACTCTATTTATATTAGATATATATTCTATATATTTGAACAAGTGATGCTGCACCATAATTTGTGTTTGTTTACGTTTGCAGAAGTGCTTGGATGGATAAAGAAGAAGATATTGGACTCAAGTGAATTATGGATGATCAAGAAGTTTGATTGGTGACCTAACATCCCTCGTCAGCGTGCACCTCCGCCGCCGCTGAGTAGGTAGCCCGGAGCTACCCTCGTCGGATCTGGGCACCGGGGCAGCGACCAAGACCCGTAACCGGTGTCGTCTCACCATCGGAAATGGAGCATCGCCTGCAGCAATCGTGGTGGTGTGCCATGACCGGATAGATAGCGCCTGCGTGATTGCGTGGCTTGGCCAGATGGATAGTCAAGGAAGGAGATAACAGAGAGAGCAGCGTGAGGCGCAGGCGGCGAGGTTTGCTCAATATTTCTAACCCCTCCCATTCCTACAGTAGATGTCCCTGGACTGGACACTGGTGATGCAAGTATGATTGATACCTTCGAAGCTACAGTGGGAATGTGCCTCTCTACGTGGCGAAACTAGTCAAGCCAAAAGCATGCATTTTATCAATTCCAACTCGTAATGATTTGTTCAGTGAAAAATAAAGCCATAAAGGTCTCAAATGCAGCTTGCTAGAATTTGTGATGACCACCAACATCTCATATGGGACTTATAAATTCAATTTAATATTTTTCCAACAACTATATAACTTGAGAAATTCATCCAACTGAAAAGTTGATTCTAGAATAAATATGCCAGATACGCCTTGCTGGCGCCATTGCATGGTTGAAGCGGAAACGTCAACACGGGAACCCTACAAAGGCTACTGGCTAAACATTTGATACTAGCACAGTTCAAGAGTGTTCGCCATGAAACATCATCGTGAAACAAAAATGTTAGTTTTCGGATGTCCGGACGTACGCTGGAAGACAAAACGTCGAACCCTGCGATTTTTGTCTTAATATATATAGAAAATGTTTCAACATTTAAACAAAAAAATTTTAAGTAAAAATTTTTCAATGGCAAAAAGAAAATGTTTCATTTGGACGCATTGAAACATTTTATTTTTGAATGATAAAATATTTTTCTATATACATGGAAACACAATAGCGTCAGCTATTTTGTCCAAAAAGGGACGTCCAGGGCCAGCTGTGTCGTACATTTGATGTATCACCAAATATCCACATGAACCGATGTGTACGGATGGATTGAAGCGACGAGAGAAAATCAAGCGGCCTATGATCTCGGTTGTACCGTTATACCCTAGCAGGCGATAGCTGCGCTGAGATTCATCGGCCCCTGGTTACAAAAACGAAGGATCTAATATGATTTCTTATAACCAGTCAATTTTTACCCTGTGTCCGTGCATGCGGAGGACGGAGCCACCCTTTCCAGATCCGATGGTCTATCCATGTTTGCACCGCTGGAGCCCCTGCCGGAGCGTCAATGTGTGACCATTCGCCGCCCCACATCCGCCATCACCAGGGACGATGGTCAGAGCTTTCCGTTGCCAGACCTGGCGGTCTCTCCGTGCCCGGACGCCCCACCCGTATCAGAGCGATAGAGTGCAACTCCGCGCCGCCAACCCTCGCTGGATCTGGACTTCGCCACTTGTGAAGTGGGCCATGCAGCATGAAGCTAGAGACCACGACCCGTAGCCGGTGTCGTTTCACTATCAGAAGTGGAGCATCGCCGGCTGCCATCGTGGTGGTGTGCCATGGTCAGATAGATAGCGTCGGCGTGATGGCATGGTACGGCCAGATAGATAGGCAAGGAAGGTGAGAACAGACAGAGTGGCGTGAGGCGCAGGCAGCGAGTTTTGCTCAATATTCCTAACCCCTCCCATTCCTACAGCAAGTATGATACATTCAAATCTACAGCGGGAATGTGCCTCTCTACATGGTGAAACGCCAAATGCATGCATGTTATCTATTCCAACTCGTAAAGATTTGTTCAGTGAAAAATAAAGCCACAAAGGTCTCAAATGCAGCTTGCTAGAATTTGTGATGACCAGCAACTTCTCACATGGGACTTATAAATTCAATTTAGTATATTTCTTAACAACCATGTACCTTGAGAAATTAAATTCATCCAACTGAAAAGTTGATTCTAGAGTAAATACGTCAGATACACCTTGTTGGCGCCACTGCATGGCTGAAGCGGAAACGTCAACACTAGAATCCCTACAAAGGCTACTGGCTAAACATTTGATACTAGCAGAGTTCAAGGGTGTTAGTGTTCACCATGAAACATTGTCAAACAAAAATGCTACTTTCGAGCCGCCTGCTGGGAGACCAAACTGATAGTTTTGGCAGAAACAATCACACCCGCGCCGTGCGTTGCTTTCGTGTTAAATATGGCTGGAATAGCCCCAGCCGTGGCCCTTACAGATTGCGCCAGAATCTGGCTACATATCAGGAGATTAACCGTACAAGCTAATAGCTAAACAACCTATCTTTAGATATCTGTTGCTAAAGATATTATCACATGTAATTCGGATACAATTCTGTTAACACCCTCTCTCAATCATAACCTTGCCAGGTTGAGATTGCTCTTAAAATTCTCTAACAACCGAACAGACAATGGTTTTGTAAACCCATCTGCAACTTGATCACCTGAAGAAACAAAATCAATCTCCAAAAGTTTTTGACTTACTCTTTCTCGAACGAAGTGGTAATCAACTTCTATATGCTTTGTTCTAGCATGAAACACTGGATTTGCTGACAAATATTTTGCTCCCAAATTATCACACCAGATTTTTGCTGCTGGTGGACATTTCACTCCAAGTTCTGACAATAGAGTCTGTACCCACATAATCTCAGCTGTTGCATTGGCTATAGCTTTATATTCAGACTCTGTGCTGGATCTAGAAACAGTAGCTTGTTTTCTAGCATTCCACGATACTAAATTTGAGCCAACAAATATTGCAAAGCCCCCTGTAGACCTTCTATCATCTAAACTGCCAGCCCAATCTGCATCAGAAAAACCACTAACTAGAGTGGATCCTGATCTATGTATATTAAGCCCTAACTTTGTACATTGTTTGATATATCTTAAAATGCGTTTAACTGCACCCCAATGTATAGTAGTTGGTGAATGAAGGAACTGACAAACCTTGTTAACAGAGAAGGCTATATCTGGTCTAGTAAGAGTCAAATATTGTAATGCTCCCACAATACTTCTATACTTACTTGCATCTTCCGCACCTAACAAGATACCTTCATGAAGAGAAAGTTTTTCACTTACAGATAGTGGTGTAGGCGCCGGCTTACAATTTTCCATTCCCACCTTTTTCAGCAAATCAGTTGCATATNACCTCGCTGAAGTCCGGCCCGAGGCCGGTGATGATGTACTGCATGAAATCTTCATCATCAAGTGGTCGTCCTCCAGCTGACATCTCATCTTTCAATGCTTTCATCTTGGAGAAATATTCTGTAATGGAGAGGTTTCCTCTCTTCGTCGTCGTGAGCGCGATTCTGGTGTTAATAGATCGCGCCTGGGTGCGTGACGAGTACATCTGCTCGATTGTACGCCACGCATCTGCTGCCGTCTCGCACGTAGCGACTTGCACAAGAACGTCTCTTGTGAGGGAGGAGAGGAGATAGCCAAGAACCTGCTGGTCCTGGGCCTCCCAATCTTCAAACTCCGGATTCGGCTTCTTCACCGTCTTCCCATCTACGGTGGCAGAGATTTCTTCTTCAGGTTTCTTCGTTGCGCCAGTCAAGTGTCCTTGAAGGCGCGCACCACGCACGGCTGCGCTCACCTGAGCTTTCCACAGCGTGTGGTTTGTTTTCCCGAGTTTTTCTGAAACCGGGTTGCCCTGGAAGGGATTGTTGGTAGCGACGTTCGTCAAGGAAGACGACGCCATGAGTTTTTCGGTGGTAGATGGATCAGTGCTCTGATACCATGATAGTTTTGGCAGAAACAATCACACCCGCGCCGTGCGTTGCTTTCGTGTTAAATATGGCTGGAATAGCCCCAGCCGTGGCCCTTACAGATTGCGCCAGAATCTGGCTACATATCAGGAGATTAACCGTACAAGCTAATAGCTAAACAACCTATCTTTAGATATCTGTTGCTAAAGATATTATCACATGTAATTCGGATACAATTCTGTTAACACAAACGTCAGGCACTACAATTTTTTTCTCAATGTATAAATTAGAAAAAATTTGCATCACTCAAACAAACAATGTTTCAATACAAAAAATGTTCATTCATACCGCACTGAAACAGTTCTATTGAAACAATTTTTTTCTAAAAGATAAAATATTTATCTATATGCATTAGAACATCTGGAGTATCCAACATTTTTCCCCGGAAACGGACGTCCGAGGCCTAGTTGCATCGTATATTTGATGTATCACCAAATCTCCACATGGCTGCCAAGAGAGAAACAATGGCATGAAGAGCTCGGTGAGGCATCAGAACACAAGATCGAATAATACAGAGGAAACAGTAGAACTTAATAAAATGACTTATCACCGATTCATCGCATGGCATACCAGCAAGTGTGCGTTGCTATAGAGACAACCATTTATCTGAGGATTGAAGAAATTTCTACATAAGGAGAAACAGTTCACTCTACAAGTATGGATATGAAGACAATCTTCAAGTATGTACAATAAAAAGGGCTTCAAAAATCTTGAAAGGAAATCGCCAAGGTGTTGAATTCACATTTCGAAGAAGCGGACCAATCATAAGGTTTGTTCCAAGCACAAAAAACATATCAACAAAACGAATAAAACAAACAGGTGCAACCCTAGAAAATAGACTGTTCCCTACAAGGTTTGGTCTTATGCATCCTCAACCTGAGAGTTGAAATACAAAACTTGGAAATGTTGTAGTGATATCCCTGTTGAGAAAGTTGTAATAAGAAAATATTGGCATGTAAACATTGTTGTGAACGTGCTCCCTTAAACATTCTGTCTTTTCTATTTATCTCTTTTAAGTGACTTACCAATTGTAAACATTATAGAACGTTGCAGTCTACATTGGGGCCTGTGCAACTACTGCATGTCATTAATCAGCTGGGCATTTATCCCCGTTATTCATTAATACTTCTTCAGAAATTACATGTCATTTTATTTTTGCCCTTAAGTCAAATTTTCCTAACTTTAACCGCTAATTAATAGAGACATAGTTTAAAAACCATAAGATTTGTGTTTTTAGATTCACCATGGGAAATACTTTCATAATATGTTATTGACATGTTACACTATATGAATTTCTATAGATTGATAGTCAAAGTTAGAAATACTTAAAAAACTAAAGAAAAAAAAGATAGCGCCAGAAAGGGTTTCATCGGGTAAATTTGTTTTATATACAACTCTTGTTAACGAATGGGATCATTTTGAGAGCTACGGCAAAAGATTAATTCAAATTTTCTGCAACATATTTAGGGATGCAAAAAACTATCCATGACAGTTCGTATTTATGTTCATCCCATGCGGTCTGCAACATAATAAACCTAGGTGATTACAGTAAGTAGTGCAGCCGAACAATCCTTTTGCCCTTAAAACAGAGGAATTTTGCTCAATATTCCTAACCCCTCCCATGCCTACAGTAGATGTCTCTGCAACTGGACACTGGTGAAGTCAAGTCTGATACCTTCAAAACTACAGTACTACGTGAAACTAGGCAAGCCCAAGGCATGTATGTTATCTATGCCAACTCGCAAAGATTTGTTTAGTGGAAAATAAAGCCAAAAACGTCCCAAATGCTGCTTGATAGAATTTGTGGCTACCAACTTCTCACATGCCACTTATAAAATCAATCTAATATTTTTATTAACGCCATGTACCTTTCGAAATTCATCCAACTGAAAAGCCGATTCTAGAATAAATATGCTCCCTTGGCTTGTGAAGGCTTGCATGAATATAAACTTGGCTTGGCTTAGCTTGGTTAGGAAACGAGCTAAAACCTAAATTTGGCTCGGCCCATTTCAGTTTAGCTCAAGCTGGCTCGTGAGCCTTTCTAACCATACACTTTTTAAAATATAGTAGTAATTTATAATAATAATAAAAAGTTTAGAATGCAAAAATAGAAAAAGGTCATCCAATTATTTTTTTCATAATCCACATAATCAACCAAAAGTTCACAAATGATAATTCTATTACATAAATAAAAAGCATACATGGATGCATAAAAGTCTAGGCTTATGAGCCATAACATGGCTCACGAGCCAGCTCAGGCTTGGCTCCTTTGAGGCTTGAGCTCAGCTCATTTCGTTTACAAGCCAAACCAAGCAGCTTGAGCCAAGCCCGAGCGTTTTCCCAATCCCTAATTGGAGCCACTGCACGGCTGAAGGTGAAAAATCAACAGCGAAACCGCTGCTGCAAGGAGCCAAAGACTACTGGCTGAAAGAAAACATTTACTACTATGCACAGTTCAATAGTGTACACCGAAACATCATCAAATGCATCGCCAAATCTCCAATTGCCTACCAACGGTGAACAATATCATGAAGAGCTCAGTGAACGGTGAGGCATCAGAACATCACAAGAATCAGAGAGAGGAACAGTAGAACTTAATAAAATGACTTATCACCGATTCATCGCATGGCATACCAGCAAGTGTGCGTTGCTATAGAGACAACCATTTATCGGAGGATTGAAGAACATTTCTACATCAGGAGAAAACAGTTCACTCTACAAGTATGCATATGACGACAATCTTCAAGTATATAGAATAAAAAGGGCTTAAAAACCTCAAAAGGAGATCGGCATGGTGTTGAATTCGCATTTCGAAGCAGAGCAATCATAAGGTTTGTTCCAAGCACAAGAAATATATAAACAAAACGAATAAAACGAACAGCTGCACCCCTAGAATATTGACTGTTCCCTACAAGGTTTGATCTTATGCATCCTCAACCTGAGAGTTGAATACAAAACTTGGAAATGTTGTAGTGATATCCCTGTTGAGAAAGTTACAATTAGAAAATATTGGCATGTAAATTATTACTCAAGCCAGCATGCACATATTCCATAACAAATATCAAACCACATAGCAGCATTACTGAGGAAATGTCTAATGCTGAGGTCAGAATTAAGTGTGTTCATTACTTTGATATGTAGTATTTTTTTATCTAGTTTTGAGTTAAGATCATTAAGAATTAAACCAGCAAAAATAAAATGAAAGTGTCAAATGTAAATAGGTAAAACATAGATGATGGATGGCTTGTGTTCTGCTAGATATAAAATAGCATGACAAGCAAAATGGTCATTAAGATCAAAGTCTACCTTACTGAACTCAACATTTATTCCGTTGAGCCCTAGTAGATGTTGAGGAAGAAGAATTGACAAGTTATTAAGGCCTTGTCTGTTTCCACTTCTGAGATTATTGTAAGCTAGCTTATTGGGTCATATTAATATAAGATGGATTATTGTAAGCTAGAGAAGAATAAGCTGCGAGCTGTTTCTTTTCCTGGATTATTGGAGGAATGGATTACTGGGTTTGCAATGCTAAAGTCTAGAATGCCCTCTACTATTTTGAATGCTCTGTTCATTCTTTTGAGTAGCAAGGTGGGTAATTTTTGGTGTCAAAAAAAAGGTGGGTATTTTTTGTGAAGTATCCTCTATATTATAATGAGCTGCCCCAATAGTCCATCTGCTTGTTTCA
This sequence comes from Leersia perrieri, assembly GCA_000325765.3. Taxonomy (NCBI): domain Eukaryota; kingdom Viridiplantae; phylum Streptophyta; class Magnoliopsida; order Poales; family Poaceae; genus Leersia; species Leersia perrieri. The sequence goes on from CM002479.1 coordinate 2,452,738, forward strand.
AATTACTTCTGATAAGCTACCTTACAATAAGTGGAAACAAACAGACCCTAAAGAAGGAAGGAACAGAATGCACAAACAGGTCAGCGACAGTGACCTGAGATACGGGAGTGTCATATTCTTCAGCAAAGATGGATGCCTCAAAACAAGGTTGCGCCATTCCTCCTTATCAATTTTTCCGTCATGCTTTGTATCTGCTTCCTCAAATGTCTGACAAACAAAAGAAAGTTTTCTTCATAAGCAACAGAGCATAAATAAAACAGATACACACCCTGTACTCTGCAGGTCTTCATGCATACTTTGTCGATAATGCCTTCTATGATCTCATCTGAAAGATTCATTCCTGACTCAGCAAGTGTGGCAACCACCATTTGCTTCACCTGATAATCAAGGGCTAGAATAACTTTTCTTGAATAAATACTGCTATACAAGTTGATGTTAAATCAGGAATACCTTTTCAAACAAATAAATAGAGGACTATGGGAATTCTTAAATATTCAAGCTAGTACAATAAATTGCTAGAACTGGAACATGACTTAGTTGGCTTGGCTAAATTTCTAGGTATGATTAATTATTCTAGGTTATGATGTACTGAAAATCACATGTCAGAAAAAAAAAAGCAACAGTTGTTTCTCATGCAGTGTAATAAATAGCACAAAAAGAGTGACTTAAGAATAAGCAAAGGTACCTCTTGCTTCTCAATAAAACCTTGTTGTTTGAGATCATACAGTTTGAAAGCAACTGCAAGTTATTGAGAAATAACATCAAAAGGATGATTAGTTGTTGATGTAGTATAACAGACACATAATTTAAAATAGAAACAACTCCGCTGAAAATCAAAGAAATACATATGTAAAGTAAGACTATCAAGGAAAGATGGTAAACAGGAAAAATCATACTTATTTAAATAAGTGATCATAAATAAGTTAACATAGTCCATACATGAAGAATTTGCATGTGTCATTAAAATAAGGAAGCCTGACTTGGACTAATATATGATATGATACAGATTTCTCGCTCATCAAGAAACACTCCAGAAAACTATTCTAGCTAGTAGAGTTCAATGGAAGACAATTTCATGTCTTATGCAATTGCTATATAAAACAGGTATTCAATTGCCCAGGTTGCACCAACTACATATATAAAACAAAATGAAGCATGATTTCTTACAATCAATTTTATCATCAATTGGAGCATTAGGATGAAAGACGGAAAGAGCTCGTGCAAATTCTTCAAATCCAAGAATTCCATTGTGCTTCGTGTCAAACAAGTCAAATACCTAAATTGATCAAATTGAAAACAGCACACTTGAGTTCAGATGACACCAAAAGGAATGCTCATCCGCAGGTTGCATGTAACTAACATATTTTTAAATAACAATGGGAACTTAGCAACACTAACACTCTCTCTCCATACTTGCAGGTGCATGATCACATACTATTCACACCCACATGAACATAGACATATCACATATATATTCAGATGAACAGAGCTTTACAGTATCAACTTCTCAGTGCTTTAAATTATTCCATGCAGCATTTCCTATGTTCAAATAATGTGCAAGGCATCATATATGGTTCATGAATCATGTTGCATAAAACTAAAAAAAAACAGAGCGATCCAATAGAGCAGAAAGGCAATAACAGAGCAAACACCACGGACTCATATAAGCTTAATTAAACAAAACTTAGACAACTCACACAGACATACCCGATCAGCAAACATGCTGTCTTTTCTGTTAGTCTTAAACAGTGCCAGTTGGAATTCTTCCTGCGCAAAGGACAGTCAATGCCATCAGCACATCATCAGATGAGTTTACTAGCTCAGGCGCAATGGGGTTATAACCTTAAACAACCACAATTCACAGCCAGGGAAACTAGCATAACTTAATACAAACCTTATTGATCAAGCCATCATCAACTACAGCACTGCTAATCTTCTTGAACAGCTCATAAAGCGCCTCTATTTCATTCACATTAACTGCACAACCAAGCAGAATAACTCACTGACAAATAAACGGCAACGAAAATGAGATACCAGCATCGAAGGATTTATTACTGAAACTGATTCAGTAAAGGCAGGCGTAGTGGAAAACGAATCTTACAAACTGTTTCCCTCGCCAACCGTTCAGGATCCTGCAGGCCGTTGGGACGATTGGGCGTGTCGAGGTTGCAGCACTTGAACAGTAACGTGGCGAGCCGTCGGAGCCCTTCCGAGGAATCAACCATTTGCAATCGCAAACTCCACCGGGAACCAGCAGCTCCCAATCAACAACACACCTCACACCTGCAACGCGCAACAACGACCAACAAGGAGATCAGATCACCATACAGCTCGAACCGCACGATATACCGAAGGATCCCGGCCACCGCCGACACCAAGTCACCGACCACCTCCGCCCAATTCCCCGCCGGAATTCGTCGGACGGGAACCGAAATCCCCCACCCCCATCACCGATCGATCACGCCGCAACAGAAAAAAAAACCCGAATTCCCGGATCCCACGCGCCCGCCTCCCACCGAATTCACGAATCTCGCCGACTCCACCACTCCATCTCCTACTGGTACGCGGTGGCCACCCCAAATCTACAAGCAGAGAATTCCCCGCGAGGACGACGGCGACGAGGCCGGCGGGAGAGATCGACGGGGGATTCGGGGAGCTCGGCGGCGAAGGCGTCACCTCATTGGGGGATCCGAGCCGCCTCCTCCTCCTCCTCGCGCTGCGGCGGCAGCGCGGGCGTGATGGCGATGGCGATGGCGACGGCAGTGGCGGCAGATGAGAAGAGAGGATTGTCAGATGGTTCTAGAAGATGGGGAGGAATGGAATGGAAGGAAGGGCGGATGTCGTCGTGTCTGCCGGGACTCTTGGGGAAATGGGCCCATGTCGATGGATGGGCTTTGGTGGCGGTGAGTTGGTCAGTTGGGCCTCAGGAAGCCCATGAACGGTGGGTGGCCAGGGTGGGCCCAACCTTATGTCTCGTTTCACAGCTTGTAATGTACTCCTACTACAGTAGTTTTTCTTTTCTTTTGATCTGAACAATTCATATCCAAAAAATGCACAGTTTGAGTTTTGCTTTAAAAAATGCACATTTTGATTATTCGTACTACTCAAAAACCTAGATATACCATCATAATCAAAATCATGGATATGTCATGTCTAGTAGTAGTGGTAAAGTACAACATAAGTGGAGGATGGGCCTCCAAGACATTACAAAGTGGTATTGGTCGTGGATTTAAAAAATGAATGCAAGACACTAGGTGCTTCATGTCGCCTTTACCATCGTCCCAATACCAACTATAGAAGAGAGGAAATCTCAAAAACATTTAGTGATGTATGTGTCTAAGTATTTACATCCGAGTTGATGTTAAAAAAAGGCATTACATCGGCAACGTATGTAGTGGAAACCAACTCTCCATGCAAATTATGAAAACTTTTAATCTGAACCACGCGATGTTGATCCAATGGTACAATCAGAAGAGATGAAAGGAGTGATTTGCAAAACTTAAGGAAGGTGGGAGGGATGAATTACAAATGCGCTTTTGCAAATGACCCCTCCCACCTCCCTTGAACGCACCCTTAAATCAATATCGTGTAGCTTAGATTGAAGTTTCCATACTTTGCACAGAGAGTTAGTTTCCACCAAATATGTTGCCCATTATATCTGAGATGAAAAAATAAACAGAGCAATCATAAAATAATTTTCTGGTAGGAGTTTTATCCTTTTATTATATTTTCGGCTTAAGCCAGGACCAAAAAATAATAAAATATAAATATCTTCTAAATTAATTTCAGATTTAATTTTGGCCATGGTTAGTAAAGCTGATAATCAGCCAATTGATTTCTATAGTTGTCATACATTGTCAGATTGTACACTATAACCATCATTTTGCAACCTCCCAAGTTTGTGTGGCGTGCAATTACACAATAATAAATTTGGCAAAGGTCACTAAAAGAAAATGTTTATTCCAAAGAACAACGAAAAGTATGATCCTCAGTTCCGCGTAAGAATCACGGGAGCGTTTTTCTTCTGACGTGAGATGAGGAGGAAAATGGTGGAGAAGAATTTGCAAGGAAGAACCGGGATTGTGATTGATGGGTATCACCTGACCTTTTTGTCTGGTGTTGGGTAGGCTGGCAATGGAAATGCATGTTCGATTGTTCGTCTTATTAAAAAAACTTACGACGAACCAAATAATAGAAAAAGAATTAGTAATTGTGAAAATTTTTTAATAAGACAAACGGTGGTGTCATATTTAGAGACAAAAGGAGTAGTATTCTTTATTCACTCCACGGATTGAATGAACTCTCCGTTTTCATATTTCTTTTTAACTTCCATTAAGATTTGGGATATGGATGCAATCTCCAAAATCATAAGCTGATAATTATTTGTTCGATAACATAAATACAACTATAAATATAACTGCATTTCAAATGTTTTCTTATGATAAACCTACTAATAATTATTGTTACTTTGTATCTTAAATTTCAATACGAAATTAATCTATATTAATCATCACTCATCCTCCGCTGATAGCCCCATGTTCTCTTTAACCACACCAATGATTGTAGGTTTGTACGAACCCATTGGCACCGGACTTGTACGTGGCATGCTGTCCTACCTTATACGTATACTAGTATACCCCGTATCTTCATACACATATATGTACTGGCACTTGCAGGTGCTGAGGTGTCTGTTCGACTAGTGGGCTCCAGCTGCAAAGACCCAGCCCCAAGCTGGCCCCACGTGTCATCCACCGAAGAGGAAACCCACCGGCAAACAGTTAGCCGGGCCCACCGCTTCTGTAGCACACTGCTCGCTGATTCGACCAACGCGGCATTCTTTCCTCCCCTACGAAATTACCCCTCTACCCTTTCACTTCCCCACTCCCTAGACCAACCCCCATACACCACTACCTAACCCGCCGTCCGATTGACCTCGAGATCCGTGTCCTCTATGGTTTACCCAGTAGACCAAGTCCACCCATAAACCAAGCATACCCTCCCCACCGCGGTGGACCCACACCAACCGTCCATCCCTCCTCGGGATTCGTGCACGCGGCCAACCCGCTCCATGGACCGGGACCACGCCGAGATTACTACTGTCGCCGGAAGCAGCAGATCCTCTGAACTTGGGCGGTTTACAGTTGGGCCACTGACACGTGGACCCCACATCTCTATGCCCCATGTCAGTCACACAGCCGCGCACCGCATAAGTTTTTCTTGATCCCCTTCGCGTCCTCACCTCACCCCACACCACACCTCACCAACTCGATCCCCGAGCTCTCACGCTTTCGCCGCCGCCGCCGCCGCCGCGAACGCGAAGGCTCACGACCTCGCCGCCGTCGGTTGCTTTGACCAGCGTTGACTCCGGCATGGACGGGCGGTTCCCGCTGCCGCCGGCGGCGGCCGGAGGGGGGCGGGTGGGGCACCACCGGCGAGCTCACTCGGAGACGTTCCTGCGCCTCCCCGACGCCGACCTACTCCTCGACCCGGAGGGGGATTTCTCCTTCTCCGACCTCGATTTCCCCTCCCTCTCCGACGACTCAACCCCGGCCATCTCCGACCCGACCCCACCGCCGCCGCCGCCGATGGCTGCTGCTGCTTCCGCGGCTTCCCCTTCGCCGGCGCCGCGGCCTCCCGGAGGGGCCCACATGAGGAGCCTCTCCCTCGACACCGCCTTCTTCGAGAATTTCTCCTTGCAGGGTGGAGGAGGAGGAGGTGGGAGTGGGGGAGGTGGGCATAAGAGGAGCGGGTCGATGGATGGGGTTAGCTCGCCGTTCGAGGGTGAGTCGGCGCTCTCCGGTGGGCTGCCGGACTACGCGAAGAAGGCCATGCCGGTGGAGAGGATCGCCGAGCTCGCGCTCATCGACCCCAAGCGGGCAAAGAGGTGGGGGAATTGTTTGCTGCTGCTGCTTATTTTTTTCGTCAATCCATTTTGGGTTTGACGATTTCTAGATCCGCTTGGATGCGGCTTGCCATCTATTAGTACTTTGATACTGTGATTTCCATTTTTAAAGCATGTAATTGGAGTTAAAGTAGTGAGTAATTAATTGCTGCTGCTCTTGGTGTTTCCTTTCTTGATCTAGGCTATCTGATTTTATTCGTGTGATGTAATTGGGGATATGTATTGGGGCTTGTTGATTTAGGCTGAGCTTTTGATGGTGCTTGTGTGCAGAATTCTTGCGAACAGGCAGTCGGCTGCAAGGTCCAAGGAGAGGAAGATCAAGTACACTAGTGAGCTGGAGAGGAAGGTGCAGACGCTGCAGACCGAGGCCACCACGCTGTCTGCACAGCTCACGCTTCTCCAGGTATGGAGTTCGTTTTATTCAGAGTGCCAGATAAGCCTACGTATGTCTTGTCTACTAATCAGCTTAGTTTATTGGTCAATTGTGTTGTTTGACATGCATTACTAGTACTAACGAAGTAGAGTAGCTTATACGGAACCTAAATGTTTGACTCAATGATTGCCATGTTATGTGAAGAACTACTGTAAGCAAGCTGCTGATTAAACCTTTTCCATTTTTAGAAGCCTGATAGCATGGTGTTGCATCTTGACCCTTCCTTTGTAGTTAGAGCAGCTTGTTTCATCGTCTCAAGCATTTATGCTGCATTATGGATCAAACTTGAGGAGTCAAAATGAGCTAGTTTGTGTTACTATGATAATGTGTTGAAGAAACTGTGCACGAAGATGTACAGTATCATGTAGCTTTTGCATTGCATAACATTCGGTGAATTTATTTCTCTATACAATTCTTTTCTGGGCCAGCTTTGTTGTTGCCATTTCTGCTAGATTATACAATGTACTTTGTAAGGAATTTGTCTGCATTGAGTATGACAGTTGGTTTCCTTTTTGGGTTAGCAACTTACTTTCCTATAAGTTTGCAGTATCTGTGCTCAGAGCTGCAGAAAGTTAATAATATATGATTCTTAAACGCAGTGGTCACCATAGGATGGAAATGTAGGAAATAAGAACTTTATACTGAACCATTTATTACATGTATGTAGTAGACTTCATAGGCTGAGGCATAGCAAAGTTATTTTTTTATTTCGCAAAAACTGATGTTCTTTATCACGCCTCAAGCATCTAGCACATGAATTTATTAGATTGCTAGTTGCCAAGATGGATGTGGCTTTGTGAAAACAAGTGGTAATGTGAGAATTCAATGAATGTTGATATACAAATGGACAGTGAGAACTGTATTATAAATCAACTATTATTATTAATCTCCAAAATATTCTGTAGTTTTTTTATGGCAGTTTGCATGCTGTGCTAGGGTAGTTCTACGAGCACCATGGACAACTTTGTAGTAGATGTGACGAGCACATCCTTTTTTCCTATATCAATACCTTGCTCCTGTGTTCTTCTTGTAGATGCAAAGCACCAAATAGTTTAAGAAGTAAATTTACATTTGTAGCTTGAATGATTGATTGCTCACCGCAAATGGGGCTAGCGACGAACCATTTTAGTGTATAGTTTGATTGAAGTGGATGGAATCAGATGGGTCCTGTTAGGATGGATAAATAAGTGGCCACAGATTGTAATGTTTGACATCTCACTATCAAGAAAACATGGCTAGTACTTATCATATAATTAGAACATGACGACCAACCTGGAAAACTAAGGACTAACATTATTTTCTCAATAATAATGAACATGCGCCTACTTTATCATGGTCCTTCCGAAATCTACTTATTTTTGTCACGAGAACACACTATTGCTTTATCTTTTTTCAAGAAAATTGATTTATTGTTTTTGAGCAATGAAGTAATCTCAGTGGTCTGTATGTGCTTGGAATCTTGTATGCCTTCTGAACCTTCATGATTATGTTTGTTTATTCTATAATTTATTTGATGAGATCCAGAAAACTAAAGCACCATTCTCTATTGCTCTATGAATACATTGTTTTTGGATTTAGTGTTGTAAACTGTTATCTTTAGGGGACATGAATGCTAGCGTACTATTGCTCATTTTGGTAGCTATTTCATTGAACGTAGCATTTGCATAAATGTACTCTAAAGGTTGTTAAGGTTTAAAGTATGCTATCACACAACACCCTTTTTTGTATGCTGGTAGGCAATTTGCTTGTAAAGCTTGTAGACCTGACCATCATTTTATTTTGTTTTGTTTGTGCGTGTGCCATTTGATGTTTGGTTGTCTGACATTGTTCCTTTTGTTCACTAAATATCTACGTAATCTCGAATCTGATTTTTTGCAATTCATTTGAATCCCAGAGGGATACATCTGGTTTAACCGCTGAGAATAGAGAGCTCAAACTACGGTTGCAGTCTATGGAGGAGCAAGCTAAACTACGTGATGGTATGCACTTATCTTTTCAAACTTCATCATGCAGCCATTATTTTGCATGTTGTGAAATACATGGTTGGCTATTTAGAATAAAGTTCTGAAGCCCAATGAAATGTTTAGTTCTATTGGCATACCTATTGGTCTGTTACTCTGTTAGTAATACGAAACTGGACAACAGTTTTATTTTTTCTTTGCCCATGAAGTACTTACGTTATGTTTAAAAAAAAAATCCTCCTTATGCAGCTCTGAATGAAGCCCTGCGAGAAGAAGTTCAGCGACTTAAGATTGCAGCAGGGCAAGCTCCAAACATGAACGGGAATCCCTTTAATGGTGGACTCCAACAGCAGATTCCGCCCTATTACACACAACAGCAGCAGCAGCAACAGATGTCTTATTTAGGCGGCCAACATGCTCAGCAACGCCATCCAAGCCATCAGCAGAGCTCATCGAACGGTGGCCAGTCGCTGAGCGGTCAGTCCCTAAACGACTCCATGGATTTCATGCGAGGAGAAATTCAGCGCCCCTATTAAACCAATACACCAACTGCAGTTCAGCATTGTAAAGATAACTAATGTACAATGTAATGCATATGAATCATTGAATAGGGTAGCTAGTCGTTCTTTGTACCAGTAAACAGAAGTAATTCTTGTATGACATAACCTTTCCTCTGTTTATTTCTGGAGTAATGCCGTAGACTGAGGTAACTATGTTGACAATTTAGTACCTGCCAATATTTTCCTTGTAAAGTGGCCTTTTGTATCTGTAAAAGCCAATGTTCTCTGTAATTCAGTTAGGGTTACGGATGCAGTTGGTTAGCAAAGGCATTAATGTGCACTTAATTGGTTGCGTATCAGGTCCTAATCAAGTAATCTCGGAAGATTAGGAGGCACACTGGCTGGATCTTGATGATCAAGCCACACCATCTAAACTAACATGGGCTGATGGATATAGCTGTGCTGGAGACTGCTGCTGCTTTTGTTTTTAGCTGGAACTCATATGATTCCATTAAGGTCCCATTTAGTTCCCAAATATTTTCGCCCAAAAACATTACATCAAATCTTTAAACTCATGCATAAAACATTAAATATAGATAAAAATAAAACTAATTACATAGTTGGGCTGTAACGACGAGACGAATCTTTTGAGCCTAATTATGTCATGATTAGCCATAAGTGCTACAGTAACCCACATGTGCTAATGACGGATTAATTAGGCTCAAAAGGTTCGTCTCGAGGTTTACAGGCTAGCCGTGAAATTAGTTTTTTCATTCATGACAAAAACACCTTCCGACATCTAGTCAAACATTTGACGTTTGATGTGGTGTTTTCGTAAAATTTTTTCAGGAACTAGACAAGGCCTAAATAGGGGGACGCAGCAGAATCGCTGGCTACTATTGACAGGATTCAGATGAGGCAGCTTCTATATTACCACCATACTTAGAACATGCCCATTGTTGGTTTTAGCAAGGGTCCTATAGAAGAGAGAAAGCTATAGCACCGGTACTAATCATTGCAGTGTTATTTGTCCATTCCCAAGACAAAACCGGAACCAAGCATGGCACCTGTCTCTTAGGAGAGAGAATGTTTCTTGGGTTCATATGTCATTCACTGTCTAAACACTACTTTTTACCTGCTATGTCCCACACATTGCAGACATATACACAAAAGTGCTATCTTCAGTGTAGAGCCCAAACTTATACAATGTGCATGCTCTTAAGCTGGACAGGCAGGTGATTAGTCTCGTTCATTTGACAATACTGAAATGGAATGATGGAGGTGATGTGATATGACACGGTTTCTTTTCTTCTCCTGGCCTTTTTGCCTTGCTGTCCTTTTCAGCTTGCTGACTATCCTCCTTCCTTTCATCCTTTTTGGCAGTAGACAGACCGGACTTTGGCACCACTGGACTTTTGTGGCACCTCTGTCTACAAACCAGCAGGAGAGGCCAGACCAGAGAAGAGGCCAGGCCAGAGGTGCTGTGCTATTATAGGTTCTGTGCAAGATAATATCACATATTCTTTTGACTAATTCTACTACAGTACTCAATATGATTGTACTTTCTCTGTTAGTTGTTTAATAAAGATTTACTACAAAATTACCCTTGTGTTGCCAAAGCTATCAGAAAACTGCACTTTTTTATATATTTAATCTATTTTTTACTTGTTGCTTTAGAATCCGTATCATGAAACTTTCTAAAATTTTACAGCAAATATGATAAAAATGCATCGTTAACATTATGTTAGCATATTTTAATATAACACTGGCCCCTTTGATTCGCAGGATAGAAAAAACATAGGAATAAGGCATGGATTCATATGCAGAACAAAGGATTGAAAAAAGTCAGAAACTGTACGAATGGTCGTTTAATTGGTGCGCAGAAAAAACATACAAATGTTGAGCATTAAGTTAGTACTAAATCGCAGCCTAAAAAGTCAAGCTAAGTTAAACCATATTTTTCAGTGGTGATTTGCCTGATCCTATGCATAGGAAAAGAAAAATGAGCTCAAAGTGGATGCTAAAATTCCTATGGAATTCCCTTGAAACAATGGTCATAGGAAACTTTCCTATATTTTTCCTTTTTCCTTTGTTCCATTCCTACAAATTAAAGCGATGAATAGTAACAATTCCTATAGGATTCTTGTTCCTATGTTTTTCCTCCAATATTCCTACAAATCAACGGGGGCAGGATGTTGTAACATACCAATCCTATAAACCTGAGAGCCAAATCTAAAATTTGATGCATCATGTGATTGTGAATTGTTTTTGCTTTTTAATCATCTCATCATCACATGCAATGTAGGCCTAGAATCATAAACCAATTAATCTGGTAAATGTGTGCATCCAAAAATTCCACAAAAATTCTCAAAAATACTTTGATATGTCAGAAAACAACCCACAAATTTTTAGAAGTTTTAAGAAAGGTTTGCTAACTCGTTGATCTATTTTAATCTCTCTAAAAATCTTGAAAAACTGCTTAATGGATTCAAACTTGCTCACTCTGTAAAATTTATTTCAAAAACCTCTTTTTGAAATTTGGTTTCAGCCAAAGTCTAGTACTAACTTTCTTCTAACACCCTATGAAGTGGCACACCCCAGATCTCTCTCTAACCTTTTCTTTTCTTCCACCAAAAATCCAATCAGCCCCTACTCTCACTGTCAACTGCAGTAATTAGTTTCATGATCAAATTTTGCAAGGGCATCAAGACCAAACCAACCCACCATGAACAAAACCACTTCAGCACATTCTATCCTCATGTCTTAGACTGCAAGGAAGAGCTCTTGCTCCATCTTTTCCTGCAGAGAAAGGAGAGAGCAAATCTAGCCCAAAGATCCCTCATAACTCTCCCTCTTTGACTTAGCCAATATACAGATTTTTGAACTCTTTCAATGACAAGTGGACCCCACAACCCCTGGGACCCACAAGTCAGTCCCTCACCTCTCTCCCAACGGCCAGACGCGCAGAGAGGCGTTGCCACGCGCCCTCCACGCGCCGGCTACACCCTGGGCACCCTCTCTCTCACCCCCTCTCCCCAGCTCACTTCTTTCGCAAGCCAAGGCCACCATGGACACGGCACTTCACTCTCTCCACGTTCCAACCCTCTCCAACCCCTTTCCTTGCAAAGAACGCCATGGCCGAGCCCTTCTTCCCCGGCGCCGGCGAGATCCCCACCACCGTGCTTCGTCTCTGGTGAGCTTCGCCGTGAACCGAGCTCGGGAACACCTTCCTCTCCTCGCGCCTAACCTCCCTGTGCTCTCCTTTTTCCCAGATCCACCAGTCAAGCAGCTGGCGACGCCGTCGTCCCCGCCGCCGGCCAGCTGAGCAGTACCGCTGTCGCCCTCGTCGTCGTTCCTCACCGCCGGAGCAACCAAACGGCATCGTGCTTCACCAGTGGGCTCGCCTCAGCACCATAGAGGTTCGGCTGGGAGCAATCGAGTTTCCTCCCTCTGCCTCGCCGGAACGCCTCCCCTTTCTCCGACTGCCATTGACGCCATTGCCGATCTCCCTCTCCGGTGAGCTCCGGCCAAATCCCTCTCGTCCTCACCATCTCTAGCACCTCCCTAACCCCCTGCATGGCTCACCCCTCTCTTCCGCAGGCCCAATCGAGCCGCCGCCAACGACCAACGCCTTTCCGCCGCCGCCGGAGCAGCGGACCACCGCCGGAGCCGCCCAAGCCTCGCCGTCGACCGGATCTCGCCCGGTGAGCATCGCCTCAGCCCCAGGAAGGACATGCATGCATAGATCCGGCCTAGAACCGCTCCTAAACCTACATGCACGGTCACCCCGTGAGCCGCCGCCGCCGCTCTTCGCCGGCGCGATTCCGGCCACCTCCCGGCATACGATCACCACCCACACATCCACCTCACCCCCGTACACCTTTTCTCTTACGGTACCCGCCCTGGTTCGCCGCCGTTCGCCGGCGACGCCGCCGCGAAGCTCGCCGGCTTCGCAGCGAGCGCGCGCGCCCAGCGCCGTGCCACTGGCCGGTGGGTCCCGCCAGTCAGGCCGCGCGAGCACCTCTCCGCGCTGGTTCAAAACCCGCGGCGGTTTTTCTGCAAAACCGCCTCGCTGACACGTGGGACCTCGTGGAGCGCGGGTTTATTCCCTGGAACTCCGAGGGCCTTTTTGCAAAGTTTCTCTCGCTGACGTGTGGACCCCCGGCTGAATAAAGATTTCGGAAAATGATTTATATTTTGTTTTAAAAGGCAGAAAGTGAGCAGAACTTCAAAAATATGTAGAAAATTCATTTGAACTCTAAAAGTTGTGAAACCAGTTTTTTTAGGTTTTTAAAACTGTGAAATATTTTAAAAAAATATAAAACTTGGTACTTCCTGTACAAACTTTTCATCTAATCTTATTTTGCCATAAATGTTGTCTAGAGCTTGTAAAATCTATAACAAATTGAATATAGGTCTAAAAATTGTGAAACCACTTCTGTTAATTTTCTAAAATCATGCTCTATAACTTTGTAAATGGAATTTTTGTTCACTTCTGTACAAAAATGTTGCTTACTAAAACTTTGCCCTTTTTAACCCTTTTATTTGTAAATTTCATATCTCTGTTAATAAAAGTGATAAAATAGAAAATCCTTCACCAGAGCCCACCTGAGGCCAGCACGCACCCACAACATAGGTTTCATGCATTTTCATGTATTTTAGTTTTTATGCATTTTTGTATTTATCTTATACGTAAATTTGTATAGAGGGAGAATACATCGTCGAAGAGGAGGTTGAGTTTGTTGACGACCAGACCTAGGTGTTTGTTGACGAAGGCAAGTTTTGCCCCTCCTTTGAACAACTTAATCCTATGATTTTGTATGGGCTAAATGTTTTATTTCTAAACATGCATGCGATAGATAGATATATATATTTGTTAAAAATGATATGTTTGTGGGAATGGTAGTTAAATCCTATCTTGCTGCATATACCCCCTTGGAATGTTGATTACTTGTTGTTTGTATCCTTAGAGTACTTTTGAGTACAATTATATTACTCTATGGGATGATTATTACTTATAGCCGCTATATGCTCGCTTATGGTACCGCTTATTATTACTTCCTTTATAAAATGTTTATGAACTTTGATAAATGGGATATTTTGATGCCTCGGGCTGAGGTTGAAATGTGTGAGTATTGTGAACTGAAAGTGGAGATAACTTGTTTT
>CM002479.1:2469852-2499043 GCA_000325765.3 Leersia perrieri
CCCCCTCTTGAATGCTGTGGCGGCTTCTTTTTGCTTACCTTTGTCCAACCAGGTTCTTCCTTGTCCCCTCCGTGTAGCAGCGCGTCGCACCAGGAGGAGAAACGTGTCGTCGTCTCGTGGCGCCAGCCGCCGGAGTGGCGGGCCGACGGTTTGGCGGTGGGGCGCTGGTCTCGCTCGGGCATGGCGTCCCTCCAATCTGTGCGACTCTATGGATATTGACTTCTGAATACTCCTTACAACAGTTGAGTCTGTTTGCATCTATACTGGATGTTTCATGCACTAAACTACTGCTCCTTCCTCTAGTATGATTAGGATGACTAGTCCAAGGTCTCCATCTGCCGGTCTTAACTCATTTGATGTCACCAATGATAAGAGTGTTCAAATATAATCAAACCAGTGAACTCGTATAGACTTTCTGAATTACTAGATGATCCGATGGTGACCTCAAATAGCAGCTGCAGCTCCTCACGAGAATGCCACAATATGAGTTCGATCAAGGTGATCAGATTCAAAGATGATGGGCTCTTCAACGACATGATGGTCGTCAAGAATTAGCTGCTAATGATCTGCTGCAAGATGATGATTTCTGTTTCCCCAATGTAGATATCAGGGATCTGGGATTCAATAGCAGAAAAATTTCAGGCATTTGAACAAAATTCATAGAAATATATAAGTCATATATAAGAGAATCATACCAGCATTAGATAAAAATGATAAAAATGATAATTAATAAGCATTGCTCAGCAACATTGAAACATTGACCGAAACAATGGGGAAAACAAATTCATCACTACACATTAGGGGAAAAGACCACAACTACCCAGTGTGAAAATTAAATCATCACTATATATATTTTTTGTGGAAAATATAAATCATCACTATAAACCAGTGCTTGTAGACTTCATTTGTATCCATAGTAGTGCCACTGCCGTTTCTACATAATGTACAAAGGCACTCCCACCATCAGAAATTGAGAAGGGGAAACTAAGAGGATTAAATTAGGGGCTCAGGGAGAGGGATGGAGCAAAGGTGACAGATGGTACTCCTGATCTGCGCCCTCATGGAGAGAATGAGGACGAGAAGGAATGGTGGATTTTGCCCTTTTATACCTAGCTAGTCAGCCTGATATTCCATTAGCTAGCTAACTCTGACGAGAGATTAATTATTAGCAGCTAACGGTCATCAAGTCCGGCGCCAGCGGTGGCCTTTCTTCGGAGTTCGCCGAGTCATGCATTCTGCCTCCCGTTCCAGTACACCACGACAGCGGCGATCGATGAGCTCGCCATATGCATGATCTGCAAGGGAAGCTAGCTCGATCGCTCATGGGCCGGCCGATCTGGCCCCCATCCCCGTGCGAAAGTCCAGGAGTTTCGAAGACGAAGAGACCTCCACAAAAAAGTCGGGTGTGGTTGATCTATATATTTCGCTCCACGACCTCACCCTAGCCTCTCGGAGTCCGCCGGCGCCGCCAATTGATTCGATCGAGTTGCGTGGACGTGTCGGTGACCAGCCGCAGGCCTGCTGCCCTACTGCCCTAATCAAGTAATCAGGTGATTCTATATTTCTATGAACAGCTGATTAATAGTTGATAGTTTGATAGAGTTGATTAATTCTATATTTCTGTGATTCTATCCAGGGGCGGAGCTACAATGGGGACGGAGGGGTCTTGAGCCCCCACTACTAGATCCAGGACTATGAAGACCCCCGTAAGCCCCACTAAAAATTTGTATTAAAAATCCATTAGATGTGGGGGCTAGAGCTTCCTGTGTTCTTCAGATCGAGCGACTGGAGGTTGAAGAAGGAGGATTTCGCGATTTAGGCCAGCAACAAAGAGCAGCCCACGAACTCACTCTCGCATTTTGGCCCGGCCTCTTTCATTCCCTACAGGCCTGATTCCCCAATGGCCCAATTGGCCCATCTCTTTATGGCCTATCCTTAATTCCCCACCTTTGACCTTTCCTAACCCTAGCTTCAGTCTTGCAGAGAGAAGGGACGGGCGGCGACTGCGGCAAACGAGCAGGCGACGCCGCGACGGCCTTGGCGGCTTGGCACGTGGCTGGTGGGGGCGCCGCGCGCGGCAAGCAGGCTGCAGGCGACCGTCAACGGGCGCCGCGAGCGTGCTGAGCTGCGGCAAGCCCGCAGCCCGCAGCCACCTAGGCGTTTCCGCGTGCGTAACGTGCGTTGGCGTTTGCGAGGGGGCGGAGGGGCCAGGGCGACCGGGCGACGGGGCGAGCCAGTGAGGGAGGGACGGCCGGCGCCCGACGGCCTGCGCCCGACGTGTGCGTAAGTTCATAGTAATTGCAAGACTCATAATGATGCTAGGAAAAAATGTGAAGACTTCATGAACCAAAGAACAAGTGTATCTAGAAAAATGGAGATTTTTAGCAAGGAGGAAGAAATTCGATACAAGATTCGGTTGACATCTTCTTTAGATGTTGTAAGGTTTCTCATTGAACAAGGTGATGCTTTTCGTGGACATGATGAGTCTCATACTTCCCTTAGCAAGGGTAAATTTAAAGAGATGGTTGATTGGTACAAAGACAAAGTTCCTGAGGTGAAGGATGCATATGAAAAGGGCCTTAAAAATTGCCAAATGTTATCACATCATATTCAGAAGGACCTCACTAAAGCTTGTGCAGAAAAAGTGATGGCGGTGATTATGAATGAGATTGGAGATAGAAACTTCTCTGTTCTTATTGATGAATCTCGGGATGTATCAATAAAGGAGCAAATGGGTGTCATCTTGAGGTTGGTAGTACTATGTATTTTTATGTGCTTTGGATTTTCATATTCTATTTTAAGTACTAACTTACAAATAAATGTTGATGTGCAGGTTTGTGAATGGTGAAGGAAAATTGGTGGAGAGGTTTCTTGGTCTTAAACATATTGAGAGATGTACGGCTATTGCTTTGAAGGAAGCTTTATTTGGTATGCTTTCTAGTCGTAAGTTAACCATCTCTAAGATTCGGGGGCAAGGTTATGATGGAGCTTCTAATATGAGAGGGGAATTTAATGGTGTGCAGAAATTGATTAGGGATGAAAATCCTTATGCTTTTTATGTCCATTGTTTTGCCCATCAATTACAACTAGTAGTTGTTGCTATTTCAACTTCTACTCCAGCCATTGCGGATTTTTTTAACTATGTGCCTTTAATAGTCAACACTGTGGGTGCATCTTGTATGCGAAAGGATGCCTTGCTTGCAAAGCATCAAGATGTATTGTGAAAGAGCTCATGGAGATACTATGTCCTGCAGAGCTCTTGCAAAGCATCAACATCTTTCTTGCTCATGGATGTGAAAGAGCTCTTGCAGGACATGAGGGAGAATGGATGGGAGCCATTACTGAATAGGGTAATTTCATTCTGTGCTAAACATGAGATTAAAGTGCCAAAAATGGACAAAGAAGTAAATGAAAGAGGGACATCTACACGTCGGAAGCACAAGGTAACAAATAAGCACTACTATCATGTTGAGATCTTTCTTGCATCCATCGATGCCATTTTGGTTGAAATGAATCATCGGTTCAGTGAAGTTAGTTCAGAGTTATTAGTATGCATGTCATCTCTTAATCCACGGAATTCCTTCTCTAATTTTGATGTGGATAAACTTGTGAGGCTTGCTGAAATCTATGCTGAAGATTTTTTGGTTGGTGATCTTATGCTACTACGGGTTCAACTTGGAAATTTTATTAACAGTGTTAGAAGAACTAAAGAATTTCTTGGATGTAAAGATCTTGCAAAGGTTGCTGAATTAATGGTTCAGACTGGAAAGAACAGAACTTATCCCTTGGTGTATAGGCTCATTGAGTTATCATTGATACTTCCTGTGGCAACGGCTTCGGTTGAGAGGGTCTTTTCAGCAATGTCTCTTATAAAGACAGATTTGCGAAACAAAATGGGAGATGAATGGCTAAATGACTTGATGATTTGCTACACTGAGAAGCAGATTTTCAGAAGTATTAGTGATGATGAAATCATCCAACAGTTTGAAGACATGAAAACGCGCCGGATATTAGTGCCTCAAAAGAAATTAATGGTATGCTCCATGCCTCTTTTTTTTCCTTATCTTTACATTATTTTGAATTCAAAATAAATCTGTTTCAATTATTCGTTAAATTGCCATTTTCTTTGTACAGGTTACTGATGAAGAATAATCTTCAATTGAACGTCACAAGTCGCCTATTGGACATTGGTTTGGTATGGAAAAAATTCCCTACATATTATTACTTTATTAGTTCATTGTATGTGTGATTTGAACTAGACATGTAGCCATTTCATATATGAGACGTGTTTTGATTTATAGTGGTCCACTATGTTCAGCCCCCACTATTATTCTGTCCTAGATCCGCCCCTGATTCTATCTCTGTCTACAGACTTTATATCTTGCGTGAGAAGTACAGTGAGGCGTCGATTACTAAATAGCAATTTTAGTATTTAACGTTACTGCATACTAAATCATATACACATACATATGTGTGTTGATTATAATTTTAGTTGGTATATTAAGGGCGGCCCAAATAAAGTCCGAACTGGCCCTGGCGCTCATCTCATCGGTGTAGCGACACGGCGACGATGGGTGGCAATTAGGAGTCAAGATTTGTGGAATATATAGCTAGGGGATGGCCGGTCGGCCCAACTTTCGCTCGATCGGTTGCCAAAAACCCCAAACCCAAAAGCATACAAAACACATGCACACGCGCGTAGGAATAATAATAACCTATTCTGACACCGCGGCGTTCCCCCCAAACCCCCATACCTTAGCTTAATTAGGGCATGCCCAATGGCAAATATGTGCAATAATTAACAAGAGCCAAGTTGGATTTTTATCTACGTGGAAGAGAGAGACTAAAGGAAGTTGTATGTTATTTTGCATACGACATAAGAAACATCAGCGTTAAGTAATTTCACCACTATAGCACAACTGTTTCATGCATGTTTACTATCTAGTGGACAAATTGATTCTATTTTTAAGGGCATACGGCTGGTATCCGTAGACGGGATATGTAGATGACGGAGGAACGTTGACGTAAGGACTAATGTAGTACGACATGATTGGAAAACTAAGACAAGGATTTTTATACTGGTTCAGGCCCCGATAAGGTAATAACCCAACTCCAGTTTATATGAGATTGCTGACGGGAAGGATCCTGAGTACATAGTACAATATGTGGAAAACAGGAATCCGGCGAGATTGTAGTCGGAAGGACCGAATACAAATTCGATGGCTTTGGTGGCTATGACAACGGAATTATGTTTCTGGCTTCTGTTACGGCTTGATTGATCCCTCAACCCATGGGGGTAGCAATCCTTTTATACCGTGGGCTAGCAGCAGTCCTCATATAGGACTCGGACTATGAGACCCGCATGACTAAGGAAAGTCTTTATCTTTCCCAAGTAGGACCCCGCTCAAATCTTTTAGCGTACGAATTCCTTCCGTATTTTCCTATGATTTTCTTGCATATCTTGATTTTCTTTCCGTATTCGTACAGGTATACCTTCCCCAGTACTCAGTATTTCCAGGTAATGAGGATACCCCTTATCTGTAATCCTGACAGTAGCCCCCGACTTCAAGTCAAATGTCATCCAATGTCTGCTCCGTTCCTGGTTGTCTAAATGAGCCCTTATGTCCGTTCTCGACAATATGAGAAGGCAAGGCGATCCTGATGACAAAACCAAGGATTATAGTGTCTGTTCATTTGATTTGAAGTCTAAATTCACTTTCCTCAATAGACTCCCGGAAACTTAGGCGGGAAAAATGTTGGAAACTGAACCGTTAGGCTACTGGGCTATAAAAGTAAATCCCCACCGGGGTAGGATGCCCACTTCGTTCAACGCCCTTTTACCTTCCTTCGCCATTGCTCTATGAGTCCCATCTCCTTTCTCCGCCGGCTCTCTTGCGCCCACGACACATCCAAATGACGAAGAAGAAGGCCTCAACCACCGCGGAGGGAACCCTAAAAAAGCCGCCGAGGGAGGAGACAGCGGCATTAGATGACAACCCTAATGCCGGGAACGAGACCGCCGTCACTCCTCCAGGTTTGACTCTGATCCCCACCTTTTATTCGTCGTTTACGGAATCACATTGAGAAAGGAGAATCTTTTTAGGGTTTTTGCCCAAATAATCTCTGGGAGCTTGACTGGCTTCATCTTCCTTCCGCTGCGTCTGCAAGTCCTCTTGGCTCGGTTCTTGCTGCATCGTCCACTTTGTCCTTTGCTTAGTGGCATCATCGGTTAGGTCATATTTGTGGCTCCCGCTTGTCCGCTATGATTCGTCGTGGTCTTTTAGGGTTTGTTTCAGGTCATGAGTCTTTACATCAGTGTCAGGGATGTCGGTTGGGCAAGCAGCTATAGCTTCCCTATCATTCTTGTGAGTCTGGGTCTCAGCGTCCTTTTGATCTTGTTCATTCCGATGTATGGGGTCTTGCTCCCTTTGTTTCTATAGGGGAGCATCGATATTATATATTTTTATAGATGATTTTTCTCGCCAGACATAGATTTACTTTATGAAACATCATAGTGAGGTTTTATCTATCTATAAGAATTTTACTTCTATGATTCACACTCATTTTGACACGTCTATTCGTGTTTTTCGTGCTGACTCCGCAGGAGAATATCTGTTTTGTAGCTCTTCGTCAGGTTCTTTCTGATCATGGCACTCTTGCTCAGTATTCTTGTCCTGGTGCTCATGCTCAGAATGGCGTTGCTGAGCGTAAGCATCGTCGTCTTCTTGAGACTGCTCGTGCTCTTTTGCTTGCTTCTTGTGTTCCTCATTTCTGGTCTGAGGCTATTTCTACTGCCAATTATTTGGTTAATATTTAGCCTTCATCAGCTCTTTGTGGAGGAATTCCTTATAAGCGTCTTTGTAACAAGTTGCCTGATTACTCCAGCCTTCGTCTTTTTGGCTGTGTGCTATGTGCTTCTTGCACCTCGTGAGCGCACCAAATTGACTGCTCAGTCAATTGAGTGTGTTTTTCTCGGATATAGTGCTGAGCATAAGGGCTATATCTTCTTCGGATATATCTCCATCCATCTTCGGATATATCTTCTGCATCTTTAGTTGATCCACTGTCATTCTTGATTTTACCTGATGCTTCTATTGTCAGTTCTTATGAAGTGTCTTCTTCGTTGACCCCTTCTCCTACGGAGCATCCTTCGCAGGCTCCTTCTTCAGGTCCTCCTTCTGTAGACCATTTTCCGACGCCGCCTTTGACACAGGTCTATGTTCGTCGTGTTCCGTCTTCCTCTGATGCTCCTTCAACTCCTGATGAGCCTTCCTCTTTGGATGTGTCATCTTCTTCACCTGATGCATCTTCCTCTAAGGATTCTTCACCGGAGCATTTTCTCAAACGTTCTGATTGTACTCGTCGACCTCCTGATTTTTATTCTCCTACTGCTTATTCTACCACGGTTCTTTCTGAACCTACCTCTTATGATTCTATTCTTCATCAGGAGTGGCAGCTTGCTATGGCTGAGGAGATCGCTGCGCTTGAGCGTACTGGTACATGGGATCTGGCTCCTCTTCCTGCTCATGTTCGTCTTATTACTTGTAAGTGGGTCTATAAGGTCAAGACTCGTTCTGATGGTTCTCTTGAGCATTATAAGGCTCGGTTGGTGGCTCGTGGTTTTCACTAGGAGTATGGTCATGACTATGATGAGACTTTTGCACCTGTTGCTCATATGACTACTGTTCGCACTCTTCTTGCTGTGGCTTCCAGTGTTGTGGAAAACGGTTGATACGGGCGTTAATACGGTGACGGTCATCAATCCATCACGTTTTAGCGAAACGGTGTTCTTTTGTCATTTTGGAATGCGTAATTCCCGTTATGAGCGATTAATTGGCCGTTTTCGTACAATTGCCCGCATAATCACCCGTATAATCATAAGACTTAGCAAAACAAATAACTACACTGTTCCATTAGTGGTGTTTATGTACGCAGTATATAGTTACTGTGTCATTTGCTCTTCCAAAATCATCAAAGACGTCGACGATGCAAATGTTTAGCTTACTCGCGTTGCAACCTATATTATTATCAATGTGTTTGGGACCTATGCTTATTAATATATTGTTGAGTTAATATCATGTTATGATTTCTCTATTTAAGACTAGCAAAAATATATTTAGTACATGCATTTATTTGTTAGCAAACGTCAAATATTATAAATTATATGTAGATTTGCACGAACGTTAAATTTCCGTCAAATTCCTATTAATCGTCCGTATTCCGATTAATCGTTTGGCGGTACCCCTTTCGTCCGCCATCCGTATAATGACTTCCACAACACTGGTGGCTTCTATCCGTGAGTGGTCCATCTCTCAGCTTGATGTCAAGAATGTCTTTCTTAATGGTGAGTTGCATGAAGAGGTATACATGCGTCCTCCACCTGGGTATTCTATTCCTGAGGGTATGGTTTGTCATCTTCGTCGCTCACTTTATGGTCTTAAGCAGGCTCCTCGTGCTTGGTTTCATCGTTTTGCATCAGTGATCACAGCTGCTGGTTTTTCTGCCAGTAATCATGATCCTGCGTTTTTTGTTCACACTTCTGCTCATGGTCGGACTCTTCTCCTTCTTTATGTTGATGATATGATCATTATGAGCGATGATCCTGAGTATATAGCTTTTGTGAAGGAGCGTCTCAGTGAGCAGTTTTTGATGTCTGATCCTGGTCCTCTTCGTTACTTTCTTGGGATTGAGATTTCCTCTACACCTGAGGGATTCTCTTTGTCCCAAGAGAAGTACATCCATGATCTTCTTGATTGTGCTGCTCTAACTGGTCATCGCATAGTGGAGACTCCCATGGAGCTTAACATTCACCTTTCTGCCTCTGATGGTGCTCCTCTCTCTGATCCTACTCGCTATTATCATATTGTGGGTAGTCTTGTTTATCTTAGTGTTACTCGTCCTGATATCTCGCATTCTGTACATATTCTGAGTCAGTTTGTTTCAGCTCCTACCCAACTTCACTATACTCACTTACTTCGTGTTCTACGTTATCTTCGTGGGACTATAGTTCGTCGCTTGTTCTTTCCTCGCTCTAGCTCTTTACAGCTCCAGGCCTATTGTGATGCTATATGGGCTAGTGATTCCTTTGATCTCGATCTCTCTCTGCTTTTTGTATGTTTCTTGGTGGTTCTCTCATTTCTTGGAAAACTAAGAAGCAGACATCAGTTTCTTGTTCGAGTGTAGAGGCTGAGTTGCGTGCTATGGTTCTTGTGACGGCAGAGCTTACTTGGTTACGGTGGTTGCTTGAGGATTTTGGTGTTTCGGTTTCTATATCGACTCCTCTTTTCTCTGACAGTACAGGTGCTATTAGTATGGCTCGTGATCCTGTGAAGCATGAACTTAGTAAACATGTTGGTGTTGATGCTTTTTATACACGAGCGCATGTACAGGATGGCATTGTTGCTCCTCGATATGTGCCCTCAGAGATTCAGTTGGCTGATTTATTTACAAAGACACAGACCGGAGCTAGGCACATGTTTTATCTCTCCAAACTCAGTGTTGTTGATCCATCCTGAGTTTGAGGGGGTGTTAGATATATATGTATTCTTTGTATTTTCCCCATCGTATAAGGGGTTTTGTACATATTTTTCTATACTTGTACTTGTATATATTTGGGCCTAGTGCCCCTATAATGAATACAAGTGCTATTCATAACAGATATAACTATACAATGAAATCGAAACACAGACAATTCAATCTCTATAATATTAAATTGGAATTGCACATGATGTCTATTGCAACTCTGCAATAGTGTGCCAAAACGTTGTGGACGGAAACTCCAGAGGATGAATCTCATAGTGGAGAGGATACTTGTTTTTGATCCTCTATCGGGTCGGTTTGATCCCCTGAGTCAACGTCTTCCACCCGAGTCCGCATGCCCTTCTTGCGAGGGGCCATCAGCCTCGGAGAGGCACACTGGAGCTATCCAAATTACCAATGATCCTATCAAACATGAGTTGACGAAGCATATTGGTGTCGACGCATCCT
The DNA here is from genome assembly GCA_000325765.3 of Leersia perrieri. Taxonomy (NCBI): domain Eukaryota; kingdom Viridiplantae; phylum Streptophyta; class Magnoliopsida; order Poales; family Poaceae; genus Leersia; species Leersia perrieri. The sequence goes on from CM002479.1 coordinate 2,479,840, forward strand.
TTACACACTCACATTGTCAGCAGTCAACCATTTGCTCTTGAATATGTGGCCTCTGAGCTGCAAGTTACGGATTTTTTGACCAAGGCCCAAACTCAAGACCAATATCGTCTTCAACTTCTCAAACTCACTGTGTCGGATCCACCTTAAGTTTGACCGGGGGGGGGGGGGTAAAGATATAAAATACACATATTAGTTATATTAGTTAGATGTGGCCCATGGTGGCCCAAGTCCAGTTCAGCCCAAGTGTCTTGTGCATATACCTTCGTCCTTTTGGAATACAATAATATACGCGTATGTTTATTCTCAGTTTCATGCACTAAACTAATGCTCCTTTTTCTAGTATGATTAGGATGACTAGTCCAAGGTCTCCATCTGCCGGCCTTAACTCATTTGATGTCACCGATGATAGTGTTTCATAATCAGACCAGTGAACTTATATAGTCTCCTTTTTAAAAAAAAAAACGAACTCATATAGACTTTATAAATTACTAAATGAACTTGGAAGTCAATTAACTAAACTAATTTAGTTATATACTATCTTGTATGATAATACACTGAAAATCATGTGAGTTATGGTGCTTTCCTACTCTCGACTTATTGTTTCCATTTGCTCTCAGGCCATTAAGTTACTTCGGTTCGTTCATTCAGAGTTGATCTTATATGAATGATTTTTCCTTCGCACCATAAGGATTGGTTCTTTCATTTTATTTTTATATCTCTTATCATTGTAATCCTGAAAATGATTATTTTCTTACACTGTTGATTTACAGTATGAACTATGAAGCCATCTTCTTAGTTCAAATGTCCAGTCACATGAAAGTTCCATGTTATCAATGATTCTTCTCATATATAAGTTATTACTTTCATTTCTACTGTGCAAGTTGTTTTGTTGTAACTACTTCTATATCCATTTCTCTCTGGTTTAATCATGTCAATAAATACTTGCGATAAACAATCTATGGGTACAATAAAGAAATCACAATCGACAATCCCTTATTCGCGTGTGATTGGTGAGACTTCTTAGCTTGTCCTCTAATACCAGTCACTCCCAGACGTCTTGGCAGGAAACAGGTATTATTTTCTGTGTTTCATTTTTATTGGCCACTGCTTGATGCTCATCTAATCACCAAAGCACATCATTTATGTTTAACTTTGTGAGTCAGTCTGTACAGGCTGTAATGTTGTTGATCGATCGAACTCTGAGGATTTACTAGTTTACTGAATCTACTGTTTTGCAGTTCAATTTGGAGGAAATCCTGTTGTGAACTACGGAGTAGCAAGGTAAAATTCAGGAGAAGTTCAGAGAGAAGAACAACACGTATCTTGGAATCAAGAATATCTCGGTGGCCCACATTTGTTTAGTGTAAGTTCCCTTTCTTTTTTTTTTATTGAAACTACGGCAAGCTCAACGCTGGCCTGAACTTTATTGCAGTTTAAACAAGGATTACAGGATGTGAGAATTACGGGGGGCGGGGTAGAAGAGAGAAAAAAGACAAAGACCAGGAGATAATTACTACCACTAATTACATTGAGAAGTTATAGTCCACGGCAGGTGATAGCCTGCTTAGCTTCCAGGTTGAGGGGACGGTGCGCCCACAGGAGAAGATCATCGGCGCACTTTTAATCGTTATCCGGGTGGGTTCATCAACTCCGTCAAAAACCTTGGAGTTGCGGCCCTTCCAAATATTCCAGAGATAACAACAGAGTAAGGTGTGCGACACGGGGGCCGGGACTGCGCCGTTGGGGAAAACAGGTAAGAGCCACAGATCATCGAAGGGAAGTCGGTAAGAGCTCCATTCGGCACGAAGACCCGCCCAAACAGCTTGAGCCTTCCGACAGAAGATGAAAAGGTGGTCCAGGTCTTCGTTTTGGGGGCAACTAGGGCAAGTCGTAGTGCTGGAAATCCCCCTGCGGTGTCTTCGTTCGTTGGTGTAGAGCCTACAATGAAAGGCCGTCCAAAGGAGCAGCTTGCATTTTGGGGGAGCGAAGTTAGTCCAAACCGTCCAAAAGAAAGGGGCATCCTGTTGGTTCAGAAAAGCCAAGCGGTAGATAGTCTTTGTTGTAATAGGCCCGGCTGGCAGTCCCTGTCGGTCGTCCGGCCTGTCAAGGCGGAGCGCGACCCCTCGAGGGCAACCTGTAGTTGATGTAGTTCGTGGGTCGTGACTGTTGTCAATCTCGGTCGTAGGGCAAGTTGGTGGGTGGGGGTGGACAAGGCTATAGAGATGGGGAGATGGGGACGCATGGAGTGTGTGAAAAGTGCCGGGAAGGCTAGAGCAAGGGTATTGGAAAAAGCCACATGTCATGCCAGAAGGCAATGGAGGCCCCATCATTGACGCGCACAACAGAGTTCGCGTGAAAGTAGGGGAGGTTGGCGACAATGTCACGCCAGATCGCGGAGGCGTTGGCCGGCGCGTCGCCAAGGTCACGAGAGGAGGACCACCCATATCTTTGTTTGAACCACACGGCCCAGGGAGCATCAAATGGTCCATGAAGCTTAATTAGGAATTTTTGAAGAAGGGCTTCGTACTGTATCCGGATGTCCTTGACACCCAATCCACCTTTTTCTTTAGGGGAGCAGACAACATCCCAAGGGATTTTGCAATGCCCACCGGAACATTTGTCCTCTCGCGTCCAAAGGAAAGCGTGCAGCCGTCACATTTTGGTTACCTTTCTGATGCATCATCACATCTACCCCCTTCAAACAAGAAGCATGGTTCCCTTCAGTTACACTCTATTGGTTACACTTACATCCAATGCATGATGCATCTCTTTTAAATATTAACATGTTAGAATCAATGCTCTACCGACTATGTAACAAAATTGCTGGAGTTTAATATTAGTTTGCAGTAACGGTGCTGCATGATTGGTAATACACTACTCCATGTCTCCATACATAAAAGAATGAGCATGTCTGTGTCATGGGCTTACTAGACACTGCTTAAAAAAATAAGCATACAGATTAACACAAGAGAGTGAAAATAATAACCGTACTTGTCCTGCAGGCCATAAGTGAAGTTTCAGTGATCAGTATCAAACATTTCTACTGGTTCTGACTGATAGACATCCACTTATCCAGATGACATGGTAATGAATCACTTTTGTTCCGCACATAATTAAGATCATAGCACAAATTTTCTTCCTGGGATTGAATCTTGTCCTGGCTTTCTATTGTCCACAGGGTGTAGCATCAAAGCATCATGCATAGAATCATTTTTGCAAATTAATCAAAACTTGACCACATGCTGACACCTAACAAAAAAGCATTCCAGGAATATGCCTGGCATGTAGACGTTCACTTTCTGCTACTTCATTCCACTAAATCATAAAAAAAAATGGCATAATTATGCTTGCTCAGATATATCTTCCAAAGTTGGTGGAGGTACTGTACAAAAAAGGCCAGAAGAGATCAATTTTTTTTTCAGATAAACATCCTATATGGAGCTTCAAAGTCGGACAAATTAGCTTACATAAACCATGGAGATCCTAGATCCACATAAACAAATTATTTTAGCCCCAATCTTTAGAAATGGTCCTAGCACCACAGCCTCCCTTGACCCTTGTGTACATAAGCTGCATAAAACAAGACTCTCAACTAGCCATGGCAATTCTTGTTGAGGTAACAAATTCACAAACCAAATAATGGAGACCATGCCATTTCCTTTCTCCCCCGTCATCCCTTTCTCCACACAATTCGAATTTGATCAAGGTGACCATTCTCGTGAGCTCTTCTTGGACGACATGATGGTCGTCCAAGAATTATCTGCCAGTGATGTGCTGCAAGATGATGATTTCCCTTTCTCCAAGATGAAGCGGCTAACCTCGCAAGTCCTAAGCCCTTCCACCTGGCACCAACCACCACTGGCTCCACCTGTCAGTGACCCATACTGCCCCATAGCCTTCTCTACCCATGGCCCCACCAACATCTTGGCCTGAGCAACACTGAATATAAAAACCGTTTTCATGGCACAACAATTAGGCCTTCTCCAACTATGGAAATACCTTGCTATCTCTAAGCATAATTTCTCGAATGGTCTAACTTTTAGCAAACAACTCATAATAAAAATGTTCCCACATGCCATCCGCACTAGACATCGGAGTGTGTGCAAGAGACTATTTTTTGAATAAGAGAAACTTTTATCTCTCCTCTATTAAAAAATATATATGATGACTTTTAGATAGCTTATAGATATTCATTGGAGGAGGCCTAGTACTACTGCTTAGCACAATTGGTTACGTATGTGGTGTTTATACCTCATGTTCTAGGTTCGATTCCTGGCATCCCACCTTTTCTGCACTTATTTTTGGAGACTATGTTTAAAATTAATATGATTTGTACTGGAGGGAGTACATGTTAAGCATCTATTTTGTTGTTCCACAACACAATTCGGCAACTTGACTATATATTCCTAATTTTTTTATATAGTAAAAAATCCCGGCCCGGCCCGGCGGTTGGACCGGGAAAACCCGGAACCAGGACCCTCGACGGCTCGGTTCATCTCAAAGACCGTGCATGCAATCGACCCGGTAAAAACCGGGTGACCTGGCCGGTTTTTGGTTGACCCGTGAACCGTGGCAGTTTTGTAGAACCGGCCGGGTCTGTATTTAGACACAAATTACCTCTTATTTTGATTTTCTTGTACTGGGCACTCGAGGGTAATATTGGAATTGTTGAACTGGCGACCGGCGACGACGAGGGTTGGGATATTTTGACCGGCATCAGATCCATCCACCGCACAGCCACAAACTGAGACTGAGCTCACTTGTTGCGCTGCCGCCGCCGCCGTCATCGCCTGGTGTGGCCGCCGTCGCCGCCACCGTCTTCGTCTGCTGCGGCCGTCGCCGCCACCGTCGTCGTCTGCCATGGCGGCGGCGGCCGCCGCCGGCGTCCCTCTGCAGCGTCCGACGGCCACGGGCCACCACGGCAAAGGGCACAAGCAAGCACGAGTGCACGACACTGCTAGCCACTTTCTGACTTGCTGTATCTTGTCATCCACTCATCCTGTGCTTTGAAGCCAACTTAGCCAAGGTACGTGCATGTGAATATGAGTGAGAATCTGATCTGTGACTTGTTTGCCCAAATGTGCACCAGATCGATCTATTGGTAGTTAATAGCTAGCTTATCTATTGATGCTTGATTTGTTAGAAAGTTCATCCGATCTAGTATAAAATTAATATTCCATATATGGGTGAACTTCATTTGTTGCAGATGTTTTTATTCTCCATTGGATTTATTGTTCCATTGATTTGTGACCCTATTACATTTATTTGCAGCAATGGATTCTTTATCCACTCCAGAATCGGTACCACCAAACATGCCATCTGAACAACCAAACAGTCTGAAACTGAACAAGGATCTGACATTTATTTGTGTTGTTTCTATATTAAAAAATTGTAAAATAATATTATATTTATAAATAAAAAACCAGCGGTTCGACCGGTGACCCCGTGGTCCGACCGGTGACCCAGTGAACCAATAGCCTGACCGGGTCAACCACCGGTCCGGGTTTTTTACTATACTCTAGAGGGGTCGATTATTAGCGTGTGTGGCAGAAAGGATATCCATGGGTCAATATGGGTGCTTCCCAATGTGACCAAACAAGAGTACTAGGGTACGGGACGATCACATTAAGATCTAGGCAACCTAGCACAAATTTAGTGCAACTAGTTGTGATAACAAAATTAGGGTTTGAGAAGATGATTTGTGGAAAGAGATGAGAGAGAAGTCCAAGTGGTTTCATTGAAATGCGAGAAAATGAAATCAGTATATGGCAAGTTATTAAACTAGGAAACAGATGTCATGCCATGTCATGTGAATTCTCCACCCACCTTTACTATGTTGGCATTGGGTTGTTTAGGTCCTGCACAGAACTACGGGGGACATTTTTATTTCCCTTGGAATTTAGAATCAATATATACCTAGGGATACAAACTATCCATGGGTTCTTAGTCCACGACTAGAAAAAAGTTTTATCCATAGGGAACCCGGCAATTTCTAGTAGTGTCAGGCCGGTGACTAATTCACAGTCACTCCCTGTAAACTGAATCAATTTTATTTTGATCGGACAGAAGACGTGCACACACATAACGTTATGTTTTGTTTCTCTTTGTACACCATGTCATATTTGCTTTGGAGTAAGTTGACAATGGCTTCCAAGAAAGTCTTGTACAGAAATGAGGTCATTTTGCCGGCGATTAATTGGATGGTCATGGTTTGTTAATATTCTCTCGGATGTAAGTTGTTTGGAAGGATTTTACTGCAGCAATCATCGAGATTTATCTTCATGTTTGTTTCCCCTGATCGAGCCAGGTGTAAGCACCTCATTGTTCTTCTGGTATCAGCAGTTTCAGCACAGAGATGGCCGATCGATGCAAATGCAGCAAAAAAGTTTGGTCAATCCGAATAAATAAGTCATTGAATTTCAGGTGATTCCAACATGGTTTTGGACCCTTGCATTTGTTCTGCTTCAAGAATTTGGCCCTGTACTTTTGGGGCATGCTTAAAGGCACGCATGCGATTTTTTTTTAATAGCAGAATTAGATTCAAGGTATATATATAGTTGTACATGCGTATACGTGCACCATACACACTTCGAAAATAGTTCGGCAGCCAGTAGGAGATCCAGGTTCAAACCCCTTCAGAAGCGGATTTCGAGGGGACTTTTTCTAGATCGCTACAGCCTCAACACATGCTGGGAACTGTTGTCCGAAACCATCTATTCAAGACAGACATGTGAGTATGAGTGTAGGTGTAGGATTTAGGTTGCGCATAGGTGTGTGAGTGGTGTGTTGGGTGTGTCCGTGTGTATGAAGGATGTGTGTCTATGTATAAGTTCAGATACTTCAACTTGTACTCTCATAAGTGAGGTTCTCTAAAAAAAAAAAAAGACGGCCATATGATAGTTTGCAGAACTCATGTAATTCCATTAATTCTTAGGTTTATATAAATAATGTATTAGGGTCTATTTAGTCTGCTGCCAAAATCAACCTTAACATTTATTAGCTGTATTCAGGAGGCCGGTACTACACAGCTGCAGTGATGTGGCTGCAAAAAATAGTAGAAAGCAGAACTAAAATCACTGTTCCAGCAGAACAGCAGCAACAAATAGTTTGGCTACCTAACACCCCATTGGCAATGCCAAAATTTGGTATGATAACAATCTGAACAAACCTTTATCATCAAACAAAACACTATATTTACATCAATTCTCGCCAAAATTGTATCATTGTCAAATGTTGGTAATGCCAACAAATGGTAAGGTTTATTTTTGCAGTGAACTAAAACAAGCCCTTAATTCTTTGGACTCCCCAGAGACAGACGAGGCTCCTCTGATATTTTAGATCTATACGGATGGAACCCCAAATGTTAGTGACCATGTTCATTTAATTTTATGACGATAAATATCTTTAATTGGTCTTGTGACAAACAACCAGGGTTTACAATTCTGAATGAGGGTTATTTTTCGCTTCCTCTCGAAACACCGAAATTCACGGATTTTGGTCAAAATCCGAGATTTTTCGAATAAGATTCCTAGACCAAAATTTGAATCTAAATCTTCGGAATGGTGTCAAAATCCGCTTGGAATAGTCAAAATTCTGACTGAAACGCTCGAAATTCCGACCGAGACACTTGGAATTTCGAGAGGAACCAAGGAAAATGGAATCCGCTCGGAAATAATGAAGTTTTGACTGGAATCCCGAAATTCCAAATGAAAAACACATGTATTTTTCTGGATGCAAATGCAAAGTTTGCATCTATAATTTTATAAAAAAAAATTGGCATGCCCTTTCCTATAAAGTTGTCATCTTTGCAATAACAAACACATAATACGCAATATATATAACAGTGCAAGTTCAGAATACATCATCGAAATCCGTAGTAAAAATATAATATCCATAGTGGCATCGCCACAATATAGAAGCATCATACAAAAATTCTAGGTTAAAAGTCTATCGCATAGTTTAAGTCCATATTGTTTGAAGGTTAAAAGTCTATTACATAGTTTAAGTACATAATTTCTCAATTATCTATATATTTCCATATTGTTTTCAATGTCCCCCTTCAAAAATTTACTCTAGATTCAATATTTTTTTAATAGTTTTTTCCCAAAAGATACTACTAATCTCATAGTATTATTATGATTATTTTCATTTTTTTGTATTTTATGATTTCAAATTTGAATCCCATCGAATAGTTTTGAAATTTCAATGCCACTTTTTGAGTCCCAACCATAGTAAAAAACCCGGACCGATGAGTGACCCGGCCGATCACTTGTTTCACCGGTCCGCCGGCTTGACCGGTGGGTCGCCAGTCGAACCGCGGTTTTCAACTACAAGTAGAATGCATATTTCTCCTAGTACACAAGTTGCATAGTAGCCGAATGGCTAGGAGCTCGCGCCCTCAAGCTCGTGGGCAGGGTTTGAACCCCAGCCTAGCAGCTATTTCTCTCCTATTTCTGCAAAAAAAAAAGGAGTGCTCACACCACCCACGTGAAGGAAGGCCCATTCAGTTGGCCCAATAACAACCCATTGGCGGAGATACTAGTTCAACCAGTATGGTTTAATCACCGGTTCAACATAAAACCGGCCGGTTCAACGCGGGTTATATGCATGCCCAGTTTTTCAATTGAACCAAACCGTGCTGACCTGTGGTTCTGGGTTTTCGTGGTTGAACCTCCGGGCCGGGCCGGTTTTTTCCACAGTGGTCCCAACGAAACACCAAAATTTTGTGAAATCAAGCGATGAAATTGTGAACCCTGCAAACAACCCTTAAATAAGCATCTAAATCTAAACCAAGGATAAAAAGGAGAAGTTTCATCCGCCTCCTAGATGATTTCACGAGGCGTTCTGGACCGTCCGATTGGAAATCCAACGCCGCACGTTCTCCTTCCGTCGCAGCATGCGCACACGGTAGTTACGCACGCGCAGACTCCGCGCACCACGGTCCTTCCACGCCGCGCCACCCGCCGCAGTCCTCTCGGGTCGCACCACAACCGGTGGCGGATCCGGTGCCGTCCACCTCACCCGCCGTCGTCGCACCTCTCTGCTGTCGCACATCATTGATCCATCCACGCCCATCGCGCTCCGCCGTGCGCCGTCGCTGCCCTCCTCTCGCGTTGCATCGCCCTACGCCGTGCGCCTCCGGTCGCGAATCCGCCGCGGGCGCTGCTGCTCCGTCGGTTGCCTCCCCCCCTCCGCCGCGTGCCATCCCTCTCGTCGCCAGTGCTAGATTGCCCCCTCGTCCTCAATGCTTTATCCGGCACCAGGGTCTCGCTCTCGCCCTTCCCGTCGCAGACGCGCGATCTAGAGCCAGCTAGCCCGTCGCCGGCACTGGATCAAGTCCCCGCATCTTCTCCTTGCGACTGCCACTGCATCTACTTGCACATCCATCGTTCGCCTGCATCTTCGTGGCTATCTCCACCGCCAGTCCTCTCCTTTTTTCCCTTCTGTCTAATTTTTTACTCTCAGATTCTTCGAATTTTTTTCAGTCAAGTTGCTTCCTGATTAAGAAGCATTGAAAGATGACAAAGAGAACGATTTTGATGACACCACAGAGTTCATCTTTCAGGTTGAGAAGAGAAATCAATAGGTCACACCACCCACTCTGTCAGAAGATTGCTGAAGCTTAAAAAGAACCCATCTATTACCACTCCAGAAACCTGAACGACTGTTTGTGGTTTGCTCCAAGGTCATGTCTCATTATTTATTCTTCACGGAACACCATTTGTTGTGAAAATTTTTGACCTTCATGTTGCTCGTACATCTGTTCTGAACTATTTCAATAAGCTAATTAGTGTTTAGCTAGCTTTTGGAGTTCCCAATTCATTGATATAGTTGATCGGATAGGCATTCTTTCTTTTGCTGAACATTTAGTTTGAGAAGTACACCATCTCAACTAATATATTTGTCAAGTAATTTTTCTTTTACTTAGCACCGTAAGATTGAGAGAGATCTAATCAATTTACTTTTGTTGTTCCAAAGGCCCTAAAGAAGACGCTCAAATAAATTATTCAACAGCGATGACGTAACAGCCTACGAAATTTCTTGTGTCCTCCTTGATTCTGTCAATTTTTGGGCAGGAATTATCAAGCCACCTTGGTGCTTTTGTAGTTTGTAGTGTTAAATGGCAGATGCCCAAAAGCGTCTCAAGTAAATATCTCCCTTCTAATAACTTGAGACGTGCCACAAATTATCTACTGTCAATGTAATAATAATGCAATAAGTATGCGTATATGTTTAAATATTTCCATTCAATGTTGTTTGGTAGCTTATAAAGGCCCCTACTTTAGCAGTACATCCCATTGATGTCAGAAATCATTGTGGATTCTCACATATAATAAGAAGAAAAGGGGATTAACGAATAAATGGTGATAGTTACTATCCTCTGTTTCAGATTGTAAGGCATCCTACTAGAGAGGTAGGACGCCTTACAATCTGAAATGAAGGGAGTACTTTCTTTGGAAGAAAAACTGAGACCAAACTTTGAACTAAAACCAAGTAATGGCATAATTAGGCAATCGAAGTATCCCAAATGTTTGATTTTGTTCTTTAATCTATTAACTCATTATCATTTATCATATTCCCACATATTTAGATTATCAATATAGATGAACAGAGCAAGATTTAGAAGATGAAACACTATTATTTTTTAGATTTATATGGGTGTGTATGTAAAACTTATATGAACTTCTCTTTGATCTGAAATATGTTTTGTTCTGCATTGAACAAATTAACGAGGAAGGAGATCACTGCGGGTACTAGGTGGGCATCAAGTAGGATAACATCACCGCTGTCCGCTGACAAGGGCCAGAAACAAGGTAAGAAATCCAATATTTATCCTCCTTATTGATTGAAAATGCCTGGTTACTGGTTCATCAGGGACTACTTCACAGAGGAGGCCATCAGATTTGCCTAGGACCTATGCTCCTAGGTATTTGATCCTACTCTCCCATATAAGAAGGGTGCCAATTTGGTATATTTCATGAAGACATTTTGAACTGTTGAATGGATTTACGTCTAATTACAATTTATTCATAAACGACAGTTTTTGATGTGTTTGATTCATCAAGTTTCTTAGGTCAGCTTGTCCTTGGAAACGAAAGTTACTTTCTTTCAATATGCCCAATATATTTCCTTAATGGAATGTGCATGTGCTCCTCAAAAATTTAAATGTTTACTACTTAACACTAAGTTCAGTGTAATCCCTCTCATCAGATTTTGTACTTTCTGTTAAACTATTGAAAATATGGCAGATTACATGCCTATACCTTTTTATTTAGCTAGAATTATATCCTACCTTTGATTAATTACTTTTATGCTACAATTAATTAGCCAGCTATCCTTAATTTTTTTTTGGGGGGGGAGCCTTCATTGTCATTGACAGATGTTGTCAGCATAATAGCATATGCAATGTGTTTCTTGTTCACATGTCACTGTACCTACTTGATGCACTGTGGCTTGATAATACAGTATGGTAGTTAGTTCATACGAGTAAATTGTAATTACAACCTAGCTGCCACATTGAGTTGATAATGTGTTAATTTTGCATTATAGCGTGAGCTATGTAAAATCTTAGTAAGATTGTTCTGAATTTAATGATTAATGTTATGTGTTCTGGTTTGCCAATACAGTAGGAATCATTTTAAAATAAATGGTTGTATGTTTTTTAATCCTAGCATTGACTCCAGTAACAATATATCTATATGTAATCCTACATTTTCTCACCGTATATGTACTGCCTACTTGTGATTTTCCGTAGGTCCTGTACCATTAGTTGAGATGGCCAGTGGCTTGTAACTTGTACCAAGTGAGGAGCAGTGAAGGGGTGCTCGATTAGCTTGTAGCCTAGCAGGTGATGTATTGTATTTAATTAATATCTGTACCACATTAGTTTGCATTAGTCTTGCAGTATTGATCCGGATGATGTATTTTTTTAGTTTGTTTTTTAAGCATGTTTTGATGTCGAGACATCCTTTGTCCTAATTTGTTTGTCTCTTATGTAAACATTGCACAATAATTCTGTAAATATCTATGATAACACGGATTTAAAAAGGAATGTACTTTCCTTTTTCTGGTGGTATGTAATCACAATGGATGAATATTGTAGTTTATTTTCTTTAACCCAAACCCATCTTGTTTAGGAATCATAAATGCAGGGATCATCCATGCAATTTAAGTTGACAATTTATTTAACTGACAAATTTCTAAAAAAAAGAATAGATGGTAAAGTTGGTAGACTTTGAGGGATAGAACATCATAAGTTCTACTACCGTAGCGTTAGCACGGGCATATTACTAGTAGCCACTAACAGAGCAGTGCGCAGTCATCATAGATAGCGCTCATCTTTCCATGTACGGCAACTTGGCACAATCAGGTCTCGTCATATTCACCATGCTCTACATAATTTGTAGGCCTTGTTTGGATTGTTGCATTCCAAGCCATACACTAAAAAGATTATGCACAAATTTTGGTAGAAGGTGGGTGTTTAGTTTGATTTTACCAGTGTGTCCTATTCGGGGACAATTGTTTGTACTGCCAAAATACCCAAAAATTTGGCACGGATCTATGCATGCATAATGCATTATGTATTACCATTTTGAAAGAAAAAAAATCGGTATGGTTTGTTTTCTTTTAGTATTACACAGTACAACATAGATACTCACAACACACGTACACTCATCCCTATGAACACACGCATGCAAATCCTATCCTACGAGAATCTTCGAAGACTGGACCGGTAAATTCTTAAGATTGACGAAGTCACCACGGACGCCTCGCTGTCGACGGGTACGTCGCTACCACTGAAAGCACAAAGCCGTTAAATCCTGAAAAAATCATTTCCACGGTGAATCGAACACAGGAACTCAAGTGCTACTGACAAACAAACATGTCATTTAACGTACCACAGCACAACCTCAACCTTTGTAATCTGTAAATCTGTTCATGAACCTGAAAGCTTTGCTTCGTTGTGGGCCATACGCAAGCAAAGCCCGATGGAAGTTGACAGCCCATTACTTAGTTCATTTGCATCCCGAGACATATCAAATTCACTTTGCAACATACTATAGCTCACCATGCAGACCATATATTTGTAGTAGTCCAGCCAATTAGGAACTTTGATAGGTTGGTTTGCCATCGTTGTCCATCAACATTATGGTTTCCTTTCTCCTGGGGAATTTTTGTCTAATATCAAATCTTGACCCCTCTTATTAGGTCACCTAATCATGTATTACTTTTGTATCCATATGCAAATATACGTCACTGGTCGGAGCCGTCCAAGGCAAGCTTTTGCCTTTTGCCGAGTCAGCAACTCAGCAGAGGTGGCAAAAAGAACAATTAGAATTTTGAAGCTGTGTACTAAACTTGTGGTTCATGTTTTGTCCACTGCTTTAGGATCTTGCCTAGAAGGCTGGGTGCAAGAAATTCAGTAGAATTTTTTATGATTTTGTAGAAATTGATCGTGTTGTAACGGTCATTTGGTATCTTATTTTTACCAGAACTCAATTATGTTAAAACAGAGATCCAAACAAAGCCATAAAGAAGTGCAAATCATCTATCAGTGACGTACACATCTTACACTGCCTAAGGCCTCCTCCAGCAGGTGCTGGAGGAGATATCGCTAGCTCGCGTCAGAATTCCGTTAACGTGGAGCTGAGAGAAGAGGTAAAAACTAGCAGCTATAGGAGCTAACTTAACCATTGATGTTCACTCTTTCTTTGTCTATGGCCGCTATATGTTGTTCTTTCCCAACGCAAAATGATGATACTATTAAATACTCATGTATTGTCTTATAGCTGGTACTAGTTAGAATCATTGGGAGAGGCCTAATGGATCATGAAAACATGGAGTCATTTCACACGTGCAAGCTAGCTTGAAACAAGAACTTGAGTAGTGAGACAAAGTTGGGTGGCAAAAGTGTACTGTCACGATTAGCTTTGCAAGGAAAAAAAGGGTTTTCTAATTAATTAATTGGGACCAAGATAAGACCAGCATGGGGTGGATCAAAAGGCTGCCCAAGCACATATATGATTGAGCAAGTTGCCGGGCCTTACACCTCAATTCTGAAAGCTACTTCCTCAATCCCTTACGCTGCAACATCCTCTTCTGAAGAAATGGATAAACTACTGCACATTTCTCTGTTCAATCTGACTTAGGTAGGGCCAGCCATCCACCACTACAATGTGTTGCCAATAACAAATGTCTCACCACCAATCACATGCACCAACCCTTCTTCACCTTAACAATAGAAGGGAAAGATTAGGTCACTTTTATCTAGCATTTTCAGCAGCTTTCATTGCTCTCTGGATCGCAAGTCTGCCTGGTACCCACGGCACTCCTAGTGTCTAGCCAAAATTCAGACTTTGGACTGTTTCTTTGATGATAGCTCAAAGACCAAAGTAGGCATTGAACAAACCTTGTGGATAAGCTTTACATATCCACTGCTTACCAAGAAATTGTTGGACAACTCTTATTGTAGGCTTTGCCTGACCAACTCTTCTTTAATTTAATCCCTTAGATTTATAATTGTAAGTTGTTTAAGCCTTATCTACTCTTTCTTATATGCATATTGCTTTACAGCTTGCAGACCTTTTTTTACCTTTTTTTCAAGGATACTCATAAGTTTTACATATCTTTGTTTGAATAACGCTCCGGTGCTACTACTGGCAGTATTATACTTTCAGTAAAATGATCTTAACCGTTCGTTTAATAGGATATATTAGTTATTTACTAATAAGTCAAAAAGGTAAGACTATCTTTTCTTTTTTTCCCTCTATTTTCTGTTTATCTCTTTTCTGAACGATGGAAGCTATTAGATCCGAATCAACTCCTACACACCGATGGCTCTCACGCCATCGCTCCCACGCCCCCCATTCTATCGCTCCCACGCCCCCCATTTCATCGCTCCCACGCCATTTACCCCTTTGTAGTTTTTTCTCTTGGACGATCGTACTCTTAAAATTTTTACTGTCCCAAAATATTTAACTGTATAAGTATGTAGATCCAACGGTCAATATTATTAAGATGTAGGGCTCTTCACAGCTAGTTATATGCAATCAAACGGAAAATAAAAAGCAGAAAAGGCATAATATTGCGCCCAATTGAGCCATTTTCTTAATTATTAATAGGCTTAAAATGACTTGTATATAAATGGAACCATTAAGAATATTAATTTGAAACACCTGGTTAATTAAAAAGGTGCATCCCATCGTATCTCCTATAATATCTTTTTGGTATAGAAGCGCGTCGTATGACACGCCGTTGCAAATAATGAGGCATAATATATATGTACTACCCAATCCTTGGAGAAATAAGTGGATGTTGCTGTGCGACTTTCTTGAGTTCCTCTCTCCAGAAATCTTTTACATGAAAATGACTCATCAGGGCCCCCAATGCAAGTGCGACACCAGGACAAAGTGGCATCCCTTTTTTTGCCAAATGGAGCCTAAGTGTAATGGCCGACAATAGTGCTCTTTCAGCTCCAAGCTTACGTTTGCCTGCCTATCAGCCATGAGAACAAGCTGTTTATAGCGTACACATGAATACATGATGATCCAACTCCAGGAAACACTTAAGTGGACACATCAAACATTGAGCTCTAGACCTGATCTTCTTGACAGGTGCTCATACAACTAAAACGAGGTGTAAAATTGTCTTGAATTATAATGACTTACTTTAAATTTTGAATTATAATGACTTACTTTCAATTTTATTCGGTATTTAATTCGTATCGAACTAGACGACCGGATCTTAATTTTCTGAATATAACCTATGACGATGGAGTGCTTTTATGTCTTTATGTTAACATATTATCTAGAGATTCTACTATTAACTAGATGATTATGCGTTTATGCTTGGTGCCTATCTCCACCGGTCTTCTAGTGTAACGCATGGGATACGCTTATTTAATTAACAAATTGTTGCACGTCTAGCACTAATAGTCATTATCAATAATGGGCTAAGAATGTTCCATAATAAAGTATCTTGCTTTTATGCGATTTGTCAAAAGGAGAAAGATCTGTTTTATAGTGCTAATAAGGAGTATATATGCTTTTCATGATGTCAAAAAGAAAACTAATGTCTAAGAATACTAGGACTAGGGCCAACAGATTATATCAAATCTCATGAAACCGCAAGAGAATAATAAACCTATAGTTATACCCTATAACTAAACAAGGAACAAGCTCACCATACAGCCTGCTTTCTAATCTCGATATCTCAGCCCGGTGGAATGCTCTCTGTAAAGTTAGGCCAAAAACGACCAGGAACAAGCTCTTGGGCTGTCTGCTATCTACATGGTGGAATATCTGGATCGAGAGGAACGGAAGAATTTTTCAAAATCGCCATAGGACGCATCTTCAGGTTGCTCATTTCATCAAGGAAGAACTTGATTTTAGAGCTTTTGTTTTAAACCTCTGTAGTGTCTTTTCGATGACAAGTTTGTATTTTCTACATTTTCTTCCTTTCGGTTTCTCGGTTATGTCAACCCATAATTGGGTACTCTTGTAACTCTTTTTTATCCTTCTAATATATTCAGGAGGCCTGCCTTCGTTGCTTCGAAAAAAAATATACCCTATAACTAAACCTGCTTAGTGGGAATCAACCCTTAATTTTCTGTTCGAACGTAGTTTGGAGAACCCATGTGTTAGCCAATGTAGTAACAATTAATTTCTTGGACAATTACAAACACTCATTTATCACCCCTACGGACACAAATAGTTACCATCATACTGGACAGATTAAACATTTATTCAAACTTCTAAAGCTTTGAGATGTCAATATCTCTTGTGTCCAAATGTCTAACAGCAGAGATGAGTGATCAAAATGGCATTTGAAAGTATTTGATGTGTCCAGGACAACGTGCTTATGAGTATTTGGAATACTTCCTCAAAATGTTATGATAACTCAAATGAAATAAATATGCCAAATCCACTGGTCCTTCCATTGCTAAAGATAAAATCGAATATAGTATATATGTAAAAATTTATTTATGCTTGTCATTTGGATATTTTTGCATTCTTGTTACTCCCTCTATTTTTTGATATTTAGAACATCAAAATAGTTTCTTATATACATTGTTTGACAATCAACTAATTGTATTGCTATACTCCTATAAAAACCAATAGTGATGGTGGCAGATTGAATCTGCCACCACCACCTACTCATACTGTATTTTTGCAAATTACCCCCTTAACTTCATAATATTAAAAATCAATCAAATTTAGAAGCTAGATGGATATCCACGTATAAAATCAAATTAAGAAATATTTCTATATAAAAATATGGTAAAACATTTCATAAAAAGTATTTTTTCCATCCATTTTAGGAAATAATATAATATGTTTTTTTATCCGTAGCAAAGCACGGACATTCAACTAGTTCTAATAAAATGTTCGTAGTATAATTTAAAAGTATAAAAATATGAAAGTATTTATGTTAAATTTATCAATATATTTTTCATACCTAAAAATCTTAATATTGTTATATACTACTGAGAAAATTTCTGGGTATGCCATTTAAGAATGGTGAGAGTATGTGCACTTATCCTGGATGTCAATGCATGGAATGGAATTGGGATGTGACATGCTTACATGGGGAATAAACATGCATGGACCCCAAAAATGATTCATCATCTTAGGTTCTCCCTTCCTTCCACTTTAAGCAGATTCCAGACCGCACTACTATGGCTTGGTTCTAATCCACATTTTGGATAAAGCAAGCAGGGTTACAGCAGTCCACATCAAGGGTACCTTTGTCATTTCCTCATCGAGACATACACATAGACCAGTTAAGGACTACATCTTTGTTGTCTTTGTTTAACATGGTCCTTATGGAATGATGCAGGAGGAACATGCCATAGAGGAATATACTATGAGGACAATAGGACCAAACTAAACTAGCTAAAGTTAGGAGTTGGTGTCTATGTGTGATGATATTTGTTTGTTGTGCACCTATTACATCATAATATGTTGGATGAAAGAATGATGCTTAGGATAAACATGCATGAGAAATATCGTCTTACTATTGGTTTGTTTGTTTGGTTGTATACATTAGATATTTAGATTTAACACACATTTAATAAAACGTTAGGAATACATCAGCGACTACTTGCATAGTACTCATGCTGAATAGTTTGACAATGTATCATATTCTTACACACACTATGCTTATAATTTAAGTACAAGCACTCACTGCCAACTTCAAAAATAATCGATTGGTCTATCTACCAAGCAACTTGTTTATCCATCATGAATTACCATGTTGACTAGTTTGTGGGGCATATTTTAAGGATATCCCTTTGGTCTTAGCGGTGGTAGTTATGACTCGTCAAAGTTGTTTGTCACACACTCCCACTAATTGAAGTGAGTGCAATCTTCGTTTGGTATGATTTGTTGATACAAAGTATATAATCATATTTAAAAAATGCCACATGTGAACAGTGCTAAAAAGTACTTTGTGCACCTTTCAAACAAAGCTTTAAGCTTACGACTATCTAATATTAATCACTTTTATCATATCCGTCCCAAAATATAGCAATATTTGACATAAGTACCAAATACAAACAAATGTTGCTATATTGGACAGAGGGAGTACATAACATAACATAGACCCTGATAGACCCACCCTGCAGGTGGCTACTACAAAAGCTGCAGTGACATCGGTCGTGTACTCCTAGCATCACCCGGTGTACAAAACCCCTATCCACGTCCTCGCAACCCACGCCTACCCGCACAGCGCCCACTAGACCAACGTCACTGACAACTGGCACCATCTAGCCAGATCACGTGGACCAGGCCCACGCAGCCATCCCACGACGCAGCGCGCTACGCGCCTACGCGTCCCCGAGGCGTTGTCCACGTGGGACACGCTCGCCCCATCGCCCCCACCTACGAAATGACCCTTTTGCCCCTCTCCTCGCCTCGTATTTCCTCCTCCCACACCTCACGCAGTCGCGCCTCTCTCTCTCTCTCTCTACCCACTCCAATCCTTCTCTCTCTCTCGAGAGCAGTAGCTACCCAAGCCCACCGCCTCCTCCCGAACCTTCTAGAACTCGCGGGTGGAGAGCGGGAACCCTAGGTGAGGTGAGGTTAGGTGAGGATTTCCGATGCGCGCGCGGTGAGGCGGGGGCGGAGGAAGGTTGGTGGGTGGGTGTGGGGGATGGCTGCGGCGGCGGCGGCGGAGGGCGGTGGCGTGGAGGAGGGCGTGGGGG
>CM002479.1:2499068-2530165 GCA_000325765.3 Leersia perrieri
GGGGTCGACATCTGCAGCCAGGTGTACGAGCGGCTCGTCGCGGAGGGGAACGAGGAGGCGGCCGCGCCCGAGTTCCGCGCCCAGCTCGAGGCCCATTTCCAGCGGCTTCCCCACAGGTGGTGATTTGGTTGGTTGGTTAATTCGCTGAGTTCCTTTGCTCTCGGTTCGATTTCGCGGCTCAATTAGGTGGTGGAATCGTTTGTTTCGGTTAGGGTGGTCTCACGAGGCTTATTGGTGGTGAGGCATGCGTGACTGTCTGAAATTGTTGATGCGGTGACATTTTAGTTGAGGTTCATACGGTGCTTGATTTGGTAGGAATGCTGTTTTGCTCGACGATAGAATTAGAATTGAGTCAGTTTGTTGGAATTCAATGCTTTTTAGTGTATTCCACTGTTTTGAATGGAACAGTGCATGGTTTATTAAGTAGAGATGGACTTGCTCGAATTTCAACTGGTATGTTCTGGGATTGAAGTCAAGCATGGAATTAAATAAGTGCTTAGTCCATTTTTGTTATTATTTGGGGGGTAGGATCACTCACTTCCGAAAATAACTTTTGCTTTGTTCTGATTCCTAATTATTATCCATTGGTTTGACTAACTGCCCCTTCTGATTGGGGTGGCAATGTTTTTTTCTTATACTTGCATAGACTTTTTTTTCTTGAAGAATTGGTTCAACCGTCGAGTTGGCCTTGTAGTTATTCGGTGCTATTGTTTGTTTAGAGAGTTATTTTCTTCTAGTATCTCATAACTGAAAAGAAACTGGTAGCTTCAGTCAGTCTTTTTAGGATTTAATATTGCTAGGCAATTATCTATTCAATCGTCCTGGTCTTTGCACAACGATAATGTTAAACTATTGGATCTTGCTTTGTTTTCACACTATGTAGCTATCAACTGGATATCAATGTCGACAAAGCTGAAGATGTCTTAGTCCATCAGAAGGTCTTGGCAGAAGCAAAAGATCCTGATAGGCGCCCTGCGTTCCATGTTCGCTTCTTGAGGGTAAAGCTCTTGCGTCAGTCTGGACTATTGTAGAAGCAACTAATTTGTGTTATGTGATAATGATAGCTACATTTAGTTGATAGTGGCTACTAGTTGGATTCTGTTTACATATAGCATAATAGCATGTTGCATATTGTTCATGTTTACTGGTACTATTGCCAGGAAAGTATATACTCTAGAATCTAGATTGAAAATAATGGTGTGACACTAATGTTGTGAATTTTGGCGTGTAACTTTAGATCATTCTGTCATAGTACAGCTATCATGGTAAGGTACTTTTTGAATCAAATGCACATTTGTTTATGGTGAAACAGATGGGCACAACAAGCAGCAAGGAATAATTAAGTTCAATGTGTATATTACTCGACTTTATACTAAATAAAGGTTTTGCCATGAGATCATCATCTAAAAAAAATATGGAGTGGACCGGCAATTTTCTGATTGTTTTTCTTTAGAAGTAGCTGTGTGTAGCAGTCATTGCGAGCTTCCCTACAATGATACTGAAAACAGAGCTGTGGCCATTATACAAAGACATACACTAATGTTGCCATGATTTGCTTAACTGACTTATTAAACACTGAAGGAAATGCCAAGGTGTATTTGTCAATACATACTTGACCATTGTTGATTGTTCATATGGTATATACATAATATATTACAGTTGATTGTCTCTGCTGAAAAATGTTGTAGTACAGGACTACAGGTAGGAGGAAGCTTACCACCTACTATACTGTTTGTGAGAAGTAATTTTTTTTAGTTATGATATTAAATGGTTTTATTTGGTATACATATAATGTTACAGTGTTTGATGATCTAGATAGAGAAGTTGGGGCAATAGAGGTTATGCTAGCTTTTAGCTTTTATATTTTTTTCTCTTATCCTGCCAATGTGACATGTTCGCTCCATGCATTACTGATTTTTTATCTTTAGTATCACCAATAGAAATCGGAGTTGTCAAATTGACTCTAAACTTTGATCAAAGATTGAAGAAGTGGATTCGACATGTGACTCTGACGCATCTGAAGATGGGGCTGATGATGGTGATGATCTCTCTGTAAGGTAATTGTGCACTATGCTACTGTGCTGCTTCCATTGTTTTGTAGGAAGGAAAGATTATATTTCTTTTCCAGCAACTGTTGGTGTAGTTTAATTTTTGTCCATCAAGTCCAAAACTGGGTAAAACTAGAGTTGTCAATGGAGCTCCAAGACCCGATGAGTTTTTACCGTAAAACCAGTCACTGAACTCTGAAAACCGGGTAAAACTTGTTGCTGCCTGTTTAATAGTGGTTTTGGTGACCCAATATAGTAGTAGAGTCCACTTGCCATGGTGATGTTTTGGTTTGCGAGGTGGTGTCCTCGTTGGATATATTGCCTCTCGTGTATACTCTCCGTGACAAGTGGGTGCCAACTTGAATCCTACATGGATACCCAGTGGCGGAATCTAGAATGAAAATTATATGGTCTCCTGTGCATATCAGTCACAAACATAACACACTAGTTTTATCCAGTGAAACTGCTGGAGTTATGAGTTGTATTCAGTTTACGAAGTAGAGGGATAACTTTTGCCCAGTTTCATAGTCAAGGGATGGAAAATAAATGAATTAAGAGTTTGGGAGCGAGAACTAGACTTTTCCCTTAAGTAAACTGAAGTTGAATGTAGCACTCTCCGTGACAAGTTGAATTAAAAGTTCGTCTTGTTCTGTTATTTCTGTTAGGTTTGATGCAAAAGTGATGGAGAACCTGATGGTCCTAAAATCATGTAGTCTCATTGTAGATAAAATGTCTTCCACTTGTTGTTTGTGGGAAAGGAACATTGTAATCATTAGTCAGACATTCTTTACAGAAAAAAGGATGTCTGAAAGGGTAAGCATTTAGCTTGGTGTACTCAAGAATTTACATACTCTCCTTCCTGACTCACAGTTGTCTGCTTCCTTTACATTCTTCTGATATGTTGCATCTGAAGTTCTACTAGCTTCGACATGCTAATGCATCTTCATAATAGTCATCTTAAAGTCCTATTGCATAGAACCATGCAAACAAACACACTAGTGTTTGTATGTAAGTATGCATTTAATTCCATAGTCAGTGCACCAGAGAAGTAGAGAATATCCATAAATACGGAATACTTTTCGAGAAAAATAAATACGGAATAGGGGTACTTACCTCAAGTATTTGGGAATCAAGCCACCCCACATAAGTGATGTTGATGTATAAACATAGCCTAGAGAGGAAGCTTGACATACCTTGACTTTCTATAGACTTGTTAATCTTTGGCTGATTGGCTGTGTATATATTTTGCAGGCAGGATACATCATACACACATATTCACGAGGTAGTTTTCTCCACTGTTGATAAGCCAAAGCTCCTCAGTCAGGTCAGCGATTCTATGTTCCTTTTAACTTAACCTCATGATACATTGGCACTTTAAAATCAATGTTCCAATCCCCGCACACACTTATGTATTCCTTTGATAATAGTCATTTGACGTTTTGCTCAAATTATATCATCTAATTGCAATATGTTCTCCAGCTGTCTGCTTTGCTATCTGACATTGGATTGAACATCAGGGAAGCACATGTTTTCTCGACATTTGACAACTATTCTCTTGATGTTTTTGTTGTTGATGGCTGGCCCATTGAGGTAATGTTAGGTTCTTAGCATATGATTTGCTGAACTGATATATTGGAGTTTTTTCTTTGGCCTATTAATTAATGGTTTACTAATGCTTAGTATTGATGCAATAGTTAAGAGGATCTATTCATCTTAGTGATAGAATCATTTTGATAAACTTAATTGCTACCATCTATACAAATCTGTGGTCTTGGTTATAGTGAGGGCAGTGTAGCACTTTATTGGCACAAGTATGTAGTCATGTTGATAACCCACAGCTTTTATTTTGAAGAGCTAATTGGGCCAAAAAGATGCTTATTGTTTACTCACGCGACTCATTTTGCCAAGTGCTATCCTTAAGGAATTAGCCTGATATTGGTGTACAGATTTGCAATTCATTCCTTGAGAACTAATCCTGAACTTGGCACAAATCTACCCACTGCATTTTTCTTGAGGTTTAGCTGGTTAACAGCGATGTACAATGACCAAGAATATACTGTCCTAACAACTGATACTATTAAGATTTATGCCAATGAATTAGCCAACGCATCTGGTTCTTTTATTATGGACTGTTTTTTTTTAAAAAAAATGATGCCAACTTTGCAATGGCTAATCAGGACACTGAGGGTTTGCTCAAGGCACTGGAAGCTTCCATTTTAAGGAACGAGGTAACTTCTTGACTACTTTTATAGCGATACATCATACCTATCATATTGTCTAAGCAATAAACACTTTGCATGCAGATAATAATCCTAAAATTTTTTTTGCAAGGAGTTGATTCATGATGCAATGCCTTGTTCCATTTTGCAATCTAACATTATATTTGCTGGTTTTCTCTGAGAATGCAGGGGTCGTGGTCTGGTTCATCTCACTCATCAGCTGCAGAAAGAACACTCCCATTCCAAGTAAAAGGTGGTGAATGGGAAATTGACAAACGACTGCTGAAGATGGGAGACATGATTGCTTCTGGTTCTTGTGGGGATTTGTGAGTCAATTGTATACTGCTGAGTTACTTTGTCTTTGTAGTCAACTATTCCTTGCACTTTGTCTTTATGGTGTTATCTTTGTGTGAAGGTTTCATGGGACTTATCTTGGTGAGGATGTTGCTGTTAAAGTTCTAAGATCTGAGCATTTGAATAAGAATGTTTGGAATGAGTTTACACAAGAAGTATATATTTTAAGGTATTTAACATTATAAGGTGCTTTGTTTATGCAAGTTTTTTTTAGCATTTACCATTGCGAATAAACTGTCTAAACTCATCCAATTCTTGCCATTTTAGCCATGAGCGTGTTACTACTCTTAGATTAAGATTGTCCGAATTGCCCTGTTCTTGCAAGTACCAATAACTAATTATTTATGCCTTGTCTTCATCTCTCCATACTTGTTTTCAGGGAAGTTCAGCATACCAATGTTGTGCGATTCATTGGTGCATGCACAAAAGCACCACAATTTTGCATAATTACTGGTAAGATTTATGGTACCATCCATGTGCTGAATAATTTTTGGATAATGGCAATTAATCCCATAATATTGGATGGATATAATTTATGACATACCATGTAATTATGCTTGTTATATGATAAGCAGCAAGTTCTTGTGTACTCATATCTTCTTTTTCTTTTTACCAACTCACTGCAGGGGAATCCCCCACAGTTTAAATTTTATTAAATAATAGACAGAATATTACAAATAAGCAGATTACAAGGTGGTAATAGATAAACTATCCCTATCTGAACCTTTTAACCTATGAAGCAAAAGTAAAAGATCACTTAAAAATCAGTCTTACAAGAGATCGCTATTTACTAATGCTCATCATCTACTTTTATATCTTTCAGAATACATGTCTGGAGGAAGTCTCTATGATTTTGTGCACAAGCGGCATAATATCTTGGAGCTGCCAACTCTGCTGAAGTTTGCAATTGATGTATGCCGAGGGATGTGTTACTTGCACCAGAGGGGTATTATCCATAGAGATTTAAAGAGTGCCAACCTTCTAATGGACAAAGATCATGTATGTATCCTGTAACTCTTTAACTCTTCATTGATGAACATGGATAGTAAAAATGGGACAAAAAGAAAGAATACAGTGAATGCAAGTGGGAAAAGGGTACTGTTGGAAATTTGGAATAGAGTCATGCTTCATTTATGTGCT
Organism: Leersia perrieri; assembly: GCA_000325765.3. Lineage (NCBI taxonomy): Eukaryota > Viridiplantae > Streptophyta > Magnoliopsida > Poales > Poaceae > Leersia > Leersia perrieri. The sequence continues at coordinate 2,504,830 of CM002479.1, forward strand.
TTTGTATGAGCTGGATCCTGGAGCCATCTGTCCTGCATTCATTCAAGTTAATATCTATGAACTGACAGGTTACTTTATCATTATTTTCTAGGTTGTGAAAGTGGCAGATTTTGGTGTAGCTCGTTTCCAGGATCAAGGAGGTAACATGACAGCAGAAACTGGAACGTACAGATGGATGGCACCAGAGGTACAACTCTATTACTGGAGCAAAATAATTCAGTTCTAAGTGCGCCTAACAGTATTACTGTTTCTATATATAAAAAGGAAAATGCTGATAGAAGCTTATCACAATGATATATTGTACTGCTAAAGTGAGTAGTTTACATTAATTATTGTTTCAAGGAGCATTTCCCTATACACCCCCCTAAACTTTGAAGGGAAGTTCACCCAGCGCCTTGAGTTTTGGAACTGGGCATCTAACCCCTGAACTTTGCAAAACCATATATCTTGTTTGGTGGTTTCACCTATGCAGAAACTTGAACGAGCAGTTTTGGTCTACTAGGCGCTTTGTCAATGGTTGATCCTAAATTTTGATCAATTTGTGATGTCATACAAGCATTGTGCTGGATCCTTGGTTGTCTGTAAGAGAGCGAAGGGTAATAAAGAGGGATAGTTAAGTGGGGATTTTCACATACATGTTCACATTCACTAAGCATGGGAAAACCACCCTACGTGCATTTCATTTTAGACGAAAACTACTTTAGATGGTTATATGAATGGTACATTTGCGGTTTTATATCAAAAGGCATAATTTTTCTTCGTCTCAATGATCTGAATTCTGTAGTTTGCATGGACACACTGTATATGCCTAGTTTACATTGTCTATTGAAGATTCAAGAACGTTAAAGTGCTTGCTAATGTATCTTTCATGCGGCATTGTTAGGTCATAAATCATCAACCCTACGATAACAAAGCTGATGTGTTCAGTTTCGCTATTGTACTTTGGGAGCTGATAACGTCCAAGGTACACCATTTTCTGTGACTAGTTATGTAGTCACATATGCCTACATCTACATTAATTATAGTGTTTGCTAAAGCGTATCAAATTATCACTTTTGGTGTTTTCAGATCCCTTATAATACCATGACCCCTCTCCAAGCAGCTGTAGGTGTGAGGCAGGTGTGTGGTATATGCAGGTTTCTGCTATTCATATAACATGCTGTGAGCTGTACTGTAATATGCGCATTGTGAAATGCACTAAGCATGTCTTTTTACTTTGATACAAGGGATTGCGCCCAGGGCTCCCAGAAAATGCACATCCCCAGCTATTAGACTTGATGCAGAGATGTTGGGAAGCAATTCCATCCAACCGACCTGCTTTCTCAGACATATTAGCTGAACTAGAGGATCTTCTCGCACGTGTTCAGGTATTTCCATTAGCCCAAGCAAGCATGAACGAAGCAAATTTAGCTATTCCCATGTCCTAAGCCCTCCTTTCGAAATTGGAATGGGGGATTTTCGAAGGATTTTTTTGTGGGAATTACACCAACTCTTGTAACAAAATCATGTAAACTTCATGCATTCTAAATAAACTTTACCTTTTTTGCTGCTTTGCAGGGAACTTCGGGAGAGGCCAGCCAACGGCAAGATGACTCAGGCGCCAAAGATTGATCCCCTTGCATATACACCTGACGTTTCTCTCGTTCACCGATGGGCTTGTTAGGATGTGTGGCTCACTAATGTTGAGAGGAGTAGAGCGTAATCATTTTTGGCTTGGTTTTGGCTTTTTTATATGCATTGAGCAATCATCTTGGGGCCTAATTTTTTCGGTCTCAGTTCTCATTGTTCTTACATAGAGGAAATTGGATCTGCCTAGCTTGATATATGACCACCTGCCGCTGAGAATTTACCGCCCTGCCCGTCGCTTATAATGGAGATTGGTGTTTTTGGTACCTGTGGCTAGAAATCTTCATGTAAAATCACACATAAACTGAAGAGACTGCTTGTGCAATCTGTGCACAAGGCAAGCGCACAAGCTGAATCAAGTTCAGTCTGCCAGTAATTGAAGAACATCATCTGCCAATCACAGTGTTTGTCAAATCTTAGGCTTAGTAACGTTGGCATGCTTGGTTGAAACTAAAAATCAAAATTGGAATACTAGCTCATGGTTAGTCGTATACTAGTATCATGTATAGCTTGTAGCATCATGGTAGTATGATCTCCATGCCATTAAGGTAACAGATGGCATCTGCCCAACATATATAGAAAATGAACAGTAGTAATTTAATGATCGGAAAATCTACTGAGAGACCGGGCGCTGGCACGTCCTAACCAGCGCCCCCATCGAGCGTGTGCCATGTGCCCTCAGGGATGCGGTTTTCGTGCGGGGGTCCACCCGACGCTTCCCTCCCTCTCTCTGCCCATTCTCCATCTCTCTCTCCCCCCATTCTTCCTCATCCCGGCGATTTTTTTGGCGATTGCTCTCCACCCTCAACGATTTTCCACGGCGGCGGCGGTTGCTCCTCCATCACTGGCGATTTTTCATGGCGGCGGTGGCGTCGTCAGTTGCTCCCGCTTAAATCCGGTGCTGCCTCCCCCCGCCGCTCCACACCCGTCGCCACTCCTGATCGGAGGAGCTTGCCAGCGCCAGATCCGCTCGACATCGGTGCAGAGGAGGTCGCCGACGCCAGATCCAGCGCGACGGAGCTCGCCGGCGCCAAATCGGCTTGGCATCGGCGCAGAGGAGGTCGCCGACGCTAGATTTGTCTTCTCTCCCCTTGCCGGCGTCAAGCTTGGTGGCGAAGATATTTGTGACTTAACCGTGGATGTAACCTTGTTTTAAGTGTGAATGTAATTTAGTACAACTTCAGAATGTAACTTTATTATACCATGGATGTAACTTAGTATACTGGGATGTAACTTAGCATAACTTAGTACACCATGAATGTAAATTAGTATACCGTGGATATAATTTTAGTACAACTGAGGATGTAGCTTTAGTATACCATGGATGTAACTTAGTATACTGAGATGTAACTTAATGCAAATAAGGATGTAACTTAGTACACCGTGGATGTAATTTAGTACAATTGAGGATGTAAATTTAGTATACCATAGATGTAACTTAGCATACTGAGATGTAACTTAGTGTAACTGAGGATATAACTTAGTATACCATGAATATAACTTAGTAGTAATGGGATGTAATTCAGTACAACTGAAGGATATAACTTAGTATAACTAGGAAAGTAATCTATTTGAGGCTCTCAAATTGATGCTACTAGGTCAGTCTCCTCTTCTTTTCTCAAATTTTGGATTCGGGTTCAATGGTTTTTTCCCTACTCTTTCTTTTTCTATTTTCAGTGCTTTTTCTCTTTGATTTTTTCGAGATCCCCCAACCTCCTCCCGTCGTCTGTTCGGGGGGTCGCGGCGACGGCGGTGACGGCGCACGGCGGTGTGGGCTGCGCTGCGTGTGGGGGTTGCGTGAGCGGGGGCGGGATGGGAGTTTGCGTGCGCGCGGGGTGCGGTTTCTGAAAACGGAAACGTGCGCTTCCCATTTTTAGAGGGGTCACGCGATAGAGCAATCTAGCGCCCGGCCTTCTGTCTAGTCGGGTCCTTTAATGATCTTTGCCGACTGGAAGGCCCAGTTCCACGCAGAAACCAGCCAAGAAAACAGAGACGCGTCTTTGAATGCTTATTATATCAATCTGACGACTCAATGTCCTCCACGTCGTCCATCGTGCGGCCAACGTTTGCCTATCCATAACCAGCTCATTCCACCATGATCTCATCAAAGAAACTGTATATTTGCTGCTCCTTTTCTCTTGATCTTGGACAACTAATGATACTTTGCTAAAGAAATCATCTGTTATTGGCTGGGGCCTCTTTCCTTTTATCAAAAGAAAGCTGTGAGAATCTTTGCAAACCATATTTGTTAGCATTTTGATTCGATCCATGTATTTATTATAATTGTCATCATCACACCATGACTGTGTCAGACCAATTTGCAACAATGCCCCCATTCTGGCTATTCATGGCCTCCACTATGAGTCATTGACAATGGAAGTTGATCAAATCATTTGCCGAGTAGGAGATTCATAGCTGGCCATGAGATGGCAATGGCACAGCAAGGTTCCCCTTTTCAATTATTTTTGGTAGGATCAACACCCTTCAATTTTCGCTGCAAAAGAGATAGTATTTCGAATCCCACAAAACAGTTTGCCACCATGATGCATCCAGTTTTTTTTTCTTTTGATGAGGCTAATAACTGGAAAAATTAAAAAAGGCACCATGTAGAATTTTCATTTTGTAAAGATGTTTTCGTTTGGCAAAAAAAAAGAAGAAGAAGAAAAAAGAAAATTCTTCTCTTAAAAAGTTATGCAAAATAAGTAAATCTGTCTGAGTCTAACCTTTTTTATTTCAAAACATAAAAGTCATGGTAGAATCAAAAGAGCGTTGAAAAAAATATGTGCAGATATAAAAAGGAGACAAGTCCAAGGCAACCCCTTAGCACTCCTGCCAAGTTCGTCTGCACCTCCGTCTCCATCTTGGTGGAGGCTTCAGGCAGGCAAGGCTCCCATTGTTCATTGATACTCAGGTAAGCATAACCAAAAACATTCCTGCATCCGTTTGTGCCTATGTTTCTCAGATTCTTTGCGTTAATTTTGGCCATGCCACTGTATCATTTGACTACAATTTGAATCCGGTTCATGGGATCAAATATTCTTGCACTGCCATCTTTCCAAGTCTAAACTGAAACGTCCTACATGTTGTGGCGTTTTCATTTTTTGTAGAGTTTGTTAAGAGTACATATGACAATGAACTACTATTAGAAAGTCTCTAGAAACAAACTAGAACATGTTAGGATTTGATTTCTGCTCTATATGTATGTATATAGGATCATGTTTGAGAGTAGTGATGACAACATCCGTTTTAATCTTCAGTGATCATTACTGCATTGTTACTAATAAACTCTCCATTTTGTTTTTAATCTGTCAACCAATCAATCAACAGATACAATCTCCGAATCAATCAAATGGCCGACGGCGAGGACATCCAACCCCTTGTCTGCGACAATGGCACCGGCATGGTCAAGGTCTGCACATCATCACCATCATCTCTCACCCTTTCCACCACCTCAACAATCACACAATTACAACTAAACAAAACCATCACTCAAGCTACTCAAATCACCATATAATTAAATACTCCCTTCTTCCTAGGTGTATGGCAACATTGACTTTTTTTATACGTGTATTGTTCGTCTTATTAAAAAAATTATGTAATTATTGATTATTTTGTTGTTATTTATTTTATTATTAAAGATACTTTATGCATAACATATAATTCGGCATATTTCATAAATTGTTTTCAATAAAACAAACAGTGTGAAAAATTCAACGATGTTATAAGAGGAACACAGAGAACTCTTCTATTAAAAAATTGTTCCAGTAGACAACAATTAATGATTCAACTCTGAACATATATACACTGTATATATACAGGCTGGTTTCGCCGGCGATGACGCGCCGAGGGCAGTGTTCCCGAGCATAGTGGGGCGGCCACGGCACACCGGAGTGATGGTGGGGATGGGGCAGAAGGACGCGTACGTCGGCGACGAGGCGCAGTCCAAGAGAGGAATCCTCACCCTCAAGTACCCCATCGAGCACGGCATCGTCAGCAACTGGGACGACATGGAGAAGATCTGGCACCACACCTTCTACAACGAGCTACGCGTGGCCCCCGAGGAGCACCCGGCGCTGCTGACGGAGGCGCCGCTCAACCCCAAGGCCAACCGGGAGAAGATGACGCAGATCATGTTCGAGAGCTTCAGTGTTCCCGCCATGTATGTCGCTATCCAGGCCGTGCTCTCCCTCTACGCTAGTGGACGTACCACAGGTAATTAATGTATAAATTCAGATTCGAATTTTGAATTTAAGTTGTCTTTTCGATTTTTTTAGAATTTTGTTGAATTGATTTGAGTTTTTTTTTTGCGACAGATAGTAGATGATATTCTTCCATTCTAAAATAGAATATATGCTATGTAGTAAGACATGTGTATCAACCTCATAACTATTTTAAGTCATTATTAGTATATGAAACATATAATGATCCAACATGTGAAAGTGATATATCAATAAATTTATCACGAAAAATACTCCCTCCATTTTACAATGTAAGTCATTTTGACTTTTTTCCAAAGTCAAACATCATTAGGTTTAACCTATTTTATAGAAAAAAAGCAACAAAATTTTTAACACAAAAAATATGCTATAAAATATATTTAATGTTGAATTTAATGAAACTATTTTTGTATTGTAAATATTGCTTTTTTATATAAATTAGGTCAAACTTGAAAAGGTTTGATTTTGAAAAAAAAATAAAAAACGACTTGCAATATGAAATGGAGGAGTACTTCTTAAAGTTATTACTTTTAATTATTATTACAAATATAATGATGATAGAATAAACCATGTCGATGTTCAAAATATCAAGAATAGTATTAAGTGGCAGCGACTTGGTTCGAATTTTCACGTTTTCTCTTTATTTTTGGTGAGAAATTTTTTCACATTTTCATTTGAAAGATAAAAAAAGAACCAACATTTTAAATTTGAAATGCCGATATTTAGAACCTTCTCACGGCACATTTTGATCAAAATGCAACCTTTGTCGGTTTGTCCTTTATACATACGAAAATTGAAACAAGAAATGTTACCCCTTTTTTTTGGTATCATCAGGTATAGTGCTGGACTCCGGTGATGGCGTGAGCCACACCGTCCCAATCTACGAAGGCTACGCCCTCCCACACGCAATCCTCCGCCTCGACCTCGCCGGCCGCGACCTCACCGACAACCTGATGAAGATCCTCACCGAGCGAGGCTACTCCTTCACCACCACAGCCGAGCGAGAAATCGTCAGGGACATCAAGGAGAAGCTCGCGTACGTCGCACTTGACTACGAGCAAGAACTCCTCTCAGCATCAGACACCAACAGCTCGGTGGAGAAGAAATACGAGCTACCAGATGGGCAGGAGATCACCATTGGAGCAGAGAGATTTCGGTGCGCCGAGGTCCTCTTCCAGCCGTCGATCATCGGCATGGAGGCTGCTGGGATCCATGCGACGACATACGATTCGATCATGAAGTGTGATGTGGATATCAGGAAGGATCTGTATGGGAATATTGTTTTGAGTGGTGGATCGACCATGTTTCCTGGTATTGGGGATCGGATGAGCAAGGAGATTACTGCGCTTGCGCCGAGTAGTATGAAGATCAAGGTTGTTGCTCCTCCTGAGAGGAAGTATAGTGTCTGGATTGGGGGTTCCATCCTTGCCTCCCTTAGCACTTTCCAACAGGTACTAATTCTTGATCAGTGCTCTCTCTGTTTCGGATTATAAGAAAAAAGTAGTAATGCTTTCATTCAAGAAAAAAAATACCACTCCCTTCCTCCTTAAATGTTTGACGCTGTTGACTTTTTGACACACGTTTGATTGTTCGTCTTATTAAAAAAATTTATAAAATATATGAAACTATATATGTGCATAAAAGTTTATTTAACAATAAATCAAATGATAGAAAAAGAATTAATAATTTCATAAATTTTTTGAATAAGATTAACGGTCAAACATTTGTAAAAAAGTCAACGACGTCAAACATTAAGAACGGAGGGAGTATATAATAATTACTTTATTAATTTAATTAATCAAAACAATTTATAATGTGAAACGGATGGAGTACAAGGTTCTTTTTCTTTTGGATACTTGACGGCTGGTTCATTCAAGAGAATTGAGATGTAAACCTACGTGTTTTGGTAGCTCGAATGGAGAATTTGGTATATTGCATTAGTTACACTAATGTTTTCCTTATCATCTTCTTTGTGCTGATTAAAGTGTGCTACGATGTTAATGAAACAGATGTGGATCTCCAAGGGCGAATACGATGAATCAGGTCCGGCGATTGTCCACCGGAAGTGCTTCTAGTTTAAGCTCTAAAGTTTTTGATCTTGTTCATACTCAAAACTTTGCCTTGGTTCTTCCTCGAAAAAAAAAACTTTGCCTTAGTTCCAATGAGATATATTGCTAAATTTGTGGGTTTGAACAGTGCGGAATCACACCATATGTTCCTATTGATCCAACAATTGCCAAGTTTGATGCTATGCTAGTATTGAAGAGTATTGAATAACCCAAGCCATCTTTTGTAGCAATTCTTGCGCGTGATCTTAACGACATTATCTGTACATTCATCTGTGTGAGATGTAATGTGTTTGCATAAATATGTATAGACATTTGTTTCATGTTTTTAGATGTTTTTAAATTGCTTAAGTTACTAAACTTCCCAAACTAATATTTTCATAGCACCGATCGATGTTGTCACCCGGAAACCATGTTCATTTGATGCAAAAATATTCAATACATACTTCAGAAATGAGATATCTACTCCCTCCAATTTAACAATACTTGATGTTTCGGACTATTTTTAAGTCAAAATTTTTAAACTTGACTATAAATAACTTTAAAAATAATTATTTTAGCAACATGGAGATCATCTGTATAGATTAATCTTGAAAAATACTTTAACAAAATTATATATTTATTGATATTTCTATATGTATTATAATAGAAGAATATAATTAAAGTTGTTTTTTAAGATCGTGTATTTGTCCAAAACGTTCATTATTTTTAACTAAATCACATGAAAATCACAAATGAGAAACCAAAGAATTACTAGACCTGTTTACAAAGTTTGTACGCTCCAGGCCTCTCTCTAATCACGAATGAGACATCAACATTTTGACCACATTAACCAATAGCCAATTCAAAGGAATGCCCAATCCTCCATTTTTCCTTCGTAGATCCTCTATTTCTATTTCAAAGGAGCCCACAAAGAAAAGGCCCAATGGCCATAGCCTAAGGGGTAGCAGAAACTAGTATTATTCCTCTCCGTAAGATCTAACGGCCTTAGGCCATCGCCAGCGAGCGCTCGCGTTGGGCGTTCGCGAGTCTGCCGCCGCCGCCGCGGTAAGGCAGCGGCGCAGCGCCGGCGTGCGATGCGCTCGCGCCACCACCGCGCCCTGCCTCGTGGACCGGATTTGGGAAAGGGACTGGGTGAATGGTGCTCGCGCGTTGAGCGATGTAAGGCGAGCACCAGTCTCAATGGCGGCGTCATCCACCGCCGTCGCCGCCACGCTGATGCCGCTGCTGATCCGCCTTCTCCGGGGCGCCTCCGACCTCGCTTCCGTCTCCTCCACCCACGCCAAGCTCCTCAAGCTCGGGACGGTCTCCACCGTCGCCTCCTCCAACCACCTCCTCGCGGCGTACTGCCGATGCGGCTCGGTCGCCCACGCGCGCAACCTGTTCGACGGAATGCCAGAGCGGAACGTCGTGTCCTGGACGGCCCTCATGTCCGGGTACGCCGGTGGCGGCCGGCCCCGCGCGGCCGTCGCTCTCCTCCGCGGCATGGCGCGCGGCGGCGTGGCGCCGAACGCCTTCACCTTCTCCACGGCGGCCAGCGCGTGCGCGCGCCTCGCCGACGCCTGCCTTGGGCGGCAGGTGCACGCCCGCGCTGAGGTCGCGGGATACGCGCGCGACAGCGTCGTCGCCACCGCTCTCGTTGACATGTACGGCAAGGCCGGCCGCGTCGGGGACGCGCGCGAGGTGTTCGACGGAATGCCCGCGGCGGCGAGGAACACCGTGTCGTGGGCCTCGATGATGTCCGCGTACGCACAGAACGCGCTCGGGCACGACGCCATACTGCTCTTCGCGGAGCTCTGGAACAACGGCGAAGACATGGCGCCCAACCACTTCATGCTGTCGAGCGTCATGAACGCGTGTGCGGGCGTTGGGCGGCTCGGCATTGGAAGGTGCGTTCACGGCATGGTGTTCCGCCATGGGCACGAAGAAAACGAAGTAATTGCAGTGGCTCTGGTTGACATGTACTCCAAATGCGGCTGCTACGACTACTCAAAGAAGGTTTTCGACAGGATCAAGCAACCGTCAGTCATCCCCTACACCTCCATCATCGTGGCGACGGCAAAGTATGGTCTCGGCAAGCGCGCACTTGCATTGTTCAGTGACATGGTTGATCAAGGTGTGCAACCAAACAGTGTCACGCTCCTTGGCGTCTTACACGCCTGCAGCCACTCAGGCCTTGTTGACACCGGCCTCCAGCTCCTCCACTCGATGCGAAGCAAATACGGCATCAATCCATGTGCCAGCCACTACACTTGTGCTGTCGACATGCTCGGCCGTGCAGGTCGGCTCGAGGAGGCATTCAAGCTGGCCAATGAAGCGCAGATCGATGGTGATGACGCCCTCATGCTGTGGAGTTCACTGCTGTCATCTTGCCGGAAGCACAAGCGTCTGGAGCTAGCAACCATGGCAGGGGAGAAGGTATCAGAGTTCACCCAAGATGTAGCCGGTGCACTGGTGGCCATGTCGAACACATATGCTTCGGCCGGTCAATCCGAAGACGCTGCTGCGGTGTGGTCGAACATGAGGCGACGCGGCATTCGGAAGGATCCTGGCTGCAGCTGGATCGAGATAAAAGATATTCCCTACGTGTTCTACGCAGGCGTGGTATCGCCTGCCAGTGAAAAGGCCAGGGAATTGATGTTGCTGCTAGATGAGATGGAGGGCAAGATGAGGGAGAAGGGATACAAGGGGAGAATTGGGGGTGCTAGAGTCCTTGATGCTGATGAAGAAGAAGAGGAAGGAGAAGGTGTGATGGTTGGAGTGCACAGTGAGTTGCTGGCATTGGGGCTTGGCTTGCTGGTGATCCCCAAGGGGATGGCCATTAGGGTGATGAAGAATCTGAGGATGTGCTCTGACTGCCATGAGGCGTTCAAGCTCATCAGTGGCATTGTTGAGAGGGAGTTTGTGGTCAGGGATCTCAACAGGTTCCACCATTTTAGGATGGGGTCATGTTCTTGCAATGACTACTGGTGATTCAATCCAAAGGCTAGGATAAATTGTTTTCTTCTGATTCTGAACTTTTCTGACATAAAAGTTAGATAGTCAACCTTGACAGAATTTTCTTGTGTATATATTTAACTCAAATGACTTGAAAATACAGATGCAGCATAGCTGGAGACTGAAGTTTTCCCCAACCCCAACTTTGTTGATTTTCCTTTGGGCGGGTAACTTTGTTGAAATTGGATGGTTTACCTTCTGCAGCCTTTTGTTTCTTTATTTTTCTCTCTTTATATATGCTGGGTCTGGTCAGTTCTGATAATGAAATATCCATAAGGTAAACTAATCTCTACTGTAGATATAAAAATACGGCGTACATGGCAGTGCTACCTAGGAAAACATTTTTTTAGAATAATGAAAATACATGTAGTAGAGCTTTCACATGAGGGCATATTAGGCCCAGCCAGCTTTGTACATAGAAAACTCAAAACATTGACCCAAACCCGTGGGAATACTGTCACTAATGGACCATAGAGACGGTCCCCAACTGTCAGCTACCGCGTATACCGACATCGCTATGAAACGGAGCACACACACTAACCCATTACAAAATTGTCGTATTTTATTTCCTTTCTGTTTTTTTAATCGCCAAAAAGATGCTATTTTCCTCCTCCTCCGGACCTTAAGAAAAAAAAGCTTAGAATCCCTAAAAGAAGATCTCCCATCGCAAGCAAGATTCGATTAACTGTGAGTTATCCAAATGTACAACCGCTTCATCCGATGGGTTTAACCTATACGTAAGAACCAATATGATTTTCCGGTTTTGCTAAATAATAATAGTGTAATATATTCAGTTAAGGGATGAGTGTAAAATAATGCTCCCTCTGTTTTATAATGTAAGGTGTTTTGATTTTTTTTCTTGCAACATTTGATTATTTATTTTATTAAAAAAATTATGAAAATATCATTTAATTTGTTTGTGATTTAATTTATTATGAAAAGTATTTTAAGCATGACTTATCTTTTTATATTTGCATAAAATTTTTAAATAAAATGAATGGTCAAATATTATAAGAAAAAATTAAAATACCTTAATTATGAAATAGTATGTAATTTTTCATAACTCGGAGCACAAAATGTGCAGTTTTTTATTGAAATACTCTTTAAATTAATATATGAGTGAAATATTGATGAATGAGAAAGTATTTAAGAAGATAGCACCCATCATATCTGTGCGACTGTGTCCATAAAATAATAAAAGAAGAAAAAATCATTTGGAATGATGAGCATAAATTTGGGTTTATTTTTTCAGTTTGTTTTTTCAATTCTCATTTTATCCTTCCCACATATCAGCAGGATATAGGGGGAGTGAGAAAAGTCTTGAAGGAGGAGGGTTCATCGACCGCGAGTCTCGGAGTGGCGTCGGCTGTCTCCTCCCGCCTGTGCCGATCTCCGGCGAGCAGCGCAAAGCAGAGCAGGGGCGCCGCTGTTTTCTCCTCCGCATCCTCCGCCCTCATCGGTGAGCATCCATCCATCTGTTAACAGCTGCAAACTATTTCCCATGGTCAACTATTTTTCTTCTGGAATTTGCATTCACACTAGCTAGCTTCTTTTCTAGATCTGCCATGTTTTTATTTTTTCTTAATAGCCAACCTTAAGGGATGGATGGAGACTAATAACAGTGTTTTTCTTCTAAAAAAGTTTGGGGGAGATCCGCCTCTGTGTACGTTCTCCGGAAATCCCCAATTCGCGGCCTCTCCGTTTGTGGAGATCGGGGACTCACCTGGTGGTAAGCCTTAGCTACATTTTCACTTCCCCTTCAATTCCAGGCACCCAGAGCTGTGCATTGATTACTTTGTGAATGGATAAATTCTCTGTTACGTACTAGAATTGTTATTACCTGTCGTCCGCGGAGGCAATTTGTGTGCCATGGAGTGAATGAATGTTACCGTGGTAAAGTGGTGATGTTAGGCTGTTGCCTCAGGAGTAGTGGTGTTGTTCAATCCGGCTTCTCTATCAACCAATTTTTTTTTTAGATAATCAGCCCAATTAAAGCTTGGTAAGATCATTTTACACCTTTCTTTTGTTTTTAGCATTTTTTCCCTTGAAGCTCTTGAACTGAGTACCTATTTTGGTTGCTTTCACTGATGGAACAAACATTTCACATTTCTTTCCTACTTAACTGAGATTCTAAATTTGGATACCCATTCCATATGGGGACTTTTCGGTTCGAAATCCAGCTTCTTATCTTGTTGGAAGTTGTGTATTGCCTACTTTATGAGAGCTGTTAAGGAATATATAGACTTTACATACAAGAGCAATGCATCTCCTCTTATAATGATGTACTCCCTCCGATCTTGTATGTTTGGCGTTGGTTAGCTCAATTTAACTTACATCTATGCTAGTTATTTAACGGTTTTGCCATCATTTAAAACAATCCAAACATCGGTGTTTTTTATATTGATTCATGCACCCCCCAAAAAAAAAAAAAAGAAACAAATCCCCCACCCTGGCCAGGGGCAAATGTATGTTATGTGCGTGGATGCACAGGACACCATATGATTTTGAATTTTTAGTGGTAGTAGTACATGTATTTGTACTCTGGACACCACTTAGCCCAAACAATGGGACACCTGTACCCTGTCAATTTATATAGCATTATGTTTGGGACACCCGGTCAATTTCGTTCTGGATTCGCCCCTGACCCTGGCGCGCGTGTGTGGAGCAGCAGGCCCAGATCTGAGCTTCTTTTCCGGATAACTTCCATCTTGAGCGTTCTTTCTGACTTCCGTGTGATATCCACGATCTCTCTTGATCTGTAACTCAATACGGAAATCCATGGGTTCTGTCAAGTTAGCTATAGGTTGTGCTGTATCAACGATTTCTACGGAAGGTGGTAAGATAATATCTTGAGCGGTTATGTATCTGGGACCTTTGACGCAAATTGACGCGTCTCTAACTCCATAGAGATTACTTCTCAATACAATTTCTTTCAAATTTAGTAAAATTTCTTGTACTGATTCTTCAATACCTGCTATTGTAGAATATTCGTGTGGCACGCTTCCAAATTTTGCATGTGTGATACATGTTCCTTCTGTTTCTCCAAGTAAAGCTCTTCGCAAGGCAATACCAACGGTATCCGCTTGACCTTTTCTAAGCGGGGACAGAATGAAACGACCATAATAAAGACGCTTATTATCTGCTCTTGATTCAACACACTTCCACTGTAGTGTTTGAGTGGACCATGCTACCTCCCCTCGAACCATATAGACTAGTATTATTATTTGATCATTGAACCGTTTATTTCTCTTGAAAGGGGTTTCTCTTCTGTCATCTCCTAAGTGGATTTGATTCCATGTTATGTTAATGTTGCCTTGGATTTTCCAGCTTGTTTGGAAGAAAAAAAAAACTCTGTGGCTATCTGCAGCAAGAAAATACTTGGGCTCGACGAATTTGCGAGAGATTTTTAATTTTTTTGGTTCCAAGAATGTGCATCAACCCCACAGTGTGTAGCATCTTTATTAAAATCTAGATTTAGATTAGACTAGGCTATACCAGTTCATTTCTTGATTCCTTTGCTGTGGAGGACTTTGGATAAATCTTTCAAGTGTGGTATTCATTAGATCGCTGATTTTGCTCAAATTAAATCCCTAGCTTTACATATTAATTTGATATATTGTTATATAGTTATTAACAATTCTTCTGTATTGCTTTCTCAGTTGATGTCACAAGACTAGTAAGCAGTGCCTGCGCAAAATTTCATCTGATTTTATATTGTATCAATAAGAAGTATCAGTGCCTGGCTGATGCTTAAAGTGAATGGAAGGCAGCAACCTCCCCTCTGGTAAATTGATGCAAGGAACACCTTATGCCACCTTAGACTTGCATTCTAACCCTGTGCAAATGCATGCTCCAAATCCTGGAAAACAGGGCTTTGACCATACTCAGATACCTGGCAATATATCGATGCATGTGAATCAGTCTACAGATTCTGATCACTTGTCAGAATTTCAATTTGGAGAGCTTGGCAAGGCCGACCACCACCACCACCACCATCACCATCACACAAAGAATGGCATGAGTGATGATGAGGATCATGGTGTCAATGAGGATGCCACTGATAGCCAGAGTGGCAAGGGAAAGAAGGGCTCTGCATGGCAGCGGATGAAGTGGACTGATTCAATGGTTAAGCTTTTAATTACTGCCGTGTCTTATACTGGGGAGGATCCAGGAGCTGACTCTGGAGCTGGGAGGAGAAACTCTGCAATGATGCAGAAGAAAGGCAAATGGAAGGCAATATCAAAGGTCATGGGCGAGCGTGGCTGCAATGTGTCACCGCAGCAATGTGAAGATAAATTCAATGATCTCAACAAGAGATACAAAAGACTTACAGATATCCTTGGTCGGGGAACAGCTTGCAAGATTGTGGAGAATCATGCTCTGCTTGATTGCATGAATAATCTGTCCGACAAGATGAAAGATGATGCAAGGAAGATATTGAGTTCAAAGCACTTGTTCTACGAGGAGATGTGCTCCTACCATAATAACAATCGAGTGAGTTTGCCTGAAGACCCTGCCCTTCAGCGTGCACTGCAGCTTGCCCTTAGATGTAAAGAGGAGCATGATCTGAAGAGGGGAATAAGTGGAGATGCCGATGAAGATGATCAAAGTTCAGATTCTGATTCCGAGGAGGAGAATGATGAGGAACATTACATGTTGCAAGGCGATAAGAGTGCCATGCCCATGCATAAAAGATTGAGGTATATGCCAGATCAGGAGGATGTGGGTTTCGGCAACTCTTCCAGTTCACATGGCTGTAGCAGGAGGTCTGATTCCCATGGCATCACACTGGATATAAACAGAGCTTTTCCAGATGGAACCAACTTGGCTTTGGTACAAAAGGACTTGGCTACACAATCCGCAGATCTTGAGGAAAAAAGGTTGCAAATTGAAGTCCAGGCAGTGTATCTTGCAAAACGGCGGCTCAAATGGGAGCGTTTCAGTAAAAGTAAGGATAGAGAACTGGAACAGATGAGGTTAGAGAATGAAAGAATGAAGCTTGAGAATAAACGCCTGGAGCTGGATGTAAGACACAAAGAATTAGAGCTTGAACTCAAGCAAAAAGGAAGTGGCAATCATGCATGACATTTTTAACCAATCAAGGCTGACTTGTAAGATGGTAAGCCAACTCCCCATTATCATTACCTTGAAAAACCTGATTGGTTATTTTGATGAACCTTTTTTGTCTCTCAAGTTTTTGGTATTACTGTGCAGAAATGTGCTATTTGATACCATCTTAACACTTCATTTACATATTTTTTAGTACTTGAGTTAAAAAAAGAATACAAGCTGCTTGCATCATCAATCTATGATTGTGATGGGTGACCAACTGACCATACCAATTAATGTACATGATATATTTATGTTCTTTTGTACTACTGGATCACTGGTTGTGGGTGGCTATTGATATGGTGGTTTTACATAGTGATGACATCATTTATTTTTAGTTTCATTCGTTCTCCATTGTAATATTCCAGTAGTCTGTACTTGTAAATTTATGCCTGTTATGTATTTATATTACATTACAAGTTACATTTGTAACAGTCCAAATTGTTAGATGCTCTAAAATGCACATTTACATCTGTTCTTTTATATTGACCACTACAATGAAAATCGAATTTTCAACATAACTTATTGGTATGTGTTCTTTTCTTTTTCTTGACATAATTACTCTTTCTTATACAAGTACTTCTGTTTCAGATATAAGCATTTACGCTGTGCAAGACTAATTGTAATCTAACAAAAACTGGTTACACTAGCTACGAACTGTGTCATAGTACAAAACTAACAAGCACGGAAACACTATGAGAATATTGCATGTAAGATTGATCGAGAGCAACTTAACAAACAATATATTACTTCTTGTCGATCTGCAATCATCCTGGAGCGTTTTAGTGCCTATAAATCTGTAGAATGTCGCCTACATACTATAGTCTATGATGGAGAACCTCATAAGTCATAAGGCATGTTTTTTCCATTCTTTACTATAGCTTGTGAGTTGTCAGGAAGGGAAAACGATTGCAGATCAAAATTCATGTAGGAATGTCATCGTTATAGGCTTATAACATAATGGTGTTCAGAAGTTATAGGCAGTGAACGCTCATCATGATGAAGTTAGAAGTTACAAATCTGTAACTTCTAACTTCATCATGCATAAATTTGTTCGAGATATACACAATGTCATAATGGGGATTTGGAGTTGGCGCATAAATAAATTGTTGTCTTTTGTTAGCCTTGGTTTTGAGTTACGTTATGTGGTCAAAATGCTTTGTTTAGGCATATGTCCTTGTGTTTTTAGTGGTTATATCAAAACGATCATACTTCCACATTCAAGGTATGAATGGAAAAAAAAAAACTCTTATATAAGGATACTTTTGATGGGGTCACTTGCTAATTGTCATAATATTTTTAATTTGTCTGTCAGGTTTCCTCTCATGAATTTGCTTGTTCTTTTGTTTCTTCCAGGTCACTGATGGCTTCTGGTAGAGTAGACTGACGCAAGAAGGTTAAGGTCCACCGTTCACCATGTAGTTCACCAGACATTTCAATGCAGTAGGCTTGATTTTATGATGTATGGCATATTTTGCTCCCCCCACCCCCACACACACGTTCCTCAAATCATGTGGTAGTGAGCAGTGAGCTTGATTTGTACCATAGCTCTTGTTATTCAGAGCGGCTTGGAAGCTTGGTAACCACACGTATTCCCAAGATCATGTTTATGTTGTCAACTTGCAGAGTTCACTGCTCAGTGTGAGAGCTTCGTATTAGTTCTCTGCAAGCAGGTTTTTGTTTTTAAAAAAATCGCATTTTGTTATATGGAAAAACAATTAAAATCGGTTTGTCGTAGCCAGTAGGTATGTCAAGGTATATGAATCTAATAAAGGCATTACCTATAGAATGGTTTTGTTAGACATTATTGAAGGCTTGTTTGTTTGTGCTGAACTTTATAAATAATTTATGATTTCTTTGGTCACTTCCGTTACTTAGCTTTGTATTCAGGACATATATTTAAAAGTATAAGTATAAACTATTCTCTAAACTTACTTTTCATTTCCATCCGTCATGTGTACCAGGTTATAAGCAATGGCACATAAGTAACAAGGTATTCTGATAAGCCAAAACCACAAAAAGCAACCCCTAAATCGCATGTACCAGCCAATTTATTGCGTAAGCTTTTACGTTATTGCTTCCTCCGTCTCAATATATAAATATATAAGGAGTTATTATATTTTTTTGAAAAAATTAAGGTTGAAGTGAGGAAGTGTTCTAATTGATTGAGATTAAGAATATAGATGGAGAAATTAAATGAGGGATGGTCATGATTGAGGATTTGGTGGAGATGCAATATGTGGATATATTTTGACACAAATTTGAATCCTTTAGATATTATATTTTATGCGAGATGAGTAATAAAAAAAGAGTGAACAATTCGCTCTATACTCGATAATCTCCAACAACCAAAATACGAGCAATTCACCCTACTGTAATACCCTCATTCACAACTTATTTACATCACATAAGATTCAAACTCAAAACATATGGCTCTTCCACTCTATTATTATTATGCTAATCACACACATCACTAGTTAAACTCAAAAACTTATATTGATAAGCACAGATCTCAAGAGAACACCCACTCGAGTTGCTCCCCGCTCGGGGCACAAGAACTTGTGCGACAACAACCCTAGCTGCCGCCGCCACCCCTCTCCCTATTCCCCTCCCTCACGCTACTTGAGCGAGCTGCTGGCAAAACCGGGCAGCCCACAAGGATGGAGGCAGCGAGGCTCTCAGCAGCAACACTAGATTTTGTGATCAGGCGACGTCGTCATTTTGTTGGTATGTACCTTTTTGAAGGCGTCGCTTTACGAGTTTTCTTCGTGTTAGACCGTTGGTCCTTTGGGTGTGTCTAAGTCTTTGAGGGATCCATCATGTTGAAAATGTTAGATTTTTCACCGTCTTGTAACGGGTATTTGCTTCATCTAAAAGGTACAATGCTTGGCCTCACTCTTGCTATACTAGCAAGGTGGTACTAATTAAAGTGCACACAACACATATGGGCCACACATGCCTCATCTTTGTTGGGTCCGGATGTTACGTGCCCCTTCCCCAAAAAAGAAAAAAAGAAGAACAAATAATTTATACGTTGATGAACTGGATGCATACAATCACCTAAAAAAGCATACAATCTCAGCAATGAAATACTATCTCTATCAAAAATATTATGATGTTGACTTTCTAAGATACGATTGACGTTCATTTTCTAAAAAAATATGTAATTACTGATTTTTTTCTGTTATGATTCGATTTATTATTAGAGTAAATTTCACAAAACTACATGTATTTTTGCATCATCTATCACAAAACAACTTGTCTCACAAAACTCCAGATTTAGTGTCTTAACGTGTCACAAAACTACAGATTTAAGAACTTGGTTCATAAAACTACAGATTTAGTGTCTCCATTATCACAAAACTACAGGTTTAAGCAATGCTAAAACATGTAATTTTGTGATAATGTATCGTTAAAACCTTTAGTTTTATAATAATTGAGACATTAAACTTGTAGTTTTTTAATAATAGGGACACTAAATCTGTAGTTTTATGAAACAAGTCCTTAAATTCGTAGTGTTGTGATACACAAAGACACTAAATCTATAGATTTGTGAAACAAATTTTTAAATCTGTAGTTTTAGGATAGATTGTGCCAAATACTGTAATTTTGTGAAATTTACTCTTATTTATTAAATGTACTTTAAGCCTGCCATATAGTTTTGCGTATTCGTAAAAACAGTAATAAGACGAACGGTAATACCTATCTCAAAGGTTCAACAACGGAATGAGCGAGTATAAAACTAAAACACACACAGAAAAAAATTACTACACCTACATCAGTAGCAATAAGTCCATTCTTTGATGGTATTTATTTGAATAATTGCACTTTACACTGTGTAAAGCATATTTTGTTTCATCTTACACTGGGTTTTGACATATAGGAGTTTACACTGAAGTGTGTCAAAAATAAGTTTCACTTTACTCCAAGTTATATCGTACAATTGAAAGAAAGCTTTGTAAAATATATGAATTGAGCTTAAAAAATATTTTGAAATTAAGCTATGTCTCCTGAAGTTGGTCTTAGAATTTTAAAATTCAATAAAAATTCTAAATTTAATGACTTATCTTAAGTTAACCTGGTGTAAAATAAAACTTATTTTGCTACACCATAGTGAAAAGTGAAAGTATTCGCTAAATCTGGTGCAATGTAAAATAAGGTACACTTTGCCTGGTGAAAGTAGCATTTACTCTAATTATTCAGACAAATTTTGCTATAAGACACTTTGGGTTCGTGGTATTAGCTAGAGGACATGACAAAAGTGAAGGTTTTTTTTGGGTGGAGCGGAACACTCTCAAATTGTGGTATTTGCTTGTAGTTGCCGCCGTCCATATCTGTCTAGAGCTATATGCATGTTGCTATAATACGCTTGAAGTGCCCTCTATTATCGTCGTCTTTAGCCTTCTCACTGTGCTCTTCATCGACCTCCTCTACGCCTGCCTCAACATCGCCGCCAGATGACAAAGCACCGGTTTCGTTGCTCACCAACGTCGAGTTGACGGAAGGGGAGGGGAGACAAAGCTAGGGGTAATTTGGACTTTTCATAAGTTTTCTCTCCGCTATTCTGTCAGAAATGAATATTTTAATATTTGTAGTGCCAACAGCAAATATCTAACTTTTAATGATGACTACTTCAAATATTTACTTTTATTGTGTACTATGATTAACACCACTGAGTGAAAATGGTCATGTAGAAAAATTTACCATTTATTTACTTTATTATTTGTCCTACATTGCTCCCATGTGAAGAGGCGTCCCCCCAACACTTGTCCATCCACCACCACTTGTTCCTTCCTTCCTTCCTCTCCTCCATTCCCCTTCCCCTCCCCCTCCCCTCTCCGATCCGCATGGCGCCTCCGCCTCCGCCTCCGCATCCCGCCCTCCCGTAGTCACCGCCGGCCATCCGCCCTCCGCCCCCGAGGTTTGTCTCCCCCGGATCCGTGTTTCTCCCCCTTCGAATCTGTTCCCCCCGATTCGATTCTTGAAAGGGGATCGATTAGCCGATTGGGGATCTTATCTTTTGGAATTGTGTACAGGAGCGGGAGTTCTTTTGCTGGAATTTTGAGATCCTAGAGCGGAGATGTCGTTCCGTAGCATTGTGCGAGACGTGAGGGATGGGTTCGGGAGCTTATCCCGTCGAGGGTTTGAGGTGAGGCTGGTCGGCCATCGGAGAGGCAAGTCTCACAGCGCCGTCCATGAGATGCACGACCACCCGTCCTCCCCCAATGTCATCCAGAGCAGCTGCTGGGCTAACCTGCCGCCGGAATTGCTCCGGGACGTCATTGAGAGGCTGGAGGCCAGCGAGCCGACATGGCCGTCCAGGAAGAACGTCGTCGCGTGCGCGTCTGTCTGCCGGACATGGAGGGAAATGTGTAAAGAGATTGTCAAGAACCCTGAGTTTTGCGGGAAGATCACTTTTCCGCTTTCCCTCAAGCAGGTGATGATGATACATGCTTTGTTTTCGGATTTAGCTAACAAGCATACATACGTTTTTTTTTTAGTGATTCTTGTGTTTGGCCTATTATTATTATCTTTGTGAAATGAAATTCCGATAGAGCTATGTTTGATATGTCATTAATATGCTTTGTTTATCAATGCTTTTGTTATTCAGCCTGGGCCACGGGATGGAACCATCCAGTGCTTCATTAAAAGGGATAAATCTACCCAAACATACAATCTATATCTATGTCTTAGCTCAGGTAAGCATGTATCCAGTTATTGTGTTTGTTTTTGTACTTGCTACTTGGTATGTTTATTTGGAAAAAATGGTTCTATGGCACTGAAAGGTCCCATTCGTAGAAACTTACCATCTAAAGATATCCATACACTTTAATACCACTGAAATATTATGCCATTCAATTTATCACCATTCCATCCAAATCTAACACGGTCGCCGTTAAAAGATACCTCATTTGGCCTCTAGCAGTGACATTAGCGCCACAAAACGCTCTTGCACTGAACACTTTCATTTGGCTCAGTCTTCCTTGCAACCAACCTACAGTGCTGGATGCTGCCATAGCTACCTTTTCCATCCCGCTCTCCTCTCCTCTTGATCCAGCTCCCTTTATGTCATGTGGGGCATTCCTTTTCAGCCATCGTAACAGGAAGATTTATCCCATTCAGGAAGGTGAGTAGGACTCGACGGCTATCAATGCCCCGCGTGTGTCCAATGGGCATAAGTGTAAAATCTGGATAAAAACCTAATAGAAGGGAATGGAATGGTAAAAAACTGAACAGCATAATCTTTTGATGGTATTAAGGTGTGATGAGATCTTTTAATTGGTAAAATTTCTGATAATGGGATCTTTGGATGTGGTTGAACCAGTTTTCCCTAATTAGTTAAACTGCATAACAGCTAGCACTTCGTGTGACAACCTTGTATGTTGTATCGGTTTTTATATGAGCAAGAATGCATGATACAAGACTGCATTTTCCTTGCATACATAAGAACCAGGGTTTAATGTACAACTTGCATACCTGGCATAATCATTTAGACTGCATCACATCTAGCACTTCCTGTGAGGGGCTTTTATGTTGTATAAGAAACAAATCATAATGCATGACGGTATATCTCCTTGCATAAATAAAGACCAGAGTTTAATGCATAACTTGCATACCAGCCATAATTTCTTAGACTGCATCACAGCTAGCACTTCCTCTGAGGGGCTTGTATGTTGTATCTGTTGTTTATATAAGCAACAATGCATAATACATTATGGTATTTCTCCTTGCATAAGTAAAAACTAGGTTTAATTTATTTCTCCTTGCATAAGTAAAAACTAGGTTTAATTTATAACTTGCACTGTTAACTCAGTATGTATGAGTTGTTGAGGCATATATGATTACCATACTGATTTCAACTGTGTTTGACTGTACAAACCTGTTTAATATTAGTTTAATTCTCATCTTGCCTAATTAGTGCAGTCCAAACACATACTCTCATTTGAGCATATGGATACTCGTGCCACCTCCTTTGTTATCCCCATGCAGCTATTTCCTGTTCTAAGCTCATATCTTACCGCATATATCTGTCTCACCAATCTTACCGCATATATCTGTCTCACCAGTATATTTTTTTCTAGTTCTTGATATATTTGCTGATTTCATGTAGCTGTGCTTGTTGAAAGTGGCAAATTCCTTTTATCGGCGAAAAGATACTCCCGTGCAACCTGTACAGAATATACAATATTTATGAATGCTGACAATACATCTAGGTCAAGCAACATGTACATTGGAAAATTGAGGTACTAGTAACTTTCTATAGAAAGGTACACTTTTTAGACCTTTTAACTTTTAAATGGTTTAGTCTGATATATTTGCTCTGTTGGAATTTTAGGTCAAATCTCCTCGGAACAAAGTTTGTAATATATGATACCCAACCTCCAAGCAACACAGCCAATGTTTCACAGTCAGGGAAAACAAGCCGTAGGTTCTACTCAAGGAAGGTTTCGCCAAAGAATCCTTCCAACACCTACAGCATAGCTCAAGTCTCATATGAACTGAATGTTTTGGGGACTCGGGGACCTAGGCGGATGAATTGTGTTATGCACTCCATCCCTGTCTCGTCCCTTGATGCTGGTGGAACAGTCCCATGCCAGCCGGACAGTGTCCTCACACGCTCTCTTGATGAATCATTCAGCAGCATCTCCTTCTCCAAGTCATCATCGATATTGGACCGTTCCATTTGTTTCAGCAGCAGCCGATATTCTGACATCTCAGTAGCTGGCCCCAGGGTTGGAGAGCAGACATTGGGAGACAATGATGAGCTCAAGGAGAGGCCATTGGTTCTCCGTAACAAGGCCCCAAGATGGCACGAGCAGTTGCAGTGCTGGTGCCTCAACTTCAAGGGCAGGGTGACTGTGGCGTCTGTGAAGAACTTCCAGCTTGTTGCTGTGACACAGCCTGCTGCTGGAACTCCAACACCATCCCAGCCTGCCCCACCACCTCCACCTGAACATGACAAGGTGATACTACAGTTTGGGAAGGTTGCAAAGGACATGTTCACAATGGACTACCGATACCCTCTTTCAGCATTCCAGGCCTTTGCAATCTGCCTGAGTAGTTTCGACACCAAGCTGGCCTGCGAATGAGACCATCGGTGCTGAAACATGGCCATCGATTATGTAACAAATCGGCGGCCCCCTCAAATTTAGCTGGGGCCGCTATCCTGTTGTTTGCTATTTATGCCTTATTAACTTGTAGTCACTAGAAAACCATCTTTAGCCATGTTCCCTGATTTGTAGCTGCTATTGCTGTGTTGTTGTACTTGTATCCCTACATTTTTTCTTTGTTTTTTAAGTTTTAACAGGTTGCTTCGTAGCAGCATATTGCCCAGCCTGTAATAATTAGCTGACTGAATTATGATGTTTATGCTTGGCTTGTGCCTAAGAGTTTCAAATCTGGGTTGTATCAAAAATTCGGAATGGCTGCCTGTTGTAGGAAATGAACTTGTGAGTTGCAATGAAACAATCAGTTTCCATGTGCTTCCAAGCCTGCTCTCCAATGTTAATCAGCCGGTGTGTGCTGTCAAGTGCATTGCTCTGCTTGTTTGTCTCAAGATTATTTCTTGTCCAAATGCTACGGAATATGGATGAAGTTGAGTTTATGACCATTGTTTTAAGAGCATGAACTAATGAATTAGATATTAGAAACACAACAATTAACATAAAAATCCAAACTTTTGCTATTGAACAGGTGACTGTTTTCTTGTTTCTATCAGTCTCAAAAGTTATACATAGATTTTTTTATACTTCTATAAGTCCATTTTTAACTTTAATATATTTAATTTATATTGGTTTATTATGGACAACAAAAAGATGAAAAAATCTGATAGCTTTTGGCATAAAAATATGTTAGAATTTTATCTTTTTTATTACTCTGTGTACAATAAATTTTAAGATAAAAACTTACAAATATGTATAGTGTTATTGTAAGTATATGTATAAATTTGTTAAGAATTTTTTATGATACTTTTTAGTTGGTGTGCCTGGAGTGTGCATGAGGAATCCTGTTTGCACAACATACGTCTCCTGTTTATGTCCTTAAATAATTGCTATAAAAAATTGGAATAATCTACTTTCCATCCCTAACCCCAACAATCTAAAACAAACGGGGAATTTTTTTTTCCTAGGCGCTGCTTTGCTGGTTTTGCCGCAGAGTTCGAAAAACTAGGGATGCTGCCCTGTGGGTGTGGCTGCTGCTAAATTTGCTGAGAACGCACTAACGCCGGCGCCGCGCGTAGAGGCGACGCCGACGCCCTCCTTTCCTCCCGCGAGCAGAGCAGGGGCGCCGCTGTTTTCTCCTCCGCATCCCCCGCCCTCA
>CM002479.1:2530265-2561487 GCA_000325765.3 Leersia perrieri
CTGTTTCCGCCGCCCTCTCACCGGTGAGCATCCATCCATTCGTTACGCAGCCGCAAACTATTTCTCAAACGATTCTTTTTTCTTCTGGAATTTGCATTCACAGTAGCTAGGTTCTCTTCCAGATCTGCTTTAGTTTTCCTTACCAACCTTAAGATGGAGGGAGACTAATAACAGTTTTTTTCTTCTCAAAAAGTTTGGGGGTTCAACTGAACACCCATGTACCACGTTAGACCCGCCCCTGTTAGGGATTATGGACTAGATTGTATCAGCAATCAGCACATCATATCGTCAATTCCTTTGTCAATTGTGTTAATGTTTTTTTCCATCTTAATTCTTTGATGTACTTGCCAAGTTGCCATGTGGCGATGGACTCACAAGTCACAACTATTGATTTGTTAACACTTGGTAATCAGTGTAATGTCTATTCACCTCATGCTTGGCATATCTTCAAAAATCATGATTGGTAAGTGGTAAGGATATGTTCCGTGTGGATTATCTTTTTCTACCTGCCTAAACCCCGTGCTGAATGCTTGACATATATGTATTCGTGAATCATCATTATTTTAAAAAAATATTCATGAATCATGAATTGCTAGGTATATGTCCTGGTCTTCTGTTTCTGTATTATGCACTTCCGATTCTGAAGAACCATATAGCTTATCATATGCCTTTTTCCCCTTTTAGACGTGACGTTGCCTTGCAGCCACCAACTACTTTAATGGAGTCGGCAGAGATGGCAGCTTCTTCCACATTCGGGACTACCCCAGAGATGGAGAGGTTCCTGTGCAATCTGTTGTTAGATACGACACAGCCCATCGCTCAGCGCTTCCGTGCACTCTTCTCCATCCGCAACCTGCGTGGTGATGGCCCCCGTTGTGCCCTCCTCCAAGGTCTTCTTACCTCACTGACTCACCCACTCATATCAGTGATAAGGCTTTCTGTTTAGTGACTATTATCATTGATGAAAACTGTACAAGAATTAAGGAGCTTAAGAGGAGTTAACATATTTGACTATTTGATGCAATGATCAGCTGCAAGGGATTCTTCTAACTTGCTTGCCCATGAGGCTGCATTTGCACTTGGACAAATGCAAGATGCTGAGGCTATTCCTGCGTTAGAGGCAGTTCTCAAAGATCTTTCACTTCATCCAATTGTCCGCCATGAGGTAGTACCTATGGAAGAGTTCGGTGCCCTCTTCTACTTTTACTGATTTACCATCCATGTGAGAAGTTGTATATATTGATTGATTAGGCTGCGGAAGCCCTTGGGGCTATCGGCCTGGAGGAGAGCATTCCCGTGCTGGAGGAGAGTTTAGCTACTGATCCTGCCGTGGAGGTTCAAGAAACATGTGAGCTGGCTCTTAGGCGAATAAAAGAACAAAAGAATGCTGGTGATTCTGAAAGCACAACCATTTCACTGTTTCTCTCAGTTGATCCAGCATTGCCTGCAAAGCAAGGACTTTCAGTACAACAACTAAGGTATGTCTTTTGAGGCAGTGCCACACTTATTTGTTGTGTTTTTGTATTATTTTCTTGCTATTGTGAATGTGGTCGATTTTTTTTTTCAGGGATGTTCTTCTCAGCGAACAAGAAAGAATGTATGAACGTTATGCAGCCCTTTTTGCACTAAGGAATGATAGTGGAGATGCTGCTGTTTCTGCTATTGTTGCAGCTCTAGGTGTTAAAAGTGCTCTTCTGCGGCATGAGGTATTCTTGAACTACTAATCACTGTTTGCATCTTTTTTGACAAGCATAAATTATGCTAGCCTACTCTCTTGTTTGTGATACAGGAAGAATGTTAGCAAAACAAGTTAAGCAATCGTACCTACTCAGCTTAGCTAATGCTTTAGGATGCCAAGAAACTATTTATTGTAACACTGGTGTCCTTCGTCCAAATACTGGGATAGGCAAAATATCAGGATAGGAGTGCTGACAATAATATTTTTGGGAGACTGCTCCAGATTTGAAAGTGCATGTTGCTTGGTTTGTTAATGATAGCATCGTATCTAAAGATGATTCTATTCTATTCACTGAGATAGTTGATTAATCATATCATGTTCCTGTTTATGTACTTATTGGTTTCTCCGATGTAATTGTGTTTCTGCAATGTTCCTCAGGTTGCTTATGTATTAGGTCAGCTGCAAAATAAAGCTGCTTCAGATGCACTTTCTACTGTCCTGAAGAATGTTGATGAGCATCCAATGGTCAGGCATGAAGCTGCTGAAGCCCTTGGTTCAATTGCTGGTAACTAACACTACAAGACTTGTTAGGAACTCTATTAAGCATCCATAGTTCATAGTAGTCTGAGCTCTGAGGGTACTCCCACACTATCCTGTACAGATCAAGAGAGCATCACACTTCTAGAGGAATTTGCGAAGGACTCCGAGCCCATAGTCTCGCAAAGCTGTGAAGTCGCGCTTAGCATGCTTGAATATGAGAGATCAGGAAAATCCTTTGAGGTACACGCCTAGGTTATATTAATAGAAATAACCTTGGTGCCTACGTGGTATATCGTCTAATCGGAATGTCTTTTCCATGCAGTTTTTGTTTCTGCAGACTCCTAAGGTGCAGCAGGAATCCTAAATAAACTGGATGCATCTGCTCCAGGCTCTATAAGTCCATATCGATCTAGTGACAGAGGCCGACTGACATATTCTGTCATCCATTTTGTCAAGACTTTTCATTCCTATCATAGTATCACTAGTTATACCGTGAGGCTCCTGCTGCTTCTATCTTTAGACCATATAAGAGCCACAACAGTCGCTGAGAACTTACCTGAAAATTTTCGGTTTCGTGGTAACTAGATATGCAATGTCAAATTATATAGCCGATGATGTATCAATAATACTAGCAACATTAAACAATGAAAGACTCCATGAGCAAATCAGAAAGAAAAGATAGGCTGATATGTTCTACCTGTTAGAGTGGATTGTTCCTATCGAGAATGATTGTATACTCGTTTTACATGATTGACATTCGTGCGGTTTGTTCTCTACATAATGGTGGGTTCAAGTTCAAGCTGCCAGATTCAGAGCTGGAAGTTCAAATTTACTCATTTGAAAGTCACAGTAGTCAAGGGGGACCCAATTTTCCACGCAAAAAAAAAGGGGGACCCAATTTCAAGTTGAAAAAATAGTCTTGACTTTTTTTTTAATGTAAGCATGATGAATTGCTGATGCAGATGAAAGTTCCCAGAGGTGAGAGAATAGGCAATGACATGACTGTGGAATTCATTTCTTATGGGTTTGCTTAAATTTTGCTGACAGCATAAGAATACAGAATTTCTTGTGTATGAAAACTTGCTTGAACAAGTACGGCTTACAGCCAGTCTCTTCAAAATCAACTACTAGACAATAGTATCATGTCAATATCCTAGTCGATCTGCCTAATGAAACCGTGAAATGACAATCAAACAATTGTCAGTGGCAAATCAGAAATCATGCACAAAAACATTCCTTTCGTCAGGAAGAACATTCTCAACCTCCACGGTAATGCATAGATCATTAACATTCGCGCTCAAAACTTTGTAAGAGACTCATTGCCCAATGCATCAATAAAGTAACATTCACTCTCAAAACTTTGCTCAGCAAAATGCTCATTCACCGGTTTCAACAACTCAAGACCAATGTCATTCTTGATGTCATAAGGTGGTGATCAACTCATATTATAAATATCTCAGGAGAAAAATGAGTTGACCAATACAACATGCGGCACTCTGCTGACAATATCCTTCTGCTAGCCAAGGTGTGTTCCTATTGTAGCACTTCCTTTTTACCTGTAAACAGAAGGCGGGTGTTTGAATACAAGCCACTGATACTGATTTTGCAATCAAATACTGTCCTTACCTTACAGTTTCTTCGGTACGTTTTGGTAAAATTGTGAAATTTTTCCACTGGTCTTCTCTGCCTGTATTCAAGAAAACAGTTGTTTAGCAAACCGCAGGAAGCAGAATCAAGTTGCAAGCACAACAGGTGGCTGCGCAATAAATCATTACAGGGAGGAAATCAAACCTGAAGGTCATGGATGAAGCTCTCAATTGATGTTGTATCATTAGGTGAAAAAGAGACCCCATCTCTCTTTCTTTCTACAATATTCCTGTTCTCATCCACCTGTCATTACAGTATTCAAATGAAGCTGACATATTGAAACTCAACTCAAAAGCAGCAATGAATTAGGACACAAAAAAAGATTGTGTGCTTTGCCCCCACCCAAAAAAGAAAAGAAGTGAGTTTAAACTAAATCTATTCACAGTAACATTTCTCTATTGAATTTTGCAGCCTGAATGTAAATTATATAGTTCACCGTCTAGTAACATAAGAGTGTCACAAAAACATTATAGGGATGGTGACAGATGTGGAACATGTGTATTCACCTGGTCTATCAGTCGTTTAATAGGGCGACGAAGGGATTCAATAGTTGACTGCTCATATAATCTTTTCAAGAGGATCAGTGGAATGGTGGCTACTTCTGGAAAAGAAACATGATAGCACCATTGGGCAAAATGTGCAGACAAAGCATCAATGGCTGAAAGAATGCACTCCTCATGGAAGTCTCTTGACTTCAGCAAGTTCTTTGGCACCTAATTACAAAGCAAACAGCAGTTAATCAAGACCATTTTCAGATGATGGATCAAACGATACAAAGACAGCTTGAAAAAAACATATACTATTGAAAATTTCAAATGCAAGTTCGAAACCAATCAAGGAAGATGACTTAATAATGAGTTTACAGGTTAGGCATGCATCACAAAAGATCACTTGATTGCTAAAAAGGCCACTAATGACACTAACTGTGAGAAGTTCATCTTATGAGTTTAAGGAAAAAAGTGTGCATTGCATAGTGGACTGGTAGAAATGGGTCATTTTAGTTGGCTTTAGAAACTTAGAAAGGCATGAACAAGCACATAAGCTCCACACATTATCATTGTGCAAATGTGCCGAATAAAGTGGCATACCTTCAATAGTGATGAAAAGTTGACCTTTGTTTTTTGTCCATGTTCTTTCTGAGAGGTATCTCTAAATTCTAGGCAATCAAATAACAAAGATGGAATCGGAAAGAACATCTGACTGCAACTAGAAAGCTCATTCAGCATCTGCACAAGCCTCAGTCTCAATGGTAAGTAGCGTGTGCCTGGGAATAAGTGAGCCACTCCTCTTAATATTTGTACAACTGAAGAAAGTAATGGATGCATGTTGTAGTCCTTGTAGTTACAACAGAGAAACCTAACCCATAGGTTAACAGAGTTAATATATTGCCAGCTATCTACCTTCCTGAGTTCTTCCTGCAACAACAAATGAGATTGCATATAAATATACATGTGGTGCCAACAAAGCAAAAAACAAAACAAGACCCTCAATATCATTAACAGATGTCCTTTTCTTTTGCAAATGTGAAAAGGGCATGTATATCAGCAATAAGTTGTTTCTTGTTTGACTACACAGAAAAAACTCGGGAAGTTTAGACAGGCATAGCAAGAAAATATAATTGGTATGTCACAGCTTCTAAATTGTCAAAAGGTCGTCACACGAACACGGATTGAGTATGGTACAGTTTGTGACCAATGTTCACAGGGCAAGAAGGAAAAACAACAACATAACACATATGCCCAATATCTCTTTTCACA
Organism: Leersia perrieri; assembly: GCA_000325765.3. NCBI lineage: Eukaryota > Viridiplantae > Streptophyta > Magnoliopsida > Poales > Poaceae > Leersia > Leersia perrieri. The sequence goes on from CM002479.1 coordinate 2,535,888, forward strand.
AACACTTCCAAAGGTCATCGGACAGAGGGAAAAAGATAAAAACCAGACTGTTTGAATGAATTGTGTTTTAATGTAACTGGTGTTTAGGTACAACCTCAGGCCCTGTTTGGGAACAGCAGGGGCCAGATCTCAAACCAGCAAATCAAAAGGGACATAAGGATTTTCTTGGTACGATACGATACAGAAAGTCCTTCATGGTCTAGAGCTAAACAAAGTGCAAACACAACAGTAGAATTAAGCAGCATTATATATACCTTTTCTTTTGTTTTAGAAGCCTGCCTAAGAATGGCATTCAATTGTCCTATAGAGTTAGTTGCACTCTCACATGATTTCTGAACATCAAGAGAATAGAGCTCCACTAGACAGTCCGTTAAAAAATCAATATGCTTTATATTTCCGTCATTCACAAGCTTGGAACTAGCAAGGTATGTATTAAAAGATTTGTTTAAGCAGAGATCCAAACATTCTGGTAACAGTGAAGCCACTTCACGGATCATAAGAAACGAGGACAGAGACAAATTATGATCTCCACTTGCCCATAAGCGAATTAAGATCTGCAAAGTATTAAATAATGTGCCATCAGCTAATGTAAACTAACAAGAAAAGAATTTGACACAAGACATATATTGTAGAACCTATTTTCAGAGACTCATAGGGTAACGGAACAAACTGATACCACGACAATTCTGACACATTGAGACCGATAGGAAGTATACTTGACATAAAATGGTCAAACTACGAAGGAGCTTAAAAACTGGTAAAAGCATTAACAGATTAGATGCCTTAAATAAGTTTATTGCAAGCATACAGCTATCCTACAAACACAACGTTCATATAACAAGACAGCAGCAGACAGAGCCATCATTTCTCCTCATTTCTACAGTTAGAAGGCACCAGTCAAACAAGTGCTGGAATAGCAGATATTTCTCAAATGGCCACAATGTAAGAGAACAAATTTAATTCACCAAGAGAGAATATATGATTACTAGAATAGCTTTCAGATATGTAGACAGAAATACCTTGAGGAGTCTCCTTGATGTTGATGGATATGCAGAAAAAAGAACTGCAGATGCTCTCAGTCGAGTCAATACAAATGCAAGTATTTGGTTGTCAGTAAGTTGACTAAGCAGATCAAGAGAATTCTGCAAGTAAGACTTAACAAGTGGTTCGATAGTTTTCCATTTCTTTGCACTTCTCAGATTCATGATTTTCCCTTTGTTCACATCATCTGAAATATCTAAGAGAGCACGGAAAATATTGTCTGCTTCAGAAAGAACAAATGTTATTATCTGATAAAAAACTTCAGTACTTTGAATTCTCTGCACAGAAGGGCTCTTGGAATGAACACCAAATCGACAAGCATCCCGATAAGCATTTAATAGACTACGTAGAGAAGGTGATTTAGGTTCCTTTGCAACTAACTGGCACCATTCATTTATGGTCTTCCTTGTCAGTATCTTATCATTTGGAGGATTTGTATCACTAGAGTCAGCACCATTATCCACAGAGTCCATATCATCATCATCGGAATCCTTTTGAAGTTTGAAAATGAAGTATAAAAAACAAAATTTATTTGGTAAGATTTGTTCACGTGAAAAGTAAACGATAAATGAAAAAAGGGTTTAATCTGAATTGCTGCAGCTCAAGCAAATTAGATATCTTACCTCTTTACTTCTGTAGCTCTCTGATCGCCATTTTTCAAGGTAGTTTGCAAACTCAGGGTCCTACAAAATACCAACGATTGAATACAAAATATCCGAAGAAATATACACTAAGGCCCTAAAATTCCAGAAAATGCAACTATTGAAAGCACAGGCACATTCTCTGCTCATGGAGGACATGGCCATTCAAATGAATGTCTACAAATACTTGAGCTACATTATTGGCTGTAATAACCAATATAGTTTATGATAAAACATTGGCTTGTCTAAATTCAATAAGAACAAAGTGATGCGTGCACGACTATAGAACTGTAAATCAGCATTTAGTGCCCAAGCACAAGAGATCAAAAGGCAGATAAACCTGAAATTGTGGTAAATAATATATATACTATATCCAAATCTATATAAAGGCAATTTTCACCTTATCCATCAACTTGTTCAAATTCTTCTTTTGTTTTTTTATCTCTATATTCATCTGATCATTCTCTCCATCTAAACCATCTTGGACAAAACAATCTGCACAAAATATTGCGATAATTAGATTTTACTAGCACAGCACAAAACTGAATTAAGTTTTACGTCATCAAACACTAACCATTGACAGCATTGTCACCCTCATTGTCAGAATAATATAGACACTCAGAATCCTGCACATCAAGCAATAAGCAGCAGTCTATAAAGGCACTTTTGAGAGTTGTGATGTTCATAGAATCATTCAGGAGCAATAACATAACAGGCAATAGATAAAGTCACTGGTTGGAAAGAGCAAATGAATCCAAAGCAGGCTATAGAGTTTTGGGAGCCTTGATGGCAGCACTATTGACAAGGACTGAGAGGTCGTTACTATGGCTGCTATAGTGATGAGCTAATGATAGCCAACCACCATAGCAGTTAACATATAGTCAAAATAGCAACCACCAAGCCAGCAGAAAAACATTTTTTACATGCCACATCACACTACAATATACTCAAATACGGCAAATTCATTCATCTCTTGCCAACATAAACTACAGTCTCCTACTTGGATTTTGCACAAAAATAAACAGATTTCATAAGAATAGGTAAAAAAAAAAAGAATAAGGCTTATGCCCTTGTCGATGGGATGGAAAGATGAGAACAAGCATTGATATATGTGGACAAAACACAAACTAAAGGTGGACAATACTAATTTGTTATATGCTTGAGCTCAACATATGAAAGATGTTATAATAATGCAAATAGAGACACTTGCAAACAATTAAAAGAAATCTTGATTCTTTATGACAGAATGGATTTTGGTTGACGATAAATGAATAAGATCCTCCGTAAAGGACAAGCAGACATACCTCTGAAAGATAATCATCACTGTCAGAAATATCACTGTTTAATTCACTTTCATCTTCCGGAAACTCCAGGCCATTAACCAAACTTGCAACATCACCACCGTTGTTCCTAAAGAAAAATAATTATAATTTTGTTTGGTTATAGTTAGATAAAAAAAATGGATGAACTATCGTGCACTATTAACATCATTAATGAAAAGTTGTAACGTAATTAAGTAGAATTGAGGTAACAGAAGTCTATTGCATCATTTAGAGTTGCAAACGAGGTTTAGTCTCAATGTCTACACTTGAGAAAAGATCATCAATCTCTATCGTAAAAATACAACCAAACTATCTAATGGGCGATTGTGTGAACCTAGCAAAGCATTGCGCTGCGCCTGTTTATTTTGGTTTTAACCGTTGAGCAGCGCTCCACAGTCCACAGACGAATTACTCTCCAGCAAATACCCTAACCTCTCCTCACGCACTGAAGCATTAACAAACAAACAGTAAGGGGAGATATAGATAGTTACATCAAGTTATCCCCTGCTCGCTGCGGCATCTCCTCATCCCCATCGCCTGCGCGCTCGTCCCCGCGACCGCTCCCACCTGATATCTCACGGAAAAAACCAAACAAAAAATCGATTCAACTACCAAGAGAACCACACGCGGGGAAGCATACCGAACCAAGCTCTAACCTCTGCGAGGGCGGCGGACGAACTGGGAGCGCTGCTTTCGGTTGCGCTTGGCGACGGACTGGAGATTCTTCCGCGCGAACTTGCGTGCCTTCTTCCCGAGCTTCTTCGCCATCGCCTCGCTTCTTCTTCTTCTTCTTCTCCTTCCTCGAGAAGACGGTGTCTGCGCCGGCGCTTCGATTCGGCGGAGGGAGAGGGAGTTGTGTGGAGGTGACGAGGGTTTTGGGAGAAGAGGACGAGCTGCCTGAATGGGCTGTTTATCAGGCCCGTAAGTGGGCTGAAAATCCACATTACGGCCCAACCAAAAATGTATAGCTATACGAGATTTAGGTCCCGTTTATTACAGCTCAAACTTTAAGATCCTCATCGTCCGGTGGAGCTGTATGGACATCATGTATAAATTGTTCTCGATATGCTATACAACCAAGTTAACTTTGCATATATAAATATATGTGTACTCTTGTATTTGTATGCTATGTATGAAATGAACTAATGTGGTTTTCAAGTTAACGGAAAACATATATTAAAAAGATCTTACACCACCAACTTTTTTTTGAAATAAAAAAAAGATGTTATTAGTGGTACTCCATCCAGTTTGATAATACTAGACATTTTGGACTGTACTAAAGTCAAATTTTTCATAGTTTGACTACAAATAACTTTAAAAACATTTATTTTATCAACATAAGGATCATTTGTATAGATTGATTTTGAAAAGTATTTCAACAAAATCATATATCTGTTGGTATTTCTATATGTATTATAACAAAAAAATATAGTCAGATTTGTATTTTGAAGACCGTATCATTGTCCAAAACATCTAGTATTTTGGAACTGAAGAGAGTACTATACAGTGTTAGATGCTAAAAAAATTGTAGCTAATTTATATGATGTTATGAAAAGAAATACGGTGCTATGAACTACTAAGAAAGTGCTCAGCTGGTTAGGTATGCAGTGAGGAAACATGTCCATCCAAGTTTAAATCTCAAATTTGACACATGTGCTCGTATTTACCACTAATATTCTTTAAGTGGTAAGCAACGTATCCCTCGACAGTGATCCGTCCCGTAGTGATTTCATCAATCTCAAGATATGTTGACACAATTTTCAGAAATGCTCATCGTGGCAGGTATGCATTTGTGAGTCTATAGGAATTAGTGTACGCGCGTATGTGGACGCGTTTGTACCGTGTTTTAGAAAAATTGTACTCCGTCTTTTGCAACATAGTACCATGGGGTGTGACACGGATTTGGAGGAAATGGTTTCTAGAGAACATTCACTTGCCTTCTAATTTCTAAAGCCTTAGACCTCCTTCAATATTAGAGATAGATGTTTTCTCTAGGTACTTTAAATGATAATATATTTAATGGTTAGCTTGTACTCCCTTGGGTCACCAATATTTGATATTGGTTAGTTTATTTTTAAGCTAACCAACGTCAAATAAAAAAGTAAAGGGAATAATATAAATGACCCCATAAGTGATCCTCACATACTTTTTTTTAAGTGTATACAAGAGACTATAATTAAGATAGTTTTTTATCTCCCTCTATCATAATATTTAAGGATTACTTATAGATATATATTGGATAAGGCCTAAGTTACGAGATGAGCAGATGTACGATTGCATAGGAATTTGTCAGAAATGTTTTTTCCTCATTAATTATTGATGACAATGTTGCTAGCACACTAGCATGCCAATGTTGCTCAACTATGCTTATCATTTTTATCAGAGGCTTCTATGATCCTTTGGTTATGAGTAAATTTCACAAACCGCATATTTTATGGTTCAAGTTACAGAAAACTATATGTACTTTACATGTACTTTGACACTTGCCACTTAACTATACATATTATGGTATATTATGGTAGTAATGTTTCACAAAACTACACTAATTTTCATAAAACTATACTATTTAAGGATTTTTTAATAGTGCAGTTTTGTGAAACTTGGTGTAATTTTATGAACCATAATATGCGTAGTTAAGTGACAAGTGTAAAAGTATATGTAGTTTTTTGTAATTTAGACCACAAAACATGTAATTTAGTGAAATTTACTCTTTATATATTTCTTGGATTTTGTTCATTTTTTTTCTCAAATTCATGGAGAATTTTTGAAATTTGTCCATTTCAATGGTGCTTGAACATTAGAATCCCAGATCCCTGTTCAGAAAGTGCCCTATTCACAACCAGTGCCAAGGAACGAGATCCTCTAATATAAAGTCAGAGGACAATAGTCACTGACAAGTGGATCCCACCATCCACGGGTCCACGTCCCTACGTCAGAGGAGCTCAATCCAGTGCTGGGGATGCATGGTGTGCCACCGTCTACCATGCATGATACACAGGCTAGCTAGCTACCACCTTCACTCTCGAAAAAAAATATCGTTTTTACAATGCTTATGGATAAACTTCAAACTCTTTAATGATGGGTTAATGCAAAATATTATGATACTATATTTTGATTTGCTTTCTCAAATAAATAATGTTTTTATAATCTCACTTAAATATTTTTACTTGACGTGACATTCGAGATGGTACTTTGAGTTAATAATATTTATTAAAAACAAGTTATTTAAATAAAAGAGCTATAACTCATGATATGATGTTATTTTCATGATAAATTTAATAGCATCACCCTTACCAGATTGACCACTTAGATTTTTTTCGCTATTAATAATAATTAAAGTTTTAAACGTTTAATTTGGATTAATAAAATACTTATATTTTAGGACATAAGACATATGTATAGTTAAAAAAATAGAATAAGAGACTTCGAAGAACAAATGTACTACCAAAAGACAACAAAACACAACAGAGGAGGAGCTGCTGCATGCGTGCATTTCCACGCGGCGCCATTCCTCGTTCCTCCCCTTCCTCCCTTCGCTCTTGCCCGTCCATTCCCCACCACCACCCAACCTCTCCTCCGCTCCCCCCCACCCCAAAATCCCAAAATGCCCAACACACGCGCCACGCCGCGACGCCACCGCGCGCCATGGCCGGCTTCCTCCACCGCCACGTCCTCCGCCGCCCTCCCCTCCCCTTCTTCCGCTCCGGCGCCGCAGCCGCCGCCGCCTCCTCTCCCGCCACCGCTGCCGCTGCCGCCGCCGCCGCCTCATCGGGCGGCGGCGTCCTCCCTGCCCGTCGCCGTCCATGGACTCCCCGCCGCATCCTCGACCCCGGCGACGACGTCGTCCTCCGCTGGAACCGCCTCTTCCTCGTCACCTGCATGGTTGGCCTCTTCGTCGACCCCATGTACTTCTACCTCCTCCACACCAGCGGCAAGTCGTGCGTCGAAATGGATATGCAGATCGGCGTTGGTGTCACCGCCGTTCGCACCGTCGCGGATCTCTTCTACCTCGCACATATGATCCTCAAGTTCCGCACCGCCTTCGTCGCGCCAAGCTCACGCGTCTTCGGCCGTGGTGAGCTCGTTCGTGATCCCGATCAGATCGCCATCCGCTACCTCAAGAATGACTTCATCATTGACCTCGCCGCCATGCTCCCCATCCCCCAGGTTAATTAGTTTACCAAATTGCATTATAATATCCATATCCATTTTTTAAGGTAATATCCATATCCATTATATATGCATGGATGCAGATAAATTTCAACTTGAATTAGTAAATTAAACAGGAAGTAATTAATGATTCGATTATTTTCTTTCAGATAGTAATACGCAGCTTCATGATCTATCAATGAGTTTTTACATGATCAGCTAGCTTATCTGAACGATTAAATAGATCGATGACGTTCTGATGGAAATTATCAAATTTATTTATTCAGCTAGTGATTCTTTTTCACATGATTCATTTTACATGCATGATTGGTTTTCTTTCATATATAAGTGAAAATGTTTAAACAGAAAATGATCACATTTGTCCTGAATCATGCATGTTCACTTGTTGGTCTGTCAGATAGATATGGATGTGAAATATATATGTGCCATATATACAAATGCAGGTCATTGTCTGGTTTGTGATACCAGCCGTGAGCAACTCCTCTGCAAATCACACCAACAACACACTCTCGATGATCGTGCTGATCCAGTACATCCCAAGAGTGTTCCTCATCGTCTCCCTCAACTCCAAGATTGTCAAGTCCAGTGGAGTTGTCACAAGAACTGCCTGGGCTGGTGCTGCTTACAACCTGCTCCTCTACACATTGGCAAGCCATGTATGTATATGATGCCATCTTCAGAAATAGTCCCATCAAAAAAGAAACTAAAAATTCAGAACAGTTGCTTTCCTGCTAGCTGGAGACTGAAGATGTCAACCTAAAAATACAATAACGGTATCTTTCATTAATTGTAATAATGATGCAGGTTCTTGGTGCACTGTGGTATCTGCTGTCAATCGAGAGGCAGTACACATGCTGGATGGACGTGTGCGGGAGAGAGAACGGCACTAACCCAGTCATACCAAAATGCCACGTCACCTACTTGGACTGCAAAATGTTGGATGATCCCATACGGACGGACTGGCATTCACGCAGTGAGATCGACTCGCAGTGCCTGCTTCCTAAGGCCACATATGGCTACGGCTTGTTCGCCGACGCTCTGAATCTGGATGTTGATGACGTGAATTTCTGGGACAAATATCTCTACTGCCTCTGGTGGGGGTTCAGGAACCTCAGGTATGCTGCAGATCGGTATATATATCTTACTGATCGAATTATTTGTTGGATTATTGCCTCGCTTGATCATATTGTTGTAGTAGTAATTACAGATATATGTACATTGATGTGTTTTTTTTTTCCTGCAAATTGTTAGTTCCTATGGACAGAACTTGGAGAACACCACATACAGGGGAGAAACCGTTTTCTGCATTCTGATATGTATCATGGGTCTTGTCTTCTTCTCGCATCTCATTGGAAACATGCAGGTAAACATTAGTAGTTTACCTGAAAAAAACAAGATTTTGTTTCTGAAGATTGCAAGCATGAGCAAGAATGAAACATGGATTAATCGTTGTACTGTACTAAATGCACCCAGACGTACCTGCAATCGATGACGGTGAGGCTGGAAGAATGGCGTGTGAAGCGTCGCGACATCGAGGAGTGGATGCGACACCGTCAGCTACCACTGGAGCTCCAAGAGAGAGTCCGAAGATTCTTCCAGTACAAATGGCTAGCAACACGAGGCGTCGACGAGGAATCCATCCTGCAATCACTCCCCCTCGACCTCCGGCGAGAGATCCAGCGCCATCTCTGCCTCGCCCTCGTCCGCCGCGTCCCTTTCTTCTCCCAGATGGACGAGCAACTCCTCGACGCCATCTGCGAACGCCTCGTCTCATCACTGAGCACCAAGGACGCCTACATCGTCCGTGAAGGCGATCCCGTCAGCGAGATGCTGTTCGTGATCCGCGGCGAGCTGGAGAGCTCGACGACGGACGGAGGGAGGACGAATTTCTTCAGCTCGATCACGCTCCGCCCTGGGGATTTCTGCGGGGAGGAGCTCCTGACTTGGGCGCTGATGCCGAATCCTAGCCTGAATTTCCCCCAATCGACGAGGACGGTGAGGTCGGTGACGGAGGTGGAGGCGTTCGCGCTGCGCGCGGAGGATCTCAAGTATGTTGCGAATCAGTTCAAGCGGCTTCACAGCAAGCGGCTGCAGCACGCGTTCAGATACTATTCGCATCAGTGGCGGAGTTGGGGCGCGTGCTTCGTGCAGGGCGCGTGGAGGAGGTTCAAGAAACGGAAGCTTGCCAAGGAGCTCATCAAGCAGGAGGAGCTTTATTATTATAATAATATGCACGGCGACGGCGACGGCGGTGGTGACGGTGACAGCGCGCCGCTTCTCGGCGGCGGCGGCGAGCATAAGGACGGAGGTGGGGGTGGGGCCCACCTGGGAGCGACGTTCTTGGCGTCCAAGTTCGCGAAGAACACGAAGAAGAGTGCGGCGGCGCATCATGGCGGCGGAGGAGGGAAGGGGGCGAGGATGGAGGACGTGTCGAGCATCAAGTTTCCCAAGCTGGCCAAGCCTGACGAGCCGGATTTCTCGCTCAGCACTGACGACGTGCTGTAGCTAGTGCAAATCTAGCTAGGTCGATGTTGAGATCTCTTGTTGCTCGAATTTCTCCGGTGATCGATCTACGAGATGTGTATTTGCTTTTTTGCACGGTCATGTATGGAATTAATGGGAGTAGCTAGTCGTGTACCTAGATACTAGCAAGGATCGATGCAGAAATTAATGCATGTCTCTGTGTCGTCTTTGTGTACTGTATACTAGTGCTGATGTACGTAGTAGTATATCGAGTATATTATATACATACATTCAGTTCAGGACGTTTATGTTCTTGTCATCGATCTCGTGTTCTTAGGCCACTGATTGTTCATCAGGAAGAATGGAGGCAGGAGGCCCCCACGTCGTAGTGCGGCATGGCTCTTGCACGCGTGTGCAAGCGGCGATGCATGTGAGCAACAGCACGATGAGCAGCAGCAACATCAGGAACAGTAGCAGCAGGTGCAGCTCCGTGCCCATGCGTTCCTTCTGTCCTGAGCGTACTGCGCGTGAGTGCAAAAGCAGCAGCAACCGCGGGGCTTCGACCAGCACGGATGGGTGGACGTGAAGATCACCGGCGATTGACGGCAGCGCAGCTACCAAGGCCGGCGGGTCTCCGGCAATGGCCGCGGCGGCGGCAAGGCTGCCTAGCTTGGCTGGGCCGAGTGGGATAATGGGCCGGCCTACTAGCGTGTGGGCAGGCCCAATCCCTTGGCAAGGTGTGGCCTGAAAAGGCAAGGGAACTAAGGAATGTGAAAAGAAAAGTTACACCGAAGATCCCTCAACTTGTCATCGTTGTACAAAAATGTCATGTCCGGAATTTCTATCCGAAATTCCGCACGCTTAAAATATGTGTTTATCCTCGTCCAGGAATCAGCCGAGTCACACAAATGATAAAATTGATAAACAGAGTACTTTATTAAATTTAATCAATATCAAATTACAATATTTATTACAGAGGTGGATATGACCTCTCAAACAGAAAATTCTACGTAGCGGAAAAACAGGCTAGCGTGGCTTCAGCTCCATTCCACATGCACTCGACCGAGCTTCATCTCAACTCTCCTAGAAACCATCCTTGACGTAGAACTTCTCCTCTGATGGTATAGAGCAAGGTGAGTATACAACATACTCCGCAAGTCACACAGGCAAACGGAAAATATGTAGAAATGCACGGGATATTGAAAGGATGGCATAATGGGGTTCATGCAGGCAGCATTCATTAAATAATAACAGAATTATTTAAGAAAATGGTAGAGATTTAATATTCAATAATTAACCATACAACCTATCCCGGTTGCACTAGCCCAACCATAACTCCAAACCAGGAATTATTCATAACTCCAACAGAGGCGAACCATAACTCCATACCCAGAGCTAATCATCACCCCATACCAGGAGCTAATCCTAACCCTAAACCAGGAGTTATCCCATTTATCAAAATTTTGACCAAATTAGTTATTAAGTGACAATGGGATTAATCACGAAAAAACAATGCTCGGCTCGTTCATAACCGCGGGCACGACTATTCGAATAGTTTTACTCTGATCAGAGGTGTACCAATTTAGCCTTAGGACACGCTTCCCGCAGGGATCGTGACATGGCCCGCTCTGCAACGAGAAACAGTACGAGAACACCCACCAGGTTCCTGGTCCCACCAAAACCAGGCTTTGACTCCCCTGGCGATCCCATGTGGGCTTATCCTTGCCACAACAACCCGGTGAATCGTACTACCCCCGCTACATCACGAAACCAAACCGTTGCCCATGCTGGCCTAAGGGTAGTACGGTAAATGCTTCACAAAGATAGCTCGCGAACCGGTCCTTAATTGTCATGAGCACGACCAACCAAATTCATGTGCTCACGACCCACCATTAAGTCAGATTTTTGTTGGCAATATTTTATTTAGCTATTCCAATAATCCAACATGATAGATCACATGTATTAGGTGTGAAGCATAGTCTACCCCATAGTGTGCCTAAATTATTCTAAGCATGGCTAAGCAACATCTAAAATTCTAGCAAAAACATTATAAAATTCTAGCTAGTCAAATTATATAAACCCGGCTAACAAAAATAAAGCTAATCAAGATCAATGGGGCTGTACAAAGGAATATAGGAATTTCCACCTAATTACATTCTAAAATAATAAGCATAATTTGAAGTAATTGCGAGAGAGAAATGTTCAACATGCTCAAAAAGGTTTGTTCTGCATGACTTGCCTTTAGACGCGGTCTCGGGATCCTCTTGCAGACAAGCAGACGAACGCAAACTCCTCACACGCGTCGGAGACTAAGCAAAAGAACTAAAACAGAAAAAAAAGTACATAAGCCAACACAACTTCTACAATTTGATATTTTTAATGTGTAGAGCTTGATTTTACAAAATTTTAGAGATTTGAATCATCCAAATCGGAGTTCGGATGAATTAGTTATGATTTTTTCTAAGCTTTAGGTCCATTTTTACCGATTTCAGAAAAAGATCAAGTATTTATGACGCAATTAATAATGTAATTTAAATTTAAAACTTGGATTATTGCGTCATCAGAGGAAAAGGACGGCCGAGATCGAACGAGTTCGAACGGACGGCCTAGATCAATCCGATCGGATCGGGTCAAGCAGAAGTCAAATGGAGACACGTGGCGCTGACCGGGCAGCCACGTGTGCGAGAGGATGACGTGGCCGCCTACGTGGCTATGCCACGTCATCGCCGGCTGGAGTAGCACTGGTTGCCGCCGGCGACGGCGAACGGCGGCGCGGCGGCGCCGGCCGAGGGCACTGGAATGAAGAGGAGAACATGGAGGTGCTCACCATGGCGACGAAGACGAGGTTTCGGCGACGAGCGGCGGCCGGCGACGAGGAAGAAGGCGTCGACGTTGCGGGTTGACGGCGACGGCGACGACGACGTAATGGTCGGCGGCGGCAGCGACACTCCGGCGAAGAAAAGGGACGGCGAAGATGTGGACGGGGTGACCGCTCGTCCTCGCGGATCCGATGGCGGTGTCGGCGAGGCTGAAGGAGACGGGATGAGGCCGGCGACGAGGTTGGAGGCGGTGGCGGCTCGGGTCGATGGCGGCGACACGTTTCCGGTGAACTTTGACGGAAACGGAGGTGAGGACGACCTTCTCCTTGTTCTTGCGATGCCGGGGAAGCAGAAGGAGGCCGAAGACGATGAAGGACGGCGGCCGGCGACGATGCCGAAAGCTGCGGCGGCGGCGGCGAACTCCGACGAGCGCGACGACGGCGATTTGGGGTGTTTCGGAGGGGTAAAAAGTGTGGAACCGGTAGATAAATCCGTGGGGATCAATTTATAGGCAAGAGGGTGGAGGGAGAGCGGCAGCTGGCCGGGAATTGGCCAGAGTAAAGAGACAATAAAGGGGATTAAATCCCGAAATCAAACGGTGAAATTATCCCTCCACAGTGCACTAAAAGCCACGTTATTAGAGGGGAAATGAATAGGATTAAATGGAGGGGAAATGAATAGGATTAAAGGGGGATCAATTTCTCTTTAAGGTGCCGGAGGAGATCCCATGCAAAAACGGCCGGATTTGGAGCTTGAAAGACCGGCAATGGCTTCGGCGTCAACACAGGCAGCCGGCTGGAGGTAGGTGACACAACTGACAGGTGGGACCCACCCGTCAGTAGCGCGGCTCTGCGCGCGTGAGGAGGAACGCCAAACGGACTTCGTCCGGCTGCTTGCTCGATCACGGGCTGCTTCTAGCGCAGCTGGGCCGCTCGGAGCTTGTTCGTGGGCTGGCCTGCTCACGCTGCACGTAGGAAGGAGAGAGGAAGAAGGCCTTGTGGGCCTCGGCCCACGAACGGGAGAGGAAGGGAGGGATGGAAGGTGGTGGCAGACCGGGCCTCGCGGGAGGAGAGAGGGAGTGGGCCTAAATCGGCCCAAGCACTTGGAAAGGACTTTTAAAACCGTTTTCATTTAATTAATTGCTGAAATGATATTTCATTGATTAAAAATAATTCCAAGGCTGAAATAAATTCCATAAAAATCTATAAAATACTTGAGAACTCAAAGTATTTAAATAAATTTTATATTGTCCATTTTTCCGTAGAATTTTTCCATAAATTTTAACCTAGTCTTTCTTTTGAATTTTAACTTATTCTCAAAAATGCATTAAACAAGCAATTTATTTAATTAACGATTTTCCGGGCAGTTAAAAAAACATGCTCAAACCATAAAACCAGATATGCGCGGGTCCCTTAACTATATAAAAACCATTCACCTGAGGTCATTCGGTGGTTTGGAACCCAGTTTTGGTCTACGTGGTGGTTGAGTCAGCATGGGACCCACATGGGCCCCATATGTCAGCGTGCCACGTCATCACCATCTCTCTTTCCCTTTGGACTCTCTCTCTCACTCACTTTTGCTCTCTCTGGGTTGGCGACATGCAACACGACGGCGGCGCGGTATGGAAGAAGGGAAAGAGGAGGTCGGCGGGGCGACCTCCCCATCCCGATAGCCAACGCCTCACTCTTCTTCGCCTACGACGAGGCCACGCACCGGTCACGCCGCCATCCTCCTTTGTTCGTGTTTGGTGGGTGGTGTTTGATCGGCATTGGTGTTGGATGTCATGCAGGCCGAACGGATGTGCGCGGAGCTAGAGGAAGCGCAACGGCGGCATATTTGGATGCTGGTGGCGACCGCGGCAAGCTCCACAATAGGGAGGGTGCGTGCGGTGGAGGCCAAGCTGGAGAACGCACGCTGCAGCAACGCGGAGCTGGAGGAGAAGCTCCGCCAGATGAGCGCGGAGGGGCAGGCGTGGATGGGCGTCGCCAATAGCCACAAGGACGTTGCCGCCGGCCTCCGCACCACACTCAACCAGCTCCTCCAGTCGCCCTGCGCTGTCGTCGTTGGTCGCCGGGGAGGGCAACGCCGACGACGCGCAGTCGTGCTGCTTCGAGACCCCAGGCGGCGGCGCCGCCACTACTGCCGTCAACGCGGTGTTCGGGGCGACGTCGTGCAAGGCCTGCCGTGTCGCGGAGGTGTCTGTGCTGCCACCTGTGCCTGTGTGGCACCTGCGAGGCCGCCGCCGATGCTTGCCCCCGTCTACGCTGCCACCAAGAACGCCTCCGTCCATGTCCTCATCTCCTAAAGTCACTCACCCGTGCCACACCAGCCACTGCATGGAGTAGGTGATTTTGATAGCTCAACAACTGTCACGCCCCGACCCCTCCTCACCCGGGCTGAGTCAGGCCCAATAACTCATGGCAGCTCTCTAGGACATCAAGAATTCTCTCACAAACCAACACATGTCTTTTCTGTGCACTTTGTCCTCACTCATGCGCACCTGGGACGAACTTCCTGGTTGGTCACCCATTCTAAAATTGCTCCAGGACAAGCACGCTTAACCTCAGAGTTCTTTCGAGATAAGCTTCCGAAAAAGAAGTTACAACTTATTGGTATGAGTATTCTATCAATTCTATTAAGCCCTGGGTCGGGATGTCACAACAACTATGGCCAGACCAAAACCGGGATCCGTCAGCCAAATCCGGCATCAAGCAACCTAACAACAATCATCATGTCCCATCCCGTCTCCCCGCCGGCCGTTGCTCGTCGGTCGTCCTCCCCATCGGCCATCGCTCGTCCCGGCGCCCCTTCTCCCCGCCTGTTGCCGCCTGTCGGTGACGTCCCGGGGTCACTTCCTATCCGTCAGCCGTCGTGCGCTTACATGCCGCCTCCGCCGGTCGTTGCTCAACCCCGCTCGCCACTCTGTCGTCTACTCCCTACCCGTTGGCCGGTCTGTGAGAGAAGAGTGCGAGAGAGAGGGGGGAGGAAGGGAGAGAAGAGGGGAAAGTGGAGTTGACGTGGCACGCTGACATGTGGGGCCTATGTGGGTCCCACGAGCCATGTAAGCAAAAACCGGGGTCAAAACCAACGAAGGACATCGGGTGACTAGTTTGTAAAGTTAAGGGACCCTGTATAACTGGTTTTGCGGTTCGAGGACGTTTTTTTATCCCGATGACAAGTTGAGGGACCTTTAGTGTTCTTTTTCCATTGTGAAATGGACTTGCGGTGGTGGTGGTGTTGATTTGGGCTTGAGAAGGCTTGGGCTGGAATGGTTAGGAAAAAAATAGATGGGCTGTCGCCTCCTGCCTCCCCTCGAGCAGAGGGGAGGGTGCCGCCGTGCTCCGCCACCCGCCGCCTGGCCTGCGCTGTGCCCTCTGCGCCAGCAGCCGTCGCTTTGGCTCGGCCACCACCCTCCACCGCTAGGCTGCCGGTGCTTTGCTGGGAGTACGTCTGGGCCTAGCCAGGCTCATCGCCAGCGGCCTCCCAGTCTGCCTCACTCGGCTGCACTGGTGTAGATGAGGTAGAACCTTTGTAGTCATCCTGTGCCCTCTGTTAAGTGTCCCTGCGTGATGATCTTGCAACAGATTCTGCTATCATCTGCAGGGGAATGATTAGCTTATGGTATTTGTACAAACGATATCCCGAGTTAGGTAACGTGATTACATTTGTACAACTAGGAAAAAGAATACAAGAGAGCCTCCTACTCCATGTTTGAGGGTGTGACCCTATACCAAGTATGATTCATCATAGGAACGAGGAGTGGTAATAAAGGCAACCTGATTATTCGATATCAATCCAAGCCCACCAAGCCGAGCAAAAAACTTCAAGTTTTGCCATCGCCAAGCCGACAGCCAGATGCTAGATCCGGACATGGCCGAACCAGCGCCCGCGACGCCATGCCTCCACCACGTCTCTGCCAACCATCCCCCGTGCCACCACCTAGCGACATTGCCACACGCCCAACCGCTTGCCCGCATGGCGGCCAGAGGCCAGATCCAGCCACGGGGGGCCCGGATCTGGCCACCTGCCACGGGCAGTGGAAAGAGCCTCGCCGCAACCGTCGTCGTGGCCGACCGGCCTTCACTGGTGGCCGCTCAGGCGGGAGAGGTGGTGGGGACCGACGAGGAGACGGGAGCGAGAGGAGGCAACGAGGAGACAACCTCTCACCATCCTTTCATTTCACCATGTTTGCTCTACCATCGATCTGGTTTGGATAGTCGCATATTTATTTGAAGCTAAGTAGCACGATATCGCTTGATATATTGAAATAGTAATGTCAACAAGGATGTAAATCCAAAACAAATAAATACTAATTTGAAAATAAATGGTTTACTACTAAATTAGAGAGCATATCATGTGAATTGTTGCTGCATTTATTTGAAAATCTAATAGATATAGTTTTTAGCATTCTTATACTAAACATTTATGGGACTTGAGAAGACATAAATCCAAATCAATAAACAACACACTCATAAAAATACAATGGATTGAGTATAGAATATTATTGTACACAAGAGACATTAGTTCTATCTAAGTGCAACCCACAAAATATCAATGTATAAATCCATCCATGTTGTTTAATGTAGAAGAGAACATAAATTGAAATAAAGCCATGAACACTATATATGCATTACTTGATATCTGAGCTTCTCTATATAAACATTAGCAAGAACCCGTATTCCCGCCTGACTGCTAGTGAGCTAGATGAAGAAGAAAACGTATCAATAATACTCCATCAATTGGCAACCTCACCTCATGGAACCCGTCAAGATAAAGATTCTCGCTGCTACTCTTTGCATGGTTCTTGTGATCATGTCCTGTGCCCTGACATCCACATCTAAACCTATGCGTGGACGTGCACCACCTCTCCGTGCACGTGCACCCCCTGCACGTGCACGTGCACCACGTGCGCCTACACGTCCACGTTGCAGTATGTTGCTACTGTTACTCTTCTATGTTTTAGGGTTTTTTAGTTAACCTTTTGGATTACTTTTTCAATTATATAAAAGGCTCAAACACACACACATACAGTACACACATGTTATGCCTTCCACTTTAACAACAAGAGATCAATCCATGAACTCTCTTAAAATACTTAGGGCACCTTTGAATCAAGGAAAAACGATGTAAGAATTCTAAAGGATTTAACCCCTACAGAAAATAATCTTATGAAGCCCTTTTGAATCAAATGACCGAATCCTAGTGATATTTTGCCATTGTCATGTGCAGAGGAATCGACTGCGTGGTATACCATGGAGCCGAGCTGCGAGATGTTCCAATGCAGATATATATGCAAGACAGAGGCCGAAAAACGGAACTGCAAGCGAATGATAGCCAATTGCCAGTTTAAATCTAGGCCTCATGAATGTGCCTGTGAATTTTACCGATAATTGTATCAACTGTGGCATAAATAATAATAGTCCCAGTAGATGACAAGATGACAAGGTTGTCATTGATGTTTAGATTAGTTTGAGGTAACCATCTTTCTTTATTGTCTTTTTCAAACTAGGGAAGATATAGATCTATGTATGTCAGATGGAAATTGATTAAAGAAATTATGGTTGGCTTTACTATCTCACGTTGTGTTTGGAGTTTCCTTCGTGTTTTCTCATATTCCAAATATATGTTAATGTGGACATATTGGTAGAATGCTGATACCTTGTGTACATGCTTTAGCAAAATGTGCTCTTTGAAGATGTTACTACTTTACATTTTATAGTTAAAATAAATTATGCCATTTAGTTTGTCCACCAAATAGTCCTGATCAACACAACTTCCTCAACAGAATCAAGTGAAAGAGATTAGTTTGACATGAACGTGAAGGCATCTCAATTTCAACCAAGGGGTTTATTTGAAATATTTCAATCTATACCATTAGAAGAAAATGGGCGATGCCATATGAGCTCTCTCCCAATTTTAGTAGGAGAAAACTCCATGTTGTATCCAATTTTGGAGCAAAACTATTCTTCCACTATTTGGAATGATTCTTCTGATCTACACCCTTTAAGTTTGACAATGACCGAGTGAGCATGTATACAAACTGAAAAGAAAAAAAAGATGTATCCAAATCTATTCTATCTTCCATTAGAAAAGAAATGCCTTAGGAAATGAAGCTAGAAAAAAATGGTGGAAATGCTTGAATACAATCTTACCCTTACAACTCATAGAGTTTGCTAGCCTACTCCGCTGGTAGAATCAAGTATCCTCGTGGGCCCACCACAAGCAGGAGCGCTGCTTCGCTCCTTAGGGCTTTCATAGTGGGAAAACTCCTCCATAACGAAATAGTTGTGCCACATAGGATGGGGCAACCTAGAGACAATACATCTACAATGGAGGCCACTCTCTACAGTCTTTGCATTTCAGCACCTGATTATTATAGTGTCAGCCCTGGTAATATTTTCTATTAGCAAATCAATTGAAACATTTATATTATTCCTCACCCCATTGTCAGCCCCTCTCTCCCCTCTATTGTTCCTCTCCCCCTTTCTTCTCTCTCTTACAGGCCCCCGAAATCCCGAATCCTCTTCCTCCCTCGCCGGTTGCTGGCCTCCCATCCACAACAGACAACATGGCTTCTCCCCTGTCCCTTTCCAAGGAACCTCCCACACCCCTCTTCCTTCCCCTCCCGCCTCGCGGCGCACACAGATCCTCTCCCTCACCGACAATTCAAAAGCAGCGTGATGCTTAGTATCTCGGCCGATAAGTTTTCTTGCCGTTGTTGGACTAGCTCCTAGGTGCGGCTCGTTGAAACTATCGAGGAAAATGGCAACTCGCTTGTTCTAACTGTTTCCTTCACTTGGGTTGCCATAGCGGGGAGAACGAGGAGGACAAGACGCAGATTCATAATCTTCCCTGACTTAGCAGAAGGAATAGCAACAACCAAATAAGCTTATTGTTGGTATTTCTTATGATCATAGATAAATCTGCAAGCACATGGAATATCGTTATTGTACTTCATCTTAGTGTGACCCAAGAATATTGAACATACTAGAAACACGTGCGTACTACCGAAGGATAAATCAGTCCAGGGACAATAACTATTGGTAGGCTAAGGGTAGAAAGGATTACTATGGTTTAAATATCCAGGACTAAGTTAAAAGCTAGTCGAGGAGGTGGTCATGGCAGAACGGAGCACGCGAGCGTCTGAGTTCATGTAGGGGGCCAGGGAAGTCGGGACTAGGAGGAGCCGAAGGTAGATGGGGGATCCCGCTCACCCACATAGTGCGAGGTGGCACGAGCGACCAGCGGTCATGCTCGCGGGCTCTGCAGTCAGAGGTTGATGGCTAAGGACTGAGGTCGCACGGACCTAAAAGGACTGAGGTCGCACGGACCTAAAAGGGACCTCAACAGCCATAACCGCGGAGTTCCTTTGTCTTCGCCACGGTAGGCCAAGAGGACGCAGGCGATACTGGAGCAGTTGCTACCGCCGCATCGATCTGGTCGATCTCGGGGAGGAGATACGACGGGCGGATGGAAGGTTATCCGATGGGAGGCGGCTGAGATGGAGGCAGGAGGCCCCCACGTCGTAGTGCGGCATGGCTCTTGCACGCGTGTGCAAGCGGCGATGCATGTGAGCAACAGCACGATGAGCAGCAGCAACATCAGGAACAGTAGCAGCAGGTGCAGCTCCGTGCCCATGCGTTCCTTCTGTCCTGAGCGTACTGCGCGTGAGTGCAAAAGCAGCAGCAACCGCGGGGCTTCGACCAGCACGGATGGGTGGACGTGAAGATCACCGGCGATTGACGGCAGCGCAGCTACCAAGGCCGGCGGGTCTCCGGCAATGGCCGCGGCGGCGGCAAGGCTGCCTAGCTTGGCTGGGCCGAGTGGGATAATGTGTGAGGGTGTAGTTGGAATTCGAATTGGGGAATATGATATATTATAGCTTAGAACAGAATAATTGGCTACAAAATGTTCTCCGATCCAACAGGAAAGGAGCCGCCGCCGATGAGCCAAAAGCTAAACTATTCTAGTTTCCCCTTTTCCCTTATACAAGCAGGTGTTCTAGCCAGCTAGCTACATCAACACCCCAGCGATCGACCAATCGCGTTACAGCATCCAAGTGGACCGCGGGTATTTGGAGTTGGGCTTGGGGACGCGCTTCGTAGTTGGGTCTTGTTCGTCTGTTGGGCTGTTCTTCTCTTCCTGAGATCCAGTTGAGTACTATGGCCCGTCCGGCAACTGCGGTGGTGGTGCATCGTCAAGGTCAGCTGGTGCAGGGACCCTGACAATCCCCTCTCCTTGGGATAGTGCTTGCTCCCAATCCAATGCATTTGGGAAGCGGCGCTTGAGGATCAGTGAGCTCCCATGTAGCTTCATCTATCCAAATTTGCCCCTTAAATCTGAGAATGCCATCCTGGAGAACAAAGTACTCTTTGGCCTTAGGATCAATGGACAATGATGCCACTAACTGAGATGACACCGGGTCTTGAGAATAACCCTGCAGTCTTGAGAATAACCCTGCATAACCTCTTGTTACCAAATTGGGGTACATGTGGAAATAGCACAAAGATCTTCTGAGTCTGGCTGGTACTGCCTAGATAAAACATTAGCTACAATATTGGAGCTGCCTTTGCTATAACAGGTTTTGTAGTCAAGACCCAAGAGCTTGGTGAAGGCCTTGTGTTGCCATGGGGTAGTTAGCCTTTGATCAGAAAGATGCATCAAGCTATGATGATCAGGTAAAATCAAGAATTGCCCAAACTGCAAGTAAGATCTCTACTGATCTATTGCCTACAATATGGCCATACATTCTTTGTCATAAGTAGAGAGTCCTTGTGTTCTAGGTCCTAGGGCCTTACTAATATAAGCAATAGGATGGCCTTCCTGAGTCAAGACTGCTCCAATGGCAGACTCTCAAGCATCAGTTTCAACAATAAACTTTTTCTGGAAATCAGGGAGGGCTAGAACAGGTGCACTGATAAGAGCTTGCTTAAGTGCCAAAAAAAGTAGAATGAGTGTTCTCAGTCCACACAAACTTAACTCCTTTTCTTAAGAGATTGGTAAGAAGTTTGCTCAGTTGACCAAAATTTTTAACAAATTTTCTATAATAACCCGCTAGTCCCAAAAATTCTCTCAGCTTTTTAGTTGATTTAGGAACTGGCCAGTCAGAGACTTCCTGGACTTTAGCTCGGTCAGTTGCAACTTCATCAGCCCCAATAATGTGACCCAAATATGTCAAATGAGATTGAGCAAAAGAACACTTGGTAATTTTAACCTTCCAATTGTGCTGCAGGAGCAGAGCAAAAACTTGCTGCAGATGATCCAAATGACATGGCATATCTGGGCTGTATATCAGAATGTCATCAAAGAAAACTAAAACGAATTTTCTAAGCATAGATTTAAGGGTATCATTCATAGCAGCTTGGAATGTAGCTGGGCCCCCTGTAAGTCCAAATGGCATTACTTTATACTCAAATTGGCCAATGTGGGTTTGGAATGCTGTTTTATGTTCATCCCCTTGCACCATTCTAATTTGATGGTATCCAGCCCTCAAATCTAATTTACTGAACACTTTAGCTTCAGCAAGTTCATCCAAAAGTTCATCAATAACTGGGACATGGTATTTGGTTTTAATAGTCATTGCATTGAGTTGTCTATAATCCACCACCAACCTCCAAGTATTATATTTCTTTCTGACAAGGATAATTGGTGAAGAGAACATGCTTTGACTTGGTTGGATCACTCCAAATGTTAACATCTCAGAAATTTGCTTCTCAATCTCATCTTTTAGTGTAGGATTGAATCTGTATGGCCTCAAGCTGACAGGTTTAGCACCAGGAATCAGAGGAATGGTATGGTCATGTGATCTTTTAGGAGGAAGTTCAGTGGGTTCAGCAAAAATCTCCTGATATTGCTGCAAGAGATGCTGAATGTTATCAAGTACAGTAGTAGGCCTGTCAGCCTCCAATGAGGCCAATTGCACATAATACATCAAGGATCCCTTCTTCTCCATGCCCTGTAATTGGTGGAGAGAAACTTTAGAACATTGACTGTTATCAGGCAAGATGCCCTGGATCCTGAGCAGTTTTCCATTGTATTCCAGTTCCAACCACTTATGCACCCAATCAATTCTCATGGGACTGTAACCCTCTCACTAGTCCATACCTAGAATAATGTCATAACTTCCTAATGGCAGCAATCTGAAATCACTAGTGAACTGATGGCCTTGCATCCACCAAGAACAATCAGGGAGGAATTGGTTACATGTTAAATGACCCCCATCAGCTAGTTTAACAGTGATAGACCTGGTTAGCTGCTGAATACCAGAGAATTTCTGAGCTACACCCTCATCTATGAATGAATGAGTACTCCCTGAGTCAACTAACATGAGTAATTCAGTACCTTGAATCCAACCTCTCAGTCTAATAGACTTAGATGATTCAGTGCCCCACAATGCTTGTTGAGATATGGCCATAAGTTTCCAATTGTCAGTTGAATAATCATCAACAACAGGTGAGTCTAATTCAGTTTTAGAATCCAGTTTAAGTGCTTCCAACAATTCTCCCATGTGTAGAATCCAGTGTAACTGAATTGAAGTTGCACACATGTGTTCCTTGCCCCATCTCTCTCCACATGTAAAGCACAAGCCCTTGGCTCTTTTGTAAGCTTTTAAAGCAACCAATCTATCATCCTTTGATCTGACAACATTGTCAGGTGTCCTCTTATCTTCAACTGTGCTGGGTGCCCTGGAAGCAGATCCAGACTGAAATTAGGGTGAATTTTTGATGCTGCTTCTCAAAGAAGACAGGGGCTGCTTGTGGAACAGATGCTTTGTTCCTTCAAGAGCTTCTTCCTGCGATAGAGCAAAAGAGCAGGCACTGTCCAGGTCTTGTGGGTTATGAACTAAAGTCACTACCTTAATTTCATCCTTAAGCCCATCAATGAATTTGGTCACATAATATAGTGGATTAGCAGCACTGTCATAAGCAAGCAGTTGATGCATGATACTGTCGGTGTTTTGAACCGGCAATAAACTATATGGGGCTACGCACGAACTCGAAAGCTAGATGGTGACGGAACACAAGGATTTATACTGGTTCAGGCCCTCCGATGGAGTAATAACCGTAATCCAGTCCGGAGGAAGTAATCCGCCGAGTTTGTATGATGTATGGTGTGGTATGTGGGTGATTGTTTTTGTACCCCTGAGGGTTCTTTGGTCCCCTCCTTATATAGGGAGAGGGGATCGAGTCATCTAGAAATCCTAACCCTAAATGGCTTAGGGTTTCCCTAACTGTTACAATATCTACCCGGCCGATTGCCGTAGAACACAAGGCAAGACCCAACCGGGTGATTTATCTCTTTACATATATGAACTCCGAGTTACATACGTCTCGAGATATGGCTTATCTCTTGGATTGCGCCGTGGAAATCAAGGCATTGATGGGCCGGGCCTATTTGCCCTCCTTCTATCGATCTTCTAGAACATCCCTTCTTAGTGGGCTAACAATGGTCCGAGTGGATACCCGGTACCCATATTCTCCATAGTAGCCCCCGAGTCATTCACAGTCGAGTTGCTTCTTCTCCTTTTGTAATCTTCGAGTCTCCAATCTTCCTTCATCCTTTCCAATCATCTCGCAAAGAGGCCGTGAAGGGCTCCACCATAAAATCCAAAGAAAAAATTAGGGCGCCGAGTGGCGCAACTATTAGGTGTAGCCCCCGACTCTATGATTAGTTGGGAAAACAAATAAACTTAGAGTCTATATGAGACTTTTAAGAAAAAACACCCTTGTAAAGAAATTGAATGGTGCGCCGAGTGGCGCACCTAATAGGTGTAGCCCCCGACTCTAGAATTAGTTGGGAAAACAACTAAACTAGAGTCTATTCGAGGCAATTAGAACCCTTGGAGCTTAGCATCGATCATTTTAAATGATAGGCCAGAGGCTGTAACACGATACGAATAGCTATTGCCAAATGCAATTTTTTCAGTCAGATATGCATGTATCCTCATCTTGATATTTATCAAGGCCCTTAGCTTAGCATCAATCACCTAGTTAATCTGGATAATAGGCTAGAGGCTTTAATCCCACTGTTAGGCTTTCAGCCGATTGATTAGAGCAGTAATAATTTGCACCTTAATTTTAATAAGGATAAGCAAACCCTTAATTAGACCATTACTCTCTTCAATCTCACATTGTGAGTAGTCCCGAGTAAATCGCATGTGATTTTTCATAACCTAGTGGCACAAAGGGCATGCTTGAGATTTACCGGGCTATATCAACGTCTAGCTTAGCATCAGTCACAGGAACTTGTATTCCCGAGTGGTAGTTCAGAGGCTCATCGATCCGAAAATAATCCAATTATCTAGTTTTATAGCAGTCGGCTGCTCTCTTATTAAACAGATCTTCGAATCCTTCAAATATAATCTTTAATTCTTGACTCTAATCACGGGGCTAGTTTTCCAGCAATAATCCGAGTAGTCTCCCAAAAACCTTACCTGCCGACTAGTTCTTCTAATAAACCATCGAACTTCCTTATAACGGCTCTAAACTGACGCCGTTAAACCCGGAGTCCGTTTAGTCAAACTACAAAAATCGTGGATCTGACGCGTGTCCTACGGCGTGAGTTTTCCCTTTTATCTCTTCGTCTTCTCCGTCAAGATTCAACACTGTGCGCCATTGCCTCCGAGCTCATGATCCATTTTCGCTCATACGATTCGCATTGCTCCTCAACCCTTCCCCATCCTCCAGAAATCTTCCACCACCAAGCCCCGACCGACGCTATGGCTAGCGCAGGGAGCTCCAAGGCCGCCGCCGACATATCCATCAGCGATGCCTCCGGGTGGCCTCCAAGCTCCATCGATGAGGGGAAGCTAAACTCTTTGGTGAAGGAAGGCGTTCTTCATTGTCGAGAGGTAGTTGCTTGGCGCCCTGCTCGTTTTGATATTTTTCCCTCGCCCAATGCCGGCGAGGCAGTTGTTTTCACCCTCTTTTTCTTCCGCGGTTTCTCTCTTCCTGCCCACCCCTTCCTCAGGGGGTTGCTTGCTTTTTATGGGATTAAGATTCACCATCTTAATCCCAACTCCATTCTACACATCTCTATCTTCATCCATCTGTGCGAGACTTTCATGGGCATCTTTCCCCATTTCAACCTCTTCCGCGCTCTGTTTTTCTTAAAACCTCACCCCAGCCATGCCAATATCTCCAAT